>OX421452.1:36463184-36478184 GCA_949126865.1 Montipora capitata | reverse complement strand
TTTCATCTACAACATGAATCTTTCTAATCAACCTTATTTATTGAAACGAATGACTGTACAGGACTTGCGGGATGGCATGCTCTATTTTCCTTGGATGTCAAATTTACATCCAAGGAAAATAGAGCATGCCATCATGTTGCCCTTTAGATTCTTTATACCCTTTATTGTATGGCAAGCAATTATCAGGCTACGTGGAGAACTGTGATTCACTGGTTTTTGGTCGGGATTTTACAGTACGGACCATTACCATGGAAACGGTCCGTTTCGGCATTTTTTTTTTTTATCCCACCCTCCCTCCCTCTCTTTCCCTCTCTAGGGAAATTCAAGTTGAGCGAATCACAAAAGTTTTAAAGAAGCGGAATTTAATTATTTTCATCGCATCAGTACAATTATGGCAACCGGAATTTAGTGTTACATGTAAAAGGTAACGGTTCAAAGTTCGCTGATGGAAGACGAAGATTACGAAAATTCACCAAGTGGAGCTGAAGTGTCCGATTGCTCGAAGAAACGGTGCCATATAATAAATAACTTGCTAACCTGACTTGTTCGGGACCGTACTGGGGAATATTGGCCCTCGGTCGCATTTGTAACGATCTCCCTAAGCTCGGTCCGTACTGCTACGACCTCGGGCTAATATTTTCCAGTCCAGTACGGCTCCCGTGCTCCGCTAAGTAAGAGGTTAATACCAAGTCAGAAACAACTAAGCAATTTTGAAGGGATGAATATGTCTGTAAAATTTATGCCCACCAAAACCAAAATCAATCAAATATCTTAATATATTATTTCATTCATTTTTTTTAAGTTCTCAATAAATGGGATCAAAATATCAAACTCTACGGGAGACTGCATAATTTTTTCGTATTGTCTCCTGGAACAATCAATCATATTCTTTAGATATAATTTCTATGCAAACTGTGCTTGTTGTTTGTGGGTCTATTCTAACCAAATCACAAAAAACTGACTCTAACTACACACTGAGTACAAAACTAATAATTTCTTTGTTCGTGACCAATTATGCTTCTGGAGAAGGACTGGACTTTGGAAAGTGAATTCTCTAGTCTACTTCGACGCTAAAGGCTTCATAAACATTTGCTGCAAAATCCCTTGCACAGCCAACCTTGAACAAGTCTTGAAAATAGCTGTTATCAGAATCACATAAAATGTGGTTGACTTGTCCATTCACGATTGGAATGATCTTCGCCAATGGAAGATCAAGAGAAGGCTCACGCTGATCTCCTCCAACAGCACCAAGGTCTACAAAGAAGAGAAGTGGGGTTTATTACGGGATTGGAAACTTAAAGTCCTTATGTAAAAATCTCAAACTGAGGCCTAATAATGGCGTGTTGACCGAGCAATGGCAAGGTAAATACAGCAAAGCCAAGGTTTGAGACCGTTATGTCCTTTGTTATATGTTTGATTCAAGACGAAGTTCTCATCAGTTCATCCATTGTTTGAAACCGCACAAGTCAGGGGAACTAAAACATTCTGTCAAAAAATGCATTTTGGGGCTATTGACCCGTAGCCCTTGCGGGCTTGTTAAGTATCAATGGCTAAACAAACGCTACTCAAACCGAGAAGTGACAATAGACCATTTTACAGTTGTAGCTAAGTTAACTGGCCTAAGAGTGGAAGCGAGGCTGCCAGTGACCCTGTTTTGATATTAATGCTAATATGGACTAATTAGAATTACAACAGCACAGTTTACATGATAGAGCGGTTTTCAATTGAGTGTCGAAAGTAATTAGTGAATTACTTTGGTTTTTCATTACTTAACTCAGTGATTGGTTCAAAGTTCTTGCACCACTTTTTCAACCAATAATTAGTGAAACCAAAACCAATCGTGGCTTGCGCATGCACATTTTCCCGCGCTTTGTGTCGGCTACGTGTAATTACTTCGAGTTTTGATTGGTTTACTGGATTTGATTGGCCAAAGTAATTAATTTGCGTTTTGGCTTTACGACAATCATTTGAAAACCGCTCCAAAAGCAGCGAGGTCTGTATCAATACAAGGTCACCGGCAGCCTCGCAGCCATTCATAGGCTAGGTCGCTGAGCAAACAACTGTAAAATGGCCAAATTGGCATTGGAAATACCTTTAGCGTTGTTGAATTATGGTAGAATTGTGCCCTTGCACTTGGCCAATCAGAGCACTAATAATAATTTTGTTATTTTGGTGACAAGCACTAGCCAAATAATAAAGAACCAAAGTAGATGTGATTTCTGAAAACATAGGTACTACGGCAGACCATGCACACCTCTTATTTAAATATTGCAACTTTGACCAATTAGCTTCATTTTAAGAGTTGTCTAAGTTGGGCAGCGACCAGCAACATTTCCAGTTACTTTTATTGCTTTAGAAATTTTGAGAGTAGCAAAACCGTCCACTTTCACAGCAATGTTTTATTGACTTTGCTCTTGCCTACAATGCTTTTTCAGTAAGTATGCCAATTACAGGTACCACAAAGACAAAACACAACATCTATGGTGGATGTAATATATCAAACACGAGAAGGAGTGTTGCATCGGATATCCAAACACCGAGAAGTGAGTTGAAACATGAGGCCAAAGGCGGAGTTTTTAAACCAATTTTGAGGTGGTTGAACATCTGATGAAACACTCTTTCGAGTGTTTGATGTTGCTTCTCAAAGGAATCAGTATTTTAAGAGATATTTGGGATCAAAGTTGGTGAAATTTTATGCTAATTAAGACCACATGTCCAAACTTCCTTCACGGTAGTGATTTCTTTTATTTGTGGCTTATGAATTATTAACGAGTTTGAGAAAGCATTTTCTTGTACTCACCTAGATCTTCAGATTGAAAGAAAGGAATCATGTTGCTCATGATGTTCGAAAATCCAGAGTCCAAGCACATTTTAAGGACAGTCTGACAATCATGGCTGTCCAAAATATCAAGGGTTTCTCCGACTAAATTCCTGAAATTGTCATCTTCTTCTTCGTCTGAAGAACCACAGTAGCTTTCAATATCCTGTGGTATCATGAATTTTTGGAGTACTTTCCTGTTGTGGCCATTCCTGACTGCGCCATCTGATGCACCCAGGGTAGATTTTTTGATGGGCATGCTGTAGTTTGAATGCTCTAGCGTCTGTCTGATGTGATTGACAAGCCTGGTAAGCTGTGCATGGCTGAACCTTTCTTTCAATGAAGCTTCACCTAAAATGTCTGACAAAGAAAGTTCTGTGCATTACATTCAATTCAAAATGCAATCAGGTATTACACAATTATAACAAAGTTTAAGACTGGTCAAGTGTTCCTCAACTATCAGTAATTATTTTGCCTATTCTTTGCAGCATTGAAATACACCTCTCCCCCTTTTGCAAATTTCTTTAGTACTTTGCTCCTCAAAATTTCATTTTTTCTATATTTCATATATCACAGAATCGCAAAAAAATTGATAATCATTCATTTTCCTGTCCCAAGACCAAAATGGTGAAACACATGGGCCAATTCCCCAACACACTTCAATTTAAACTGCTTTGCAGCCATGTTTTCAGAGAATTCTGGCTTTGCAAAGCAATTCATGTCTGTCACTGACATCAAAATGAAGACAGACCCAAACATTAGGTTACACTTAACTCAGTCAAGGACACAAGACAACAAATCTCTAAATACGTTCGCTGTACGTGGAAAGATTTGTTTCAGCTACGGAAGATATTTCAGTTAATGGGCACTCACTGAAATTAATCCATTCCCATTAACCCTTTCACCCCTAAACCGGACTAAACCGGCCATACTTAATATTTTACTCTAACGCCTGACGATTTTACTCATCAATGGAGAACCCCCAGAAGTCAATGGTTTATTCTTGCCAACACAACACAAACAGAGTGAAGGGAGGTACTGTATGTTACGGTCTACAAAATGTTCTTCCAATTCAATTTATGGCATTGCATAAATATTAATTACACTTGAAAAAAGAACAAGAAGCCACAACACACAGAACTGAATAAAAAAAAGTCAAGGTATGTCATGTGTGACCAGTAGTTTGGAAATTTGAACTGAGAATTCAAATATGCGTGCCAGTTTTGAACTTTTCTCTCGAGATTCTGAATTTTCTCATGGATATTTCCTTGATATATAGCAAATAGTTAGCTATGAACTTTTGTTTTATTATAAAATAACCAGTGCTTGAAAAGGGAAAAACTATTTCAAGCGCTTCATGAATTATTGTTCAGTTATTGTGCATTTTTCGCAGCAACTTTTGCAAAAATCTTCAAGATTCTATTCAGTTCTCGGAAACTCCAATGAGGAATTCGGATGTTCATTTCAGTCTCGTGGATACTAGTCATGCATGACATAGCTCGACTGTAAATGAGCGACTCTTAATCTAAAGTAGTGGTTTTTTGGCTTGATTCAAAGATCAAGAAATATAGTAAATAGTAAATATTTTACAATAATATTACATTTCCTCAAGCCTTACTGTAAGTTCTGTAAGTTATGGCCTAAATACACACAAATTGAACTTGGAAAAACACAGGCCATAACTTACAGAGCAGACTTTGAACTCTGTTAGTAAGATTATTGAATTAGGCAGGAAAACACAACATATTAAAGTCCAGAGGGAGAAGTAATAGAACGTGACCCCCTAAAATGACCAATTGTTGTACGCATACTATCTGAGAGATAGGGAGCTTAAGCATGCACGTTTTTGAGATGCGGACGGCAACCAGATGTGCCAGGGTAGTGATTTCTCCCAGATATTTATACTAATCATCTCTAATGGAGCAACGATACTTAGTAATACTTAGTTAGTTGTGTGAATGCAAGTTAAAAGGGAAAAAAGCTCACTTCCGGTTGCCGTCCGCATCTCAAAATGCGTGTGCTTAAGCTCCCTAATAAGAGGTTATTTTTACACCTTCAACAGATCTTCTTATTTCTCCCACAAGAAAATCCAGTCCATCTCCCAACAGATACCTCACAAGCGCAAGATATCTCTTCTGCAAACCCTCTGCAATGTGCGCTTGTGTTCCACTTGAGTTTTCTCTTGTCAACATCAAGCTGTCCAAGTACAAGTACCCTCCAACGATATTGAGCTGCACACGTAAGAACACAAACAGCATGCACGATGAATAGATAGATGTAAGAGTTCGTGTGAAGCTTAAGATCTTTAGCTCTTCCCAAAGTTCCAACTTGTTTGCGGGCTTTTCACGAAGCCTTGCTGTAATAGACTCACAATTTAGCTTCTCCATCAACGCCTCACGCAAGCTAGGCACCAGAGAGAAAAAAGTAACCGTGCAAGTTCTGAGATTACTTTCAAAGTGATGCTGTTTTCGAGCTTGCTCAACGTATTCCATTTCTTGTTCTCTTTGCCATTCGGCGAGGCGCCATCTTGCATATCGCCCGACCAAATAAACACCACCAATAACAGCTCCTGTGATAAAAAACTTTCTACGGTGCCGTCGAAGGAAAGCTTTGATACTTTCCCACATGTTTCCAGTGTACTTTAGTACGAAGCGTGACTCAACAGAGGTACATCATTAGTAGACACTTCATGTTCGCCTACATTTAAAGCACCAACTTATTTACCGAGCACTTCCCTTTCCATGCAGACTTCCATGCACGCACTTCCTGCCTCACGCATCACGCAATGGGCCATTTCCGAGTTGCTGTTTGTCTCGGTTTCGAAATGAGTCTTGGTGCTCAACTATAGTAAGGGAAATGAGTTTGATTTGCATAAGAAAACGCAACTCGTTTCCATTTGAATGGTTGTGCACCAGGACTCGCTTTGAAATGACCCTTTAGAAATGATAACAGTTAAGCCTAAATCTAAGCCTAAGCCTAATTAGGTCTAAGGTTAGCATTTCTAAAGGGTTTGGGCTTTTTCAACCGTTACATTATAACCTCAGTCTGCATTTTACCCCTGGTCTGCAGTCTGCGCTTTACACTGACCGGTACGCAAATATTCCATTGCACTCAATAACACGCAAATGCTCCATCACACGCCAACAGAAAACCTCCATAACCTATTGGCCTTATTTTATTTATTTATTTATTTATTTATTTATTTATATATTTATTATCTATTTTTTTATTTAATTAATTTGCCTATAAGGCGGGAGCTACACAAAAGAATATATAGTCCCCTACTAAAAATTCTTTGACTTGGGCCATTTTCTTTTCAATAAGAATAAAACGCATACAGCGGTTACAAACATTTGCTTGAACTTATTCTTTTGTCTTTATGCTAATCGTCCTCACTAGCCTCGTTAGCACGAACAAAGTTCAAATGAATTTTTGCTCCAAAGTGAGGCTAGTGACGATGGATTAGCACAAAGACAAAAGAATAATTTTCTTGGTCGCCGTTTATGAATATGATCTATAGCAGAGTTGTGATCGAACCAGTTAGATGTACAACAATTTTTTACTGTAGACACAATTTAAACGTTGGAAAAACCTGGGTTCTGTTTCCTTGGTTTTTACAGTAAATTAAAATTTCCAGGTTAATGATTCCAAAAATACAGTGGAGGATTAAAAGGGAAATATAGAATCCGGAACAGGAAACCAGAAACGAAAACAAGAATCGGAATTACTGAATGCGGAAAATGATAAATCGAAAAAATTTGAAAACCGAACTAAGAAGGTTTGTAAAAATATCCTTATGATGCATTTACTGGGGAAAATTTCAAAGAAAACAAATCCTTTTTGCTCTGATTGTTTGCAAAACCCCGTAGTATCAGAGGTTTCATTGTGTACTACTTCATAATGTTTCTGTACAGCTATGGACTAATTCAGTTGTTTGAAGCTTGTCGAAGAGTCACTCTAACTATGTTATGTTATCCACAGACTGCTAACAGGTGTCGCTCTGATTGTTTGCAAAACCCCGTAGTATCAGAGGTTTCATTGTGTACTACTTCATAATGTTTCTGTTCAGCTATGGACTAATTCAGTTGTTTGAAGCTGGCCGAAGAGTCACTCTAACTATGTTATGTTATCCACAGACTGCTAACAGGTGTCGCTCTGATTGTTTGCAAAACCCCGTAGTATCAGAGGTTTCATTGTGTACTACTTCATAATGTTTCTGTTCAGCTATGGACTAATTCAGTTGTTTGAAGCTGGCCGAAAAGTCACTCTAACTATGTTACGTTATCCACAGACTGCTAACAGGTGTCGCTAGAGAACTCTTAAATCTTAATTCACTGAATCAAGCCTAGTGAATGACGCTTTCCGTCAAAGCCTCGGCTGGTATCGAGTTACAGGTGGTTGACAAGTTTGTTTTAGTTTCATTATCACAGCATAGAAACCACTTTAGAACACACCATCAACTTGAAAATTTATTACAAATTTTAGATAACTTCTTGCTTGTGGTAAGGTTGCTGCAATCTTTCTTCTGTTTCTAAACTAAGAAAAAGATAGTTTTGCCACTCCTACACTTGAATAAATGTGAACGTCGTGACAACAAACTTTAATAAATCAAGGCACTTTTGTTCCAACTTTGAGCGCATGAAATAACGCACATATTGTGCTTTCCTAGAGTACGGTATGCCCTATAGGGTACCGTGACCATTTCATTTGTCATCGGGTTTTGAAGCACTCGAGGGCGCGCTTTGCTTGTTGCTATGGTAACCGACATGATCTGAAAATCAAACTGGTCTCCTCAATGTCGGACGGCAACCGGAAGTGAGCTGTTTTCCCTTTTAACTTGTCTTCACACCTCCCCATTTACATTGCTTAGTAGCTTTTCTCCATTATAGATGATTAATATAAAAATCTGGGAGACACCTCTGCCCTGGCGCGCGAAATGTTCTTTTCCGGTTCAAGTCGTCCGCGTCCGCGTCCGCGTGCTTGAGCTCCCTACGATGCGGCATGCCCTTCTTTGGTTGGATATTGCTCTCTGTCGTGTTTTTAAAGGAGCCTCCGGAAGATTGTTTGAAAATGTTGATACTGAGACTATGCTTTTGCTTTCTGAGGTTGAGGTCTGTTGATTCTCAAAATAAAAGGAATCGCTGTAAATATTCGAAAAAATTACTCACCTTCAATCGCTATGTTGAACCTTCGATAGACGTGACTTCCTGCCTCGTGACTCAAGCTAATCACCCTTTTTAATTTTGTTCTTCCTGTGTCAAATTGTTTTCACCTTCCAATACATATTTCAACACCTTAATTAAATAACTGTTTGTAATTGTATCCTCCATTACCAACTTGTACGCTCAAACTGTTTTTAATTTGTAAATTTTTGTTCATTGCTTCATACTTCAACACGTTAAATAACTAAATGTCCCTAATAATTGTATTCTCCGTCGCCAACTTGCATATCAACAAACGCTAGATGTTTTACTTGGGGAATTAACATAATTTATGATATCGATAGATAGACGGATAGATCGATAGGTTGGCGTTGTCCAAACAATACGTTAGAGGTGAAATCGTATTTACAGAAAACTAAGAAGCAACGCTGATAGCTGTCATTGAACGACATCAACTAATAAAACCAGACGAGGGTCAAGGGCGTTGTCCAAACAGTACTTGGAGGTGAAATCGTATTTACAGAAAGCTAATAAGCAACGCTGATAGCTGTCGTTGAACTTAATCAACTGTAATAAAACGAGACGAGGGTCAAGGGCACATTCGAGAGAAAAAAAAAACGTTGAGCACCAAAAGTGTTTTTTTTTTCTCAGAGAACTCCTCCTGAGGATGGATTTAGTCTCTTCCACGCATTAACTGCCTTCTTTGTTGGCGAACAAACACGAGGCAATATGGGATCAGAAATGACGTATAGGATTTTCGATGACATGAAAATCTCCGGGACAAGCAGTGAAGCCCATTTCCGAGTTCAGTCGAGACAACTCCGAGACCATCATCATAACTTGAGATTTGTGAACTATACAATCGGTGTGAAAAAGTCTCTGGAGTGTTATACGTATGTAAGTTCACGATGCCGCCTCAACTGGTTAGGACAGAATTTTAGCCATTCTGCCCTTCACACGCAAACATTCCATACATTTTAATTTGTCAATCGCAATGCCAAAGCAGCAAAACTAAATTGCATTTTCAATAAATAAAACTCCAACCAGACTTTCCCAAACCAAGTCCAAGTCTGAACCAAGTCCAAGTCCAAGTCTGAACCTGACAAGCTGAACTTCACCATAAGCTTGTATTTTTCCCTCGCTTACGAAGAGAAGAAAACAGTGTTCAAGCAAGTAGTTCATCGCACCATATGTGACTGATTCTTCAGTGAAGAGTGTGTAAAGAAGAAACGGAAGGGAAATCCCCATGCTTGATTGAAAATAAACTACCTGACAAACTTCGTGATCTTGACCTTTGCGACCGTTCAAAACGTCTAAATTATGTCATAAGTTTCCTTACGCAAACATTATTAAACAAACTATATACTTATTTCAACGGTCATTTTCACTGGCTTTTCACTGGCAGGTTATACGCTCTACGCATTGGAATTAAGAATAAAAGACCGTGAAAGACATGCCGTTTGACTAATTACTAAAATTCTCGTGAAAGCCACCTGGCTCGACAAATTATCTCCTGATGATCAGAAATATATTAAGCCAAATGAACCCGCCACAATCAATATTTCTGCGCTTGCATAGAATTCGACAGGGGAGCGGTTTTAACAGCATTTGCCGCAACTGACAAGTTTTCCTTCTGCCTTGCTGAAATTCTCGCCCGTAAGTACATATGGTGTAATTCTTAGGATAAGAAAATTCATTTTATATCTTTTGACATGGTTTTGGAATTCAAAGTTTTTTGCAATTTCCAACCTCAGCATCCGTTCATGCACGTGATTGTTATACGCGCGAATGCAGTGACAATTGGAAAGGGAGCCAAAATTATCGGGAAGAGTTGACGATATTTAGTCAACTTTGCAGCGCTAGATCAAGATCTCGTCGAAGCCGAAGGAAAAAAATAACGGTTTTGAAAACGTATGCAGGCAAATCGAAATGGTGGGCCTTGCAAGCTTCAGTCATCTTTAGTAAAGAAGCCTTAGTTCAGGCTAAATCCTCAGACAGAGAAGCCTTCTCTAAAAAGGCATGCGCAGGAAACCGTAAACGGAAGGGGAATGCAACTGGAATGGATCAAGAAAGAAAGAAGTTTCTTAGACTTCTCTATATGCTTTCTATTTTGCCCTGAGTGAAACCTTAAGCAAGTATATTTTCAATTCGCTTGTTATCTCTTGTTTTTCAAACTAAACTAATACCCTGAAGAAGAAACTGCTGCCGTGATGTACGGCCCGGGATCACGGATCGAAGTTGTGTATCGGCTTTTATCCATACTGCTCACGATCAATAGTATTATACTTAAAAGCAAAGTATGTAACACTCATCACCGTGATAGCAAAACATATCTTTGCGTGCGGAAAGTATCTTCCAAGAAAGATAGCTCGAAAGTAAATGCATGTTACACCATTTAGTTCCTAAGATACGAAAAACAAAGGCTTTCGAAAAAACACCTGGTCTTATTTACAAAATATGACAGCAAAGCAAAAAAACAAGAAACAAAAAAAACAAGAACAAAAAAACAAAGCAGGCTGGGGCATGTACGAAGTTTTAAAAATTTATCCTTTATCACATGTCGTTAATGTGAGCTCTGCGGCATCGTTCCGGCTTGGGGTTTAATATTCAACTACAGAGAGAAAGCTCTAGAAAAGTGTCACGCAGGGGAATACCCTCGCGACCACGTGTATTTCATGCTTGCACGATTTTAAGTTACGCACGGCAAAAAATAAAATCTATTTACCACCAATCTAATGAAAATTTGGGCTTTTATTTCTAGAATGGATTTCCTTCTTGAACCCTTAATTGTATTTGAAAGTATTTGCGCGGCCGGTACACTTCAAAGTTTTCTTAAGTCACGTCCAAAAATAATTACGAAAAAAATGTTGTCATTAAATATAATCAATTCAGGCGTTTGTTGATAATTTAAATACGCTTATTGCCCAGCGAGATAATCTTTGTTGGTCTTAATTAGTGTTTTTATGGAAAAACAAGAGAGGAAAACTTTCTTGTCTGGGCAGGTACGATCGATATTAGAATAAAATACAGCAGATGGTCTCTTCATTGTCTTCATCGTGTTTTAGTAATTTCTATGCTTCGAAGTTTGCCGAAAAAAACGCAATTTATGTCACAATACCCATTCACACAGCTGGTTTTTGCGGAAAACATTGATGTAAAGTTCAGAAAGAGAAATCTTTCGTTCGATAAGTAAGTATTAATTTAAAATATTTCAAAACAACAAAAAACTGGATTGTTACGCGGGGAAAAGTTTTTCAAAAGTGGCGCGTCACTCCAGTTACATCATTTCTTTTCCTGAGGTTTGGCACCAATCAAACTATTCTTCTTATCAGCCGTCCAATCAAAAGCCTTGTTTTATCATAGAAGGCTTGATCGTTCAGGCCTCCATTTTGATAGATATATTTCACGACTTTAGTAATATAAAGGGCAATCTTCAGGGAGGTAAAAATATTTTACATAAGCAAGAGAAGGAAATCATTCGACTTCCCCTGTCTTGGTAAGAACAAAAGTATTTCTACAAAAATTTAAATCTGTCCACGAACTAAACTTCGTCAATAATTGTTCTAGCTTGCCTCTTTTTGGAGATTTTCAAAGCACTCGGTATTGAGATATGTAGCTAACTTTACTTACGTACCTAAAGTCGTTGATTCTGTAAGAGTCCTAAATAGAGCCCATTTTTAAAACACAAAGCGATGAAATTTCTATTTAATCTTGGCCGCAAACGGCACGCGACCCAAATGCCTTGAGGAATTTTTAGGGGAGGCTGTATTATAAAGCTAAACATAAAAACTTAGCTAAACTTTTCGCCAGGATTCTCCGACCTTAGCTCTTCCCTAAAAAAATTATCCCTTAATCGCTCCATTGCTGAAATTTATTTATCTGTTACTAGTTTCTTTAGTTGCGCAAAACAAGGAAATTATATTGTAGTTCCCGCTATGTTCGCTGTATATTTTAATAAGCTAATACGATCTTAGATTTAGATCGGTCTTAAATTATAATTTTGCGATCACAATTCTTGAAAGCTTTGAGAGAAAGTTGTCTCGGTGGGTAGATTTCAGATATTTAAGTGTAGGTCTGGATTTTCAAAGCGTTGTGTTTGTGTTCCTTGCAAACGAAATAATGTTTTTTCCACGATCAGCGACTCCATAATCTGTTTAGACAGACAATGAACTTGTAGGTTCTATAAATAATCGTGTTTAATTTGAAAGGGTAACTTGAAAACTACAGAAACGACTTGATGATTTCAACATGGATGTGATCGTGGCTCTAATTGTAAACAAGTTAGTGACTTATTGTTCAATAATTACTTTTCACGCCCGATGTATTCAAGCAAACTGTAGGTATTTTTTCAATATTCTGGACCTATGTGCCATTTTACTGCCTCATCAAATTTTGAGTGGGATGCCTATTTTTGGAAAGATAACCAGACTCTGGTTAATTAAACAGAAGTGTTGGATCGATATTCTTTTATGGATCAATAATGTGTTCGTTTGAGGCTTTTGTGTTTTATTTTTAGAAGTGAGCTGTCCAAGACATCTTGCTGCCCTTTCTATTAAGGACGGTGCCTACTATTGTTATTGCGCATAAGTTCTGTGCATCTCCAGATACTCGGATTTCCTATCGGTGATGCTTACTAATGCAGGGATATTTTTGCGTGGTTAAAACTTTGCAGAGAAAGTAGATCTTTGTAAGTACTCTTGGTATCCAAAAAGAAAATTGGGGGTAACCATGCATTCTTTAGAGATAATAGAGCTTCAATTTAAGAAAGAACGTCCTTCATAGCTTTGTATTTTAGAGCTTTTTACAAATATTGTTCATGAATTATCTTCAAAAAATGCGTGGTTACCCCCAATTTTCTTTTTGGATTTCAATAAAACTTGTTAAGATCTAGCTTTCCTGCATAATCATAAATCGGGGCAAAAATACCTTTGAATTAGTAGGCACCGTCCTTAACAAAGTGTCTAGATAAATGCCTGGTAGCCAGGCAAGGTCTTGAATAGGCTAAGTGACCAGCAGTGAAAACTTTGTATCGATTAGGCCTAAAAAGCACTCGGGTTGGCGTGACTAGCACTCAGGTTAGCCTAGATAGCACTCTGTTTAGCCTGAATAGCTGCCAGGGATTCATCCACAGCATTTTATTAAAAGTAGTAACAAACTTCCTTTTGGATGTGTTTGGTGTCAGAACTGTAATAGGACATTAACTTCAAAAAGGAGTAGATTGTTTGTAAAATATACAAATTCCAAAAGTAAAGATATGTAAATAAAAAAGAAGGGGTTACTAAGTGAGACTGCCAGACAAATTATCTGAAGCAAGTTTGAAAATTGCATTTAAACCAGATTATAGTTTTAGGTTTATGCAGCAAATAATAGTAACTCATTGCCATTTATCAAAATTGTGGAATTTCTTTGAGTTAAGTTGTGCATTCAATAAATTATGCTGTAATAACTCTGTTTCATATTTTTGCTCTTGGAACAAGAAGCCTGCAATCGTCACTGGATTATGCCAGGAAAGGAATTTGCATCTAAAAAGTTTTGATACAAAACTGGCTTATTAGTACAGTTTTTATCGTAGAATTCAAAACGAAATTCGACCAAACTTGAGATGTGGAAAACAAACAAATAATAATTTCATTTTATGCTTTGTTTTCAGAGTGGATGTTTCATAATGGCCCCTGGAGGTGGTTCTCGGAGATCTTCTGATGACAGAGATGGGAATAATGAGGAAAGACCATTGCTTCGACGTGCCACAAGTGTTGATGAAGTGACAGGCCAAGCGCCAGCTATTGTGACAAACTTCCTCACTGAATGCTTCCGAGCAGATGGTTTGACAGCACCGGAGGAACTTAGTGAAAACCAGAAGAAGGTCAACAAGGATGTTGCCCATGTTATACGAGATATTGGAGATCGTCTGTCAAACGATGCCTCACTGAATCTTCTGATTTCACAAGTACAGGTTTCAAAAGACACTGCCTTCGACACCTTTTTACAGGTAGCAGCGCAGATTTTTAGTGATGGCATTGTGAACTGGGGAAGGATAGTGACTCTGTTTTATTTTGGCTACAAGCTAGCTTTGCAAGTCATAAATGAAATACCTCTGATCAAAATGATTGTTCAGTGGTTGGTTCAGTTTATCAAGGACAGACTTGCAAAGTGGATCTTTGAGCAAGGAGGATGGGTGAGTTACTGTTGTTTGATTGACGTTTTAAGTAAATGGGAAGGAGGATAAAACCCTGTTTATGTATTTCCGCTAATTTGTCTTTTTCGTGAGATTTAAATGCAAAAATGCACATTGCCTTAACCCTTTAACGCCTAAACCGGCCTAAATTGGCCAAACTTAGTATTTTACTCTGTCTAACCCAGACGATTTTACTTGTCAATGGGGAACCCCCAGGGGTCAATGGGTTAAAGTGTATATGACAGATTTTTCCTAATTTACTCAATTGAAACATCATGGTTTTGAGATAAAACAACCGAAGAAAATTCCATACCCATTTTTCTTCTATGCCTTTAAGCCTTTTAAATCTCGGAATTTTCACTTCTGATGGGGGGGGGGGGGGGGGGGGGGGTACATAACCCCACTTCTGGTAATAGCAGGCCAGTGACATCAATACAGGAACAAAGGGAATTTTAGGGACAAAATTTTGCTCTTTTGTCTTTTGCATTATTGCAGCCAAATACTGTGCAATGCATCTTAGAATTAGTTTCAGCAACTTCTCGAACTAAAAAAGGGAAATTCTGCTATCCCCAGTTTCCTTTAATGCTAGCATGGTTTTGTGCTTTCCAGAAGTGAAAATTCTGATTTTTAAAAGGCTGAAAGGAATGTCTTGACTTGAGAGGTAATGAGCAGCTTAACACAATGCAAATTAATGGCATTAAACCAGGCTGATATTGAAACTGTAAAATTTTGCGGTTTCAGGTTGGCCTGATAATGAGCAGAACTTCCTGCAAACAATGCTGCCTGTGTCATGTAAACAGGTCGCTCGTTCTTAAAGTTTCCCTAATTTGTTTACCAACTTTTAG
>OX421452.1:36438184-36458184 GCA_949126865.1 Montipora capitata | reverse complement strand
GGCGAAAATGAAAATATGAAGGAGAAGTGTAAAATACGTTTCTAGGCTAAAGAGTACTGTGTTGTACCCCATTTTCGGAGATTCCAGCCCTGTCAACCTAAAAAAAGGGAGGGTACCGGGAGGGCAAGAGGCCATTTTCTGAAAAACGTCAAAGAACCACTCTAAAAAGACTGGTTAAACAAGGCTAACAACTTTCCTTGGCTAGAAAGAGTTTCAAAGAACCGAGAGAATATTCACCGAAAAGGGGAGGTTTCCGGCCAAACAAGAGGGTTGGAATCTCTGCAGCTTGCGCAGTTGGAGGTATTGTTGGCGAAAGAGGCAAATTAACGAGCGGCAAAGCCGCGCGGAGAATGGGGAGGGGGGCTGTATTTCACAGGGACCCTCTTCATTTTCCGTGCCAACAATACTACCAGCCACGCAGGCTAGAATCTCTGCAATTTACGGGATTTGATTTATACAATGGATACAAACAATAATTGGTGAAACTTAGCTCCCGATAAAAAATTTAAAATTGGAAAAATATCTCAGTGGTCGAACACGTCCGGGTACGGCCGGGTGGTCGTCCAAAATGAAAAGAATGCTAACGACAACAACAAAAACAACAACAACAAAAGCCAAAAACGAAAAAACAAACAAGCGATACTCCGATACGATACACTCTTAATTCTAAGAGCTTTATTCGATTTTAAAATTTTGAAATAACTGCCGGTACCATCAACGAGAAAAAAAAGCCAATCGAAGTTACTATTATAAACAACGGAGAAAACTAAGGCGAGTTTCCATGTTGGTATTCAACTAAAAGATGCTCAAGCACAGCGAAAACGCAAAATGTTGACCAACGCTGGCGTTTCAAAGTGCAGGTTTTATGGCATGAGTCATGCCGAAACATGTCTTTAAAAAGTTGTATCGTGAGCTTTAAATAATAATAATAATAATAATTCAGGTACTTTATAGCGCTATTTTACAATTCACCTACAGAAACTGAAATGGAATAGATATACTAAGAAAATGTAAAATACAATTGAATTAAAAAAAAAAACAGATCAAATAATCTTAATAAAAACTTAATAAAACTAATTTACCAATCTAAAACGCGATAAAATATACATTTTGCCCGAGAGAAAAGAACGCGCACGATCGGAACTGCGTGTCAGTGTGAGGCAAGTGTGAGGCCGCGATAAATACTTTTCGCAAAACTTGGGGACCGTTTCTCGAAAGTCCCCAAACTTATGGGTGCCACATTTGCCCCTTTCTCTTAAAAACAAAAGCGACTTAAGGCATAAATCCGCGTGGTTTATCAGCCTATAAACCATAGAAACTTGTGGTCGATTGCTTAACTATATTGAACCTTAACGAGAATTCCTGAAAATTTCAGGCTTCTCTGCGCAATTGCTATTGAAAATTGCGTTCATAATTGGCAGGATCATAGCCTAGCCTACCTAGGCTCATTTCAGAGCAAGAACTCTCTTCAGTTTACTGTATGGTATCGAGACTTGGTAGGCTAAAAAGAAACATAAATTGACCGCCATTTCCTTGCATACGGCGAGAGCTACTGAAATTTAAACTGACCAATCAGAATTCAGCAAGCGGGAAAAACTGTGCTATCCTTGTGCTATGCGACGTCACGCCAATTGTTTACATTCGGATTGGTTAGATCGGTGGACATTCGCTCAGCCTTCTCTTGTGACTCTCTTGACACTCATCGGGACAGAAATGATGCATTGTTCTGGCAATCAATTTGCCAATCCAGTTTATGAATTGGTCTAGCATGTGATTAAAAACCAGGATCGCCTTTGAACTTTATTCTGTAGAAGAAGACGTTGCTGAGTGAACATTTTTACGACGAAATTCCTTTGTTTGTTCAGCACTTTGATGTCCGATAACTGAGCCGCTCTAATGAATGTTGGATCAATCGCATTTGGCCGTCTGACCATATGAAGTTTTTTCAGCTCTTGTTTGTGTCCATCATGATCGAACTTCAGTTGAAGCGCTATGCTGCTTTATGCCAACTTCGATGGCTTGTGATCAGCTTGCCTGCTGCCCAAATTGTTGTTGTATTTGGGCAAGATTGGTCTCATCGGGTTGGAACTTAATAGTGAGGGGAACAATTTTTCGTTCATCTGCTGTGCCAAACAACAAACAATCCTGTTGGGTGTTCCACGTGCTTGGCGAGTCTTGCACGACCATCATCTATCAGATCTGGAGTGGAGTTTTCTTTCAGTGATTACAACTTGCGATCGTTCTGCAAACATCCACGTAGCATGCAGCACTTTTTAGTGACTTCAGGATCCCCGGCCCGTTTTGCTGTTTCAAAGGGAGACGTGCATTTTTGAGCAGTTTGTCTTCATTGCTTGTATTTTTTCGTTTGTTCATGGTGGCGCAAAGTAACTTTGATGATTTGAAAGGACTTGAATCCTTAATTGAATTAGCGATTTTTTAAATTAAGGAACCAACAAGTGAATGGTACACAAAATTAGGAGAAACTGTTGGTTGAATAGACAATATTTGTAGACATAATTATCTACCCAGTTTAAGTACTAAGCTCAACAAGTTGTTTGGCTCCACAAGTTTCAGTTTCAGGCCACGTACCCGAATTCACCCAGGTACTGTTGTACACTACCATAGTTCTTTGGAAATTGAATAGCTCCTTGAACACCAGGTTGCTTGAGAGGAAACTTGATGCATTTGTTCTCTGCAGCCACTAACTGTCCATTGTGGATAAACTCCACACCAACTCTTTTTTCAATTTAATCTTTGTTCTTCGCAGGGCATTAACAATGGTGTCCCTTGTAAAATGTTAGTTTAAAGAGTTTGTTTAAGTTATTTCCAATTTCATAGGGCACTGTGGTTGCCAGATTCACTTTAAAACTTATCATGGAAATGTAAATCAATGCCAGTGAAAAGTCAGTCTCTTGAATTGTTGATAGAAAATTAATTTAAAATATGCATATTGAAACATCAGTTGAGGAATATTTTTTCCCCTTTTTGTGAACCTAACATACATTGCTGCCATTTATTTATTGCTTGGTCATTCAATGCCTTGATCACATCAAATAATTTATTTTTTAGGTATTGTGTATCTTTATCTAAAAACTTAACTGGTTGCTTTTTGGAGCCCTTTTGCAGCATATTTAGATAGGCAGGAAATGTTCCACATTTTATGGTAAATAGTTCTGCATAGTTTTAAGGAATATTGCGGCCAAATCTAATTGAATATGAGAATAAAATGTGCTGTTTGACATTTTGTGAATTTAAAGACTATTAATATTGTTTGTGCTTGTTTTAAAAGGCTTAAGGTTGGCACTCAAAAGTGTTCCTTCAACAATCTTATTCTGTAAAGATTACATTGGGAGAATTGGATTAATGCAAGTTTTTTCTTCTAGCCTCTTTCCCCAGTGCCCTCTGAGAATGGAGTTGATTTGGTTTTGCCCGATGTTGAAAGATGAAACAATGCCTAAACCAGCCGCAAGGAATACTTCATGGTGCTTTTTTACAAACATGGGCATGAGGGTGCTCGTAAGCATCTGAGCATTGTTTCGCATGCTAAAGTGATAATTATTATAAATAATTTGTTTATCTTAGAGAGTCTTCTTTTCCTGTTGGTCATTCAAAAATTGTTGGAATAGCTTGTTTGAGCTGTTGGATAGAGGCAGAACATTTGATGAGGGCCTCCTGGGGAGAGGAGTCCTTGTTCCCTTTAGATATTTTCTTGTGTTTCCTTGTTCCCCAAATTACTTTGAAACTTGTTCCCAGCCTTTTGATCCCTAAAATTTAAATATTAGTTTTCTTCCCTTGTTCCCTAAAATATTTTGATATTGTTACTCTGTTCCCCAGTTCAAATAAGCCATGTTCTCTTCTTCCCTCAAACCCCTGGGAGTGCCTCTTTGATGTTGATTCTCGTATTGGCCTAATAGTAATTCACTGTAGAATTGCAAGACACAGCAAGTTCTTATTTGGGAGTGAGGGAAAAGCTTTGAATAAATTTTTGCTCAATACAAGAAACAAAATTTGACTGCATCTTCTAGACCTTACTCTTTTCAGACATGAATCAGCTTGTTTGCACCTTTCTGGCGACCTGCGGGAGGGCAAGCTCCAGAAACTCTTCCTTAGTGAGCCTTCCGCTGAAAAACTTTCAAAGTCTGGCTTTCCGGTGTTAGGGGCCGAGGTTTTTGTGCAAAATTCATCAGCGGCTTCCTTGCAGCTTCTCAAAGGTGTTCCTTCGGACAATGGTTAGTAAAAGTTTTGTGGTGCTTATACAAATTTTCGCTACTTGAAAAGGTATGTTTATACGAAACAAATATCAGCTTGACAAGTTTTCTTTCCCGATACTCCATTTAAAATGCACGTGAGCGCTATTAATAGAGGGCCAGAAAACGATTTAAAACATTTTGTGGCAATTTTTTTGTCAACAAACTTGGGTTGTCGGCGAGCAGAATTCGAAAGCAAGCTGTTGTGCTTTGGCTTTTATTTGTGCTTTTTCTAACTAATCTAAGACGAATTCAGGCTGGTATTTTCGAATCAAGTGTAAGAAGACGGCAAAACCGTATTGATAATGTATTTATTTGAGTTAACTTTTAATCGCTTCCTTTCGACGGGGTAGATCGACACGCACAACCGAAATGCACTGTTTCCGGCGAAAGGGCAAATGATTGACAGGATAGCACGGTTTTGACTGCCGCGCGCACTGCGGGCGCGGGTTCCGTATGCAAGGTTATGAATAAGGACTATAGCTTCCTTTCAAGAGTCATAACATAAAAAGAAAAAATATAATATGATAATGTAAAGCCTTCGGCGAAATTTTCGAGGTACATCACATTCTCTCTAGATCTCCAAAAGTAGCATCGCAGAATTTGCTCACAAAATTATGCAAAAACGTACAAAGTTTAAAGGGGGGGGGGGGGGGTGGGGGAAGAAGGTTCATAATCTGTGTAATAGCCCTTATTCGCTTGTACATTTTGTTTTCCCAATTTAGATCATATGACGATACTCATGATCAGGAGATTTGGTTTCGGCTTTGTTTTGGTCATCAAAAAGGGTGTATGCAGACATATTCATGATTGCGTATACTCTTTTTAAAGAACAAGACAAAAGATCAAATCTCCTGAGTATCGTCATATGATCTGTATTGGGAAAACAAAATGTGCAAGCGAATAAGGTCTATAGGCCACTTTGAAGAATATCATAATACTCTTTACTCCTTCAGTTTGTTCTCCCAAATTTTGTTTTCTTTTGGGAACATTGTAAGGCCCAAGAGAAACTGGAAACAATGCTTATGCAAAGTTTGGGCGGACAAACAAAGAGTATTAGGGCCTGGACAAACGGGAAATATTTGGCGTTTAAACAACATCAAACATTCAATTTGTTTGGTTACCAAACGTGGCCGGTGATGTTGAAGTTAGTGGCCAAACGGTTAAAACATGTTTGATCTAACTCAGATCAAACTCCACAAGCAAAAAACTCTGGATCACAAATACGTAAAAGACACGTGCGGCTGAGCAAGCGTGGTACGCATGCACGCGCATTGTTTGATCGAATGTTTGATGGCCTTCAGACTTTATCAAACACGATCAAATAGCACCGAAGGTGGCCAAACGGCAAAATGGTTGGTCACCAAACAATAGGGCCGTTTATACGAGAGAAAATAAGCCGCGGCGTACATAATACGCGAAAGGAATTATTTATACGAGTGTAAACTCCCAGGCCAGGATAAGCCTCGGCTTGAGAAAGCCGTGAACGTAGATTTTGTACCCTTTTTAGGGGGTGTTCGCGTTTTATGTAAGCCGCGGCTTGTTTTCTCTCGTATAAACGGCCCAAATATTTGATGTTCTTTAAACGCCAAACATTTCTCGTTTGGCCAGGCCCTGAAGGTATTTTCCGAAGTGGCCTAATATTGTGACCTGTCTCTGGCTTTGTCGGAGGCCGCAGTCTTCTCTTATGTTGTTGGCCGTGACAACAACGGTTAGATTCTGATTTCATTAGAGGTACTTGTTAGTACTTTTTTTTCATCTGTACCCAAGACGCTATTAAATACGCGCCTGTTTATAAATACATATACGGCCCGCTGACAAATTGCATCGCGACTTGAGCGGACCCAGATGGGATGTCGTGCGCCTGTCCGGACAGCTTCTCAGCAACATTTTTCTTAGTTTCGTTTTTTTATTGCCGCGAAAACGAGTGACAGCCGTGAGCACGACGGAAGCGAGGATTGTTATAACTCCTCTACGATGACGCCATAACTTGAAAAGCTTTCTTGAGCTTTCACTACAATAAAACTAACTTAGGTTGGGCCAGACGGAAAAATACGCTTAGTTCGTTCACCAGGACCTCGAGCCAATATTTTCCTGTCAGGGCCTCGGACTCAGACACTTATTACAAAACTTATTATTTCATTATTGCAGTATCTTGTAAAAATGTATTGCTCTAGTTGTTAGAAAGTTGGGAAGCGCTTACCCTCAGATTTCAAGCCATTGGTTGAGCACCCGCAACAAGCGCAGGTCCAACAGAGGCAAAGAGCCATCAACGACTGCAAATCTGAGCCTACGAAGCGCTTTGGATTAGATACAGTTGCGCTCCAGTGGATAAATCAATTTGTTCGATATGACCTATCCGCTGGAAAGCAATTAATTTAGCAGCTAGCGTTATCCAACTTTTCAACCACGAAGCTTTGAAATTACGATGTGAATTAAGCTGTTCCCAGAATTAGGCTCAAGTCACCTGGATCCAAATCCACAGAGTTTGCAGGCACTTTATTGAAAAATCTTCGGTATTAAATTTAACTTTAAAGGGAATATATCGAAGTGTACGCTGTCTGTAACTTCACTTGCTGTCATTGCGCTTTCGAGCGGTGTGCAGTTTGAGAGTCAGAGATAAAAATAAAGAATCCATTTTAACAAATCACGGAAGCGCAAAATTAAATTAGCCAATCACGATGCAAGACAAATGCACGCGGCCACTGCTAAGCGCGGGAAAAAAAAATGCGAGCAAGTCTGATCGGTTTTGTTTTGGCCTCTGACTGGCAAAGGACATGTGGCGATTTCTACTGCCTGTAGTATTGTAGAGCCAAATTAAAGAGTCTATCACTTCGAAAAACCATTTCCGCTGAACCATTCTCTGCACATGTCTAAAACACTTAACTCTCCTTAAATGTCACTGTTTTAGAAGCTCCTAAAAAGCGGAAACAACTAGTCGTTCCCGTCTTTTAAAGCGAATAATTTAAAAGTGACTTTTAACTAAAAAGGTTCTTAAAACAGCACAATATATTTGGGACGATTTTGGAGAATATATAAAGTGCAAAATTCGTTGAGGTGATCCTTGCATACGGAATCCGCGCCCGCAGTGCACGCGGCAGTCAAAACTCTGCTATCCTGTCAATCATTTGCCCTTTCACCGGAAACAGTCCATTTCGGTTGTGCGTAAATGACATTTGTCGATCTACCCCGTCGAAGTTAACACAAATAAATAGATTATCAATACGGTTTTGCCGTCTTCTTACACTTGATTCGAAGATACCAGCCTGAATTCGTCTTAGAATAGTTAGTAAAAGCACAAATAACAGCCAAAGCACAACAGCTTACGTTCGAATTCTGCTCGCCGACAACCCAAGTTTGTTGACAAAAAAATTGCCACAAAATGTTTTAAATGGCGCTCACGTGAATTTTAAATGGAGTATCGGGAAAGAATAATTGCCAAGCTGATATTTGACATTTTCAAGTAGCGAAAATTTGTATAAGCACTACAAAACTTTTACTGACCACCATTGCCCGAAGGAACACCCTTTATAAGCTGCCAGGAAGCCACTGATGAATTTTGCACAAAACCCTCGGCCCCTAACACCGGAAAACCAGACTTCGAAAGTTTTTCAGCGAAGGCTCACTAAGGAAGAGCTTCTAGAGCTTGCCCTCCCGCAGGTCGCCAGAAAGGTGCAAACAAGCTGATGAAAAGGGCAAGATCTAGAAGGGGCAGTCAAAATTGTGTTTCTTGTATTGTGCGAAAATGTATTCAAAACTTTTCCCTCACTCCCAAATAAGAACTTGCTGTGTCTTGCAATTCTACAGTGAATTACTATTAGGCCAATACGAGAATCAACATCAAAGAGGCACTCCCAGGGGTTTTGGGGAAGAAGAGAACATGGCTAATTTGAACTGGAGAACAGAGTAACAATATCAAAATATTTTAGGGAACAAGGGAAGAAAACCAATTTAAATTTTAGGGATCAAAAAGCTGGGAACAAGTTTGAAAGTAATTTGGGGAGCAAGGAAACACAAGCAAATATTTAAAGGGAACAAGGACCCTCCCCCTAGGAGGACCTCATCAAATGTTCTGCCTCTTTCATCCAACAGCTCAAACAAGCGATTCCAACAATTTTTTAATTACCGACACAAAAAGAAGACTCTCTTAGAGAAATAAATTATTTATGATAATTATCACTTTAGCATGCGAAACAATGCTCAGATGCTTATGAGCACCCTCATGCCTATGTTTGTAAAAAAGCATATGAAGTATTCCTTGCAGCTGGTTTAGGCATTGTTTCATCTTTCAACATTGGGCAAAACCAAATCAACTCCATTCTCAGAGGGCACTGGGGAAAGAAACTAGAAGAAAAAACTGGCCTTAATCCAATTCTCCCAAGGTAATCTTTACAGAACAAGATAATTGAAGGAACACTTTTAAATGCCAACCTTAAGCCTTTTAAACCAACCGCAAACAATATTAATAGTCTTTAAATTCACAAAAGGTCAAACAGCATATTTTAGTCTCATATTCAATTAGATTCGGCTGCAATATTCCTTAAAACTATGCAGAACTATTTACCATAAAATGTGGAACATTTCCTGCCTATCTAAATATGCCACAAAAGGGCTCCAAAAAGCAACCAGTTAAGTTTTTAGATAAAGATAGTGTCTCTATGGAGGTCTGACACCATACCTAAAAATTAAATAATTTGATGTGATCAAGACATTGAATGACCAAGCAATAAACAAACTGCAGCAAATGAATGTTAGGTTCACAATGTGGGAATGAAAAAAAGTATTCCTCAACTGATGTTTCAATATGTATTTAAATTAATTTTCAATCAACAATTCAATGGACTGACTTTTCACTGCTATTGATTTACATTTCCATGATAAGTTTGAAAGTGAATCTGGCAACCACAGTGCCCTATGAAATGGGAAATAACTTTAACAAACTCTTTAAACTAATATTTTACAAGGGACACCATTGTTGATGCCCTGCGAAGAACAAAGAATAAATTGAAAGAAGAGTTGGTCTGGAGTTTATCCACAATGGACAGTTAGTGGCTGCATTCACCAATGTAGAGAACAAACACATCAAGTTTCTTCTCAAGCAACCAGGTGATCAAGGAGCTATTCAATTTCCAAAGAACTATGGTAGAGTACCAGTACCAGCTGGGTGAATTCGGATACCTGGCCTGAAACTGAAACTTGTGGATCCAAAATACTTGTTGAGCTTAGTACTTAAATTGGGTAGATAATTATGTCTACAATTATTGTCCATTCAACCAACAGTTTCTCCTAATTTTGTGTACCATTCACTTGTTGGTTCCTTAATAAGCAAATCGCTAATTCAATTAAGGATTCAAGTCCTTTCAAATCATCAAAGTTACTTTGCGCCACCAGGAACAAACGAAAAAATACAAGCACTGAAGAACAAACTGCTCAAGAATGCACAACTCCCTTTGAAACAGCAAAACAGGATCCTCGAGTCACTAAAAGGTGCTGCATGCTACGTGGATGTTTGTAGAACGATCGCAAGTTATAATCACTGAAAGAAAACTCCACTCCAGATCTGATAGACGATGGTTGTGCAAGACTTGCCAAGCACGTGCAACACCCAACAGGATTGTTCGTTGTTTAATTGGCACAGCAGATGAACGAAAAATTGTTCCCCTCACTATTCACCTGAAGTTCGATCATGATGGACACAAACAAGAGCTGAGAGAACTTCATAAGGTCAGACGACCAAATGTGATTGACCCAACACTCGTTAGAGCGGCTCAGTTATCGGACATCAAAGTGCTGAACAAATTAAGGGATTTCGTCGTTAAAATGTTCACTCAGCAACGTCTTCTTCTTCTATAGAATAAAGTTCAAAAGCCATCCTGGCCCGGGTTGCTCGAAGCATGGTTAGCGCTAACCAGCGTTAAATACCATGGAAACCTATTGGTTTTGATACCTCTTAACCAACGGTTAGCGCTAACCGGGCTTCGAGCAACCGGCCCCTGGTTGTTAATCACATGCTAGCCCAATTCATAAACTGGATAAAGTGGAATGGCAAATTGATTGTCAGAACAATGCGTCATTTCTGTCTCGCTGAGTTCAAAGAAGCAACGGTCAAGAGAGTCACAATTAAGAGAAGGTGAGCGAATGTCCACCGATTGTAAACAATTGGCGTGACGTTGGATAGCACAGTTTTTCCCGCTCGCTGAATTCTGATTGGTCAGTTTAAATTTCAGTAGCTTTCGCCGTATGCAAGGAAGCACTTTAAAGTAAGGGTGGAGCCTCTTAGTCCGGCACTCAACTGAAAGCTGCTCTCGCCTAATCTCGTACCCAGATCTCCCACGGTCATACGGAATCACATTTGCAGTGACCGAGTGATATCTGGGTACGAGATTAGCTCGCACCATAAGGAAAAATAGACTTTTGCCTTAATTTGGGCTGAAGGAGAATAACAAGGACCAAACTAAAAGTAAAACTCAGGCATCAATTGATTGTGAAGTGTACCAGTCGGTATCTCTACCTAAATTAAAATCTAAAAAGTGACATAAATAATGATATAAATTAATCTTCAAAAGACCAGTCTAAAAATTGATGTGATTCTTTTACATGTCCTTTAAGAGTAATCTTGATTGTCTTCTTGAACTAATCATGCATAGATGTCTGGCATGGTTGATTTTCCATTTCATGTTTTGGCTGAGAAACCATTTCTTGAGATTCTGCTGTAGTTTTTGTACAGTTATGCGAATTCCAAGATGCTTTTACCTCGTGGAGTTTCGAATCACATTTGAACATTTCTCGCCGTGGTTGATAATAAAACACTGCAGCTAAACATGTTCTCTGCACCGAGAGAATGAAGAATGGCTTGGAGTTTTTACTATGTAAAATGTTCAGGATCAGTGCTGGACGGAGACATGTGAATGAAGAGGCTTGACTCGAACATTTCTAGAGAGACCCAAGCGAATGGGAGGTCCCGACGTCTTGATGTTCACACCACCGAGACCCATTCCTGGAATAGTTTTTGGGAGTAATGTAGGCTTGTTGGACTTTGCTTGCAACTGTAAAGGTTTATTTGTAGTGGCTGAAACTAATGAAAAATCAATCAATCAATCAATCAATCAGTCAGTTGGGCAGTACAACTAAAAGGAAACGTTTTCAGGTGTTTATAAGATACAATTGCCCAAATACACCAACTAAGTGCGAGGAAACATTTTCCGTTAATTTAATCTAAAACTCAAGAAAAAGGTGAAAAAATAACATTTGATTAGCCATCAATCGCCTGGCTATCAACATAAAAATGTACCGAAAAGAACTATTTGCTTCTATTTGATTTTACGACAATGCTTGCGTGAAGTTCTCTGAAATGTGAGCATATCCAACTCCGGTAGTATCTTGCATCGCATTCAGTTTACAGCTCTCAATTCTCAATGTACATGAAAGCACACACCTCGTTTAAAGTTAAGGATCAGACATACTTTCAATAAATTATTAATATTGCTATTCTGCTTTTAAAGAAGACAAGTTTTTAAAATATTGCAAAGCCTCAAAACGCACCTCTTGTTAGAGAACGCTTATAATGTTGCCTTTAAACATCTTCACAAGAAACCTGTGAAATCAACACAGGAGAAGATGAGTTGAAATTAGCGAGGATAATAACCAGAGTTTACTGCTTTTAATTCGTTGATGGTCATAAATGAATGATAAAATTTCAAGTACCAGTAATTACGTGTATTTCAAGTCTCGTTTATAAGAATAATACGCACATTTATCAAGAATAGATATTAATGTCAAGCATATTACTGTTTTAGTGTTCTCGGGTGCAGGCACTGGTTAAAAGACTAGTTTTCACTCCTAGAGTAGATTGTTAATTGGCTTGTGCTTAATCTGGCTTATTATTGACACGAAGTGATAGTTAAGTCGACAAAATAAAACCAAAAGCTATTTCTGACTGCCTAAGTAACTGGTTCAATTTCAGGTTAGCATGACTTCTGCTTTCAAGTGAAATTACACATAGTTATTGTCTTAATATAAAACTGGAGCACAGCTCCCACCCAATCAATGAATTGGAGCAAGGCCCTCTTTCAAAGGTCTCCTCAAAGGGTAAAATAATGATACAGTATTAGTGATTGCTTGTGCTGGCCTTACTTGGGGTTTTCAGTGAGTCGTACCAATTACGAATTAAATTCAGTCTTTTGGCTATTCATGAACTGGTAATGAGCCAAAATGCCATTCTCTGTGTGGTATGCAAATTAAGGGGAGGGCAAACTTTTACTTGTTGCTTTGGTTAAAACTGGTTTACGAATGGTTAGGCTGTGTTAAAGTCCCTTATTTTCCTTAAACCTTGGATTGTCATGTGGGGTTCTTCAGTTCTTAATCCGTTGCTCTCTTTTCCACTCGGCGAAGATCAAAGCACGACACATTTTTGACACGCGTAAGGCCACCGTAAACATTTCGCATGCAAGGAAAGTAGTGTCTCCCAAATTTGTAAACTAATAATTTCTAATGGAGAAAAGATACTAAGCAATATATATATGATTGTGTGAAGACAGGTTAAAAGGGCAACCAGCTCTCTTCTGGCTCCCGTCTTTGTCTCAAAAACGTTGCATGCTTAAGCTCCTAATATTGAGTGGAATATCATTACACAAAAAAAACGGTTTCCCAAGGGAAACAGCTGCTTCCCCATGTGTTATTAGTGAGTTAAAGAAATGACGACAGCTACAGTAATCAAGACGTCACTTAAAAGAATAAAACTTTGAACTGTCTTCAGCAAGCCTTAATGATTCCATCTTGTCCACATTGTACAAGATTTTTTTCTGCAAAACAATTTTGAATCACCAAATTTAACCATCGACGTACCATTTACTCTAAAGGATTCACTGTTGTATTCTCACGTAATCGTCAAAACCTTAATTTGATAATTTGAAATTGTTTTGCAGAATTTGGCAAAGAAAAGTAACGTTATTAAACGTGTGCTACACAACCAGTTTCCTCATAGAAGTAATAATATCATCTTTCTCTGGTGTTGTCGTTTCTTAAATCCCAGCTGCAATCAATTTTCCAGTGACATACCTGAAGGTGAATTGGACGCTGAACTTGAGACTGAGTGACTGCTGTTGGCCGATGATCCTCGACCTTTACTTTTGCCCTTTCCTCTCAGCATCTTAAGTGGTGTCACTAAAACCAAAAGATTATCTTTGCAATCAAATGAAAGATTTAATTTTTTGAAGTGGTCCAGAGATCAATCTTTGAAAAATCATTTGACTGGTTTAAAGGCACTGTACCGTACCAAATTTAACAGTCCAATATTGAGGTCAAGAAACCAACGGTTCCATCATTCACCAGGGAAACTGATCGTGGTTCAGTCATGATACTAAACAGCTTTTTAATAGACCATTTTACAGTTCTGTGCTCAGTTACCAGGTCTTTGAATAAAAGCAAGGCTGGAGCTGACTTTATTTTGATACAAGCCTCACTGCTTTTCTTATGTAAATAGAAACTCCTTAGCATTACCACAACATGATTTACATAAGAAGAACAATGAGGTTTGTATCAAAGCAAGGTCAACTCCACCCTTGCTTTTATTCAAAGGCCTGGTAAATGAGCACAGAACTGTAGAACGGTCTATTGTATGAGGTCAGTATATCCCAGTAGAGACCAGAGAGTAGTTTCAATCAATCAATTGTTGATAAGAAACCAAACAACTGAATAAATTAACACAATTCTTTACTAGCTTGGTTGATTTGTCAACATTAAAACTCTGCATGAGGTCTTGAGGATAACCCAAGGCCAAAACATAATGTCTTTCTGAATACATGTACATAAACTAGATTTTAACCAACGTTACTTTTACTGATTTGGGCACCTGCAGCTTTTTCTATGTAACACTTGGCTCCCACTAACTTTGCGCAGGTTTTTAAATTCTCCTCATCATCATTCTCATTACAGTATGTTGAGCCTTAACAGACTTTTCCAGCTTAGTGATGTTGTATGAAATCGACTATACGTGTATGTGCACTCTTGCTTAGTTGTCAAAGAAAGCCTATTAGCAACTGAACCTGTAACACTTGTCCGTGGTTTAACCGTTGGTTTTGCTGGTGAACCTGTAGACTTGCCACGGCCTCGCCCTTTCAACGTTGTCTTGCCTTTAGCTTCATCAAAGTCACTATCCTCTCGATCATCACTAAGGCTGTCAGCATTACTCAACTCTTCACTGAATTCAAAATCACTATCTTTAAAGAAAAGGTAAATTACACAAAAAACGCTAAATCTAGTTTTTGTTAAAAAGCCTGTCCCTTGATTAAGAGGAAGGAATGACTTACATGTACACCAAAAGTATATCAAGGAGTCCTCTGTGTACTTACATGTATGAAGAGATCAAGTTCGTAACATTTGTAAAGGGTACAGTAAAAATAAGTGTTGTTACGGTATTATTGTTCTTGGAAGAGTGCAGAAAGCCATGGTGGAAGAAGAGTTGGCTGAGATGATGAGCACTTTAAAGAAAGAGAGAAGCTGCACTGGCATGGAGCTGTAAGAGCACTTCCTTGGTTCTCTACACTCCTCTGATAATGATGTTGATGATGATCAATTCTAATAATACTGTAACAAAATGCTTAGTGTTATGTGTGTATACATGTACTGTTGAAAGGTGGGTAAGCTACATGTAGGCTGAAGTGACAGAAAATGGCATAATAATTATTTAAATTTGTGCAATAAAGACTATAGTTCTAGGGAGGGATGCACTGTGCTGGTTTGAGGGTGTGTGAAGTCCTGAACCAGAGATGCCTCATGAGCATTTTTCACGCTGGAGTAAACCCGGAAATAATTACTGGGTTGTGATACATAACAGAATACACCAACCTTCTTTACCAGGTTTCATTTCATCAATGTCATCTTCATCTTGGTCTTGCTTAAGGGTAGCAGGCTTTCCTGAGTTTGATTTCTTTTTAACCTGTTTTGGTTTGATGTCATCACTACTACTGGTACTCTCCTCTTCATCATCACCTGCACTCTTTCTTGCCAAGTTGGTTTGAGAATCAGTGCTACATGTATCAAGCAAAGAACCCCAGTAATTCTTTTTTATCGTTATCATTATTAATAATTATTATATGGCTTGTGTTTGTAGCCGATATAACGCGCGCTCTGATTGGCTAATTGTGACTGAATTGTAGGGCATTATTCTCCCGTAATGCCCACGGGCCGATTATGGGCTTGAAAAACAAAGCAAAAGGTAATTAAAAAGCCATATAATAAACTACTTACTAACCGAGCTAGCTCGAGCCGTACCGGGGAATATTGGCCCTTGGTCTGCCACGACCTCGGGGCAATATTCCCCAGTACAGCCCTCGCGCTCGGTTAGTAAGAAGTTAATAATAATAATTATTATTTTGAAGGGTTGTTTGCAAAATCCTTAAGTAAAATTTGGTGGTATATGACAGAGCAAAATTAAGAGATATCAAAGCATGGCTTTTTTCGGTTGCCCACCTTCTAAAGACCTGTTGACCATTAAAACTCAAGGAGGCTTGTAAAAATGTCAATTTTGTGTAACATGTGTGTAAAATGGGTTTCACAGACTAATGTGACTCTTTGCTGTGTGTCCATGATGTTCTAGTAGCCTTCACAGTTTTGCTTTGACAAGCATATGTTTAACCCATTGACTCCCAGGGGTTCCCCACTGACGAGTAAAATCGTCTGGCGTTAGACAGAGTAAAATACTAAGTCTGGCCGGTTTCGGCCTGTTTGGATGTCAATGGGTTAAGGTGGCTCAAACCAGTTTCAACACTTAAGAGACCTTGTTATTAGAGGGATTTACATTACAACACTTTATCACGTAACAGCAATGTTATGGTACCGTGTGAAACATCAATTATTGCTGAACAAGATGCAGTCATTTTTGTAACATAACTAGTTACCATGGTAACAGGAAAGCCTTGAAAAAACACCCTATATTTTGGCCTTAGTTGCTTTGTTTCAGTTAAAACAAAGTAGGTGACCCCAAATTTTTATTGCACAAAAGTGATCAGCAGGCCAAGATAAAACTGCAAAATTTTAAAAATTATTCTGTGCAGCAGATTCAGAGCTATCTTGAATTTCCAATTATTTAAGGTGGCTCTGAATCTGCTCCACAGAAGTTTTTAAACTTTGCAGTAAGCTTCATTCTGGCATGTTGATTACATTTCAGAAATTAAAAATGGGAGTCACTGAGTTCGTTTTTGAGATATGAGCAGCTAAAGCCAAAATATGGGGTGTTTTTGCAGGGCTTTCCTGTCGCCATGGTAACTTTTTTACGTCACACAAATGACTGAATCTTTTTCAGCAATAGTTGGTGTTTGACATGGTACCATGCTGTTAAGGGATAAAGTGTTGTAGTGCCAATCTTCTATGTAAGAACATTTTCTTTCAAGTGTTGAAACTGGTTTGAGCCACCTTAAGCCATTTTCCTTTTCTGTAAGAGATCAAGGGGGATTCCTTAAATATCTGTCTGAAATTAGGCTGGGTTTGAATTAAATGCCACTTGTCCTGAATAGTATGTTCTTTAAGCCTTTCAAAGCTGGTTGAAATTGTGTGACAAAAGGTAAAATTTCCTTGTGCGCTTGCAAAAATGGGTTTGATTGAACCATACATTCTCTTCACGCTGAGAAAGATGGCAGCTATGAACATGTTCCTCCTTCTAATCTGTTTTGAGGTTTGCACCATCATATTTTTAAAAGAATAATAAATGACAGCAAAGAGATGTAACGTTGTTGATTTTTTTAATCATGTTTGAGGTGACTACGCCATATTACTAGTTGCTTTCTTCGTTGCAAATCAAATCGTTCCGCAAAATATTAGTCGAACAAAAATTCTAATTGCCCGATCAGGCAAGTCTTAAAGTTGTTTCCCTTGCCCACGGATATATTTCGCCTGCCCCAGGCAATCCGGCGAGCGTTAGTGTCAAACACTGGATATGTATTGAAACTGAAGAGCACGTGAAAATGATTTCACATGAGAATGACCATAATCAACAATGTCTTCATGATATGTGGGATGGTGTATTTTGCTTTCCTGCACTTTTATAATTACATGGCCTGTCACACGCTATAACGCTTCATAAGACATACTGCCAATCTGGCCTTATTTGTTGGAAAGACTGGGCCAGACCAACACCAGGAACTCATCTCATTGCGAATAAGTCCAGGGGTTTTCTAGAATGTCCCAAAGTTTATAAAACAGGGTTATGGTTTTGTAGTCCTTACCCAAGAAGACTTGAAACATCTTCCCATTTAAAAGTTTTTCAGTGATATTTAACAATGCCATTTAAATGTGGCTAAATATAATTTAGGCTGAGTTACTGCAAAATCGAGCCAGTGCCGGTCTGCGGTGGTTCCAGATCATGCGTGCCTGTTTGACATACAGGGTTTTCACCATTGACCAAGCATCATATGACGTGTATTCGCAGTGTGAGTTTGTGCAGTTGTTTTGAGCTCCAAATCATGCTTTGTGCAGCAGTTTACACCTCCCCCTTCCCTCCCTCTTTGGTGGCCTTGGTGAGTATTGAGGTGGGTATAAAGTATCTCCACTGACTTTGTCAGTGTGACTGTGCCTGGCGGTACATGTAGTTGCCGCACTCCGAATTGCCATGGATACCTACGCACCCTGCTTGTGTCTTGTATTTTGCTTGGCACCATCACCTGCTTTCAAAGGCATCTTCCCCAAGCTCATCTATTGGCGATGAGTTTAAATCAAATTTTATCAGTAGGCAGGGAACCAGGTGGTGAGAAAACAAGCAGGGGTATGAAAGTACCCTGGAATCACGCTTGAAGTAGCCATGAAAAATAATATTGTTGGCTAGGCTATCACTTACTATGCAACAGCCAAGCCAGTTATAACATATCATGACAAAGGCAGCCATTTTCCTCAGTTATTTATTAATAAATACCCAGAATCTTAATCCAGCAGAAGTTAAGCTCACCACCATTCATAAGCTAACTTACCCTGTATTCTCTTTATTGTTATCTTCCCCATCAGAAGAGGGAAGGAGTCTAGCCTTCTTTCGTTTTGATAAAACCTCAACTTCATCATCCGAAATGTCCTGATCATTATCATTTGCAGTGCTGCTACTTTCGTTATCAGCAGGTGATTGCTGAGATTCCCTGATAGATGCTTTTAAAGCTGCCTCCAACTCCTTTTGGTAAAGCTTTTCATCTCTAGATAACCTGCACAAAAAACATTCAAGACTGTTGGGTTCCTACATTCATCTTTTTCTTTCAACTTTATTTCCTTTCTAATATTTATACATGAAAAAATTTGTCCATTCTTATTGGCTGAGAGAAATGCAGTTTTTCTTCGAAAAACTTTACTCCTGCTTGTTTAATTGCAAATTGCACTTGAAATCATGTGATTACGTGTACCCATACAAATACCACTACATTCAAATCAAAACAAACGACAAGCTGCAACTTACACATTACAAACACAATCACCACATTTGTTAGTTTAAAAACACAGCCCATTTCTTCCTAAAGAAATGGGCTGTGATTTTCCTCACAGACAAGCATTTTGATTTCAGTTTTATCTGGCATCAAACTTCCGTAATCTATCAATTTGAAAGCAGAATTAATATATTATATAAATTAAAACTTTGCAATAATTTATAAAATGATAATAAAACTGAGGGTTGTGAGGATGACCAGTCACTCAACACACCGTACATGACTTCTTTTTTCTGTTAATTCTTGTATTTTTCTCTAGCCAATTATTGGTATTCAATATGAGCTACCCTGCGAAGCAGACGGTTTCAATTGGTGATTTTAGAAGCTTCATTCCACTGGGGTAATGACTTTCGCAGGATCCGTATTTAATGGCCAGGCAAAAAACCCCTTTGCTTTGGTCCAGGTTTTCGTGCGGCCATTATGTTTAACTGATCCTTTGAAAGTCAACCCGGGTGCAAAGATTAAATGTTGAAAGTTCACCAAACTGCCTGCTGCGAAGGCTAATGTGAGCTTGCTACATGTTTTACCTCTCTTTTCTCTTCAGTGCTCCTGATTCTTTCTTTGCACTCTTTACTTCTTCTTGTTTTGATTTGCTATTGGTTTTTAGTGTAGATTTAGTCTTCTTGACAGGAACAGAACCTATATCATCCTGAAAATCATCTAAATGAAAAACAGGAGATGTGTTTTAAACTTAAATGAAACTACTAATAACTTGACTGTGATACACATACATGTACATCTGGCCTCGGCTGTTCAAAAGGTGGATGATGCTATCCACTGGATAAATCACTATCCAGCAGATTGAGCCATTTTCAATTGAGGCAAAAATAATACCAAAGTAACTACTTCGACCAATCACAGCAGGTGCACAAAGTGCAATGAAACAATCCAAATTTATAGCAATTCCATATAACTTGCTCAAAGCATGGGAAAATCCAACGTGCAAGTGGCGATTGGTTTTGGCTTTAATTTTCACCGGTTGATAAACTGGCGCAAGAGTTTTCAAACCAATCACAAAGCGTAGCTCCATTAAGGACTTCAAGGAGTAGCACAAACCCTGTACAATGGTTGAGAGAAATAAGTGTATTTTTTAAGCCTGCCACACATGGTGAGGAAAGAACTGAGCAAACTGCCACGCGAGGCAGTTTGCTCAGCCGTTTCCTCACATGTGCCGGGAAATTTTGGTGAGAAATTCGTTTAAGTTGCAAGGTTGTGGGAATAAAATCAAGAATGTTGGATATTTTTGGCTTTACTGACAGTGTGTGATCATTGTGAGAATCGAGCTGAGCTTTATCAA
>OX421452.1:36423184-36435684 GCA_949126865.1 Montipora capitata | reverse complement strand
GGTCCTATGCTTCTGTTACTGAGTGGTATATTTCTTAGGTCGCCCATCCAGATACTAACCCTGCCGGACAGGGATAATTTCAGCTTTCAACTTTCAACTTTCAACTTTTGTTCACAAAGCTCTCAGATGCTGTCAGTGCACGCTAACACTTGTGGTGGAAAGAAGTTGCATGATCAACATGTCAGCCCAGAAGCCAATGTTTCTCAATTCCCTTTTATTTTCTTCAATCTCTCTGGCCTTGTGCACGATGTTGCTTATCACTGTCAGTGCTGGAAATAATTTTTTTTTATTCACAGGACATATGTCCTTTCAAATCTTCATTTTGGTCGGACATTTGACAAATTGGACCGGACATAATTTATTGACTGACAACACCTTGAAGAAGATAACTCAAGATGTGCTGGTGAGATGTTCGGTCATCGTGTCTGATCATAACGTGAAATTGGCCGGACATTTTCAAAATTTGGTCGGACAATGTCCGATGACCGACTGTTATTTCCAGCACTGACTGTGATATTCTACGATTTACTCAAGTTTGGTTATGTTTTATTGTCCACAGATGCCCACTTAGTTTGTGATTAGTCCAAATGTGTTTTGACAGAAGACAAAACTTTTGGTATTTTCAAGCTAAAGTAACATTAATTTTACCAGCGCGAAGGGAGACTTAAATTAATTTTTAAAAACGCTCACAAATCCGCACTTATGGCGTAACAAACAAGTTGATCGTGCCTTTCGTGCCCTTTGAACAGGGAATCCAAATATCGTGCATTTCGTGCCTTGTTCTCGTTTACCGATCGTGCCTATGGAGTCTTGTTATCGTTCCATGATTTCGTGCTTTTCGTGCCTTCGTTTGTACACCGTTCCTTTCGTGCCTTAATTTGCATATTTCATACATCGAGCCCTTTATTGTTCCTTTTGTGCCCAGATTTTTCGCGCGAAAGCCGTCACGTTTATAACATTTGCTGTAACTCCCATTTGATGCCAAAAAAAAAAAAGACAAAAATAAAAGTAATGAATCGAAAATCATGTCTCAGTATTTTCTTTTGGTAATCCCATTGAACAGTTATATAATCTGCGTTTCCTTGCACGACGCCGCAAATGCAGTAAGTACTCGTAGTATAAAAGGCTGAACACTGTCAAACAGAAAGAGTTGCCGCAAGGTCAAGAAGTTTGTACGAGGTGAGTTTTGTCCCTGTCTTCGCTTTTAAAAAAACTTCTCACTTACTTTGATTACTATTTGCTTAACTTCATTTAATATGATAAAGATGAGCTGAGATTGTTTCTGCAAAGCGACTTTTGGAAAGCCAATTTAGCGCTTATCGGAAATTTAATCTCGGGCTGCAACAGGCAATCAAAATTATGGTTGGATTGTTAAAATCTTTTCTCGCAAACCTCGATTGGCATTTAGGGTGCTTTCGATTGGGAAATAGTCTGAGCTATTAACACGATACAGCCAGAAACTCTGACAATGTGATCATCGATTGATCATCGGTTTGACGTCTTTAATCTACAGAACAGTCGATTTGTAAATTACGGCAGATTCTCGCGTAACTCAACGATCAATTCGCCCAAAACTTGATATAATGATATCGCTGGCAATAATTCAGACAAAAAAACAAGAGGTCCAATGTTAAACAAACAGCCCAACAGAACACAATTTTCATGAATGTCTTCTCGAACGTTTCTTGTATCGGCCCGGTTCCGGTTTTGGGCGCGATTGAGTATTTCTTTGGTCACATAAGCCTGCGAGCGCAGGTTATGATCACGTGGGCACGAAAGAATCGGGCACGATGGGCACGACAGCTGAGAACGATAAGGCACTATTTGCTCTTATGGAACGAAAAATGGAACGCATTTGATGAAGTGGGAACGATAGGAACGATAAGAACGGGAACGAAAGGCACCATTTAGACCACAAAGATGAATTTTTTGGGTGGTAAGTCAGCGTGACATTGTAAACAAGACCTTTTATCTTTAACCCTGCTTTAAAGAGAAAAGAACTGACTCGTAACGGTAAACACAATCTATGTGCATGGATTTTTTGCCACGATCTTCGTCTATTTTTCTTTTAATACGAAAATTAAGAGGATTAAGTCCGGAGCGTTTTTCACTAAGCAGAGGGAAATTTTTGAACCTGGCTTTTTGCGGACTCGGATCTCGATTGCCCGGGTGCTCGGCAATAAACAACCATCATTTACAGATTGCACATACCTTCTACAATATTTTCCCAAAATTTTATGACCCTAACCTTATTATAAGCGCCAAAATTGAGAGTTTTCTAATGTCACTCAAAATGTTACGCGAGTGGTAACCAACATCATGCGCAAGGCCCTCTGGGTTCAGTACTTTGCTAGTAACCACATGTCTTCTCAAGGGGCTATTTATCTAAGACTTCTACCATGGCACTACAATGATAGACAATACCAAAACAATATAGTGTACTGTTAGACCTTCATATAATTACGCAAAGACAACTGCCAACATGTCATCCCAGAAGCCAATGTTTTTCACTTCCCATTTATTTTCTTCAATCTTTTTGGGTTCAGTACTTTGCTAGTAACCACATGTCTTCTCAGGCTATTTGTTTTGTTTTACGAGACATCTGGTTTGTCTCTTCTACTGGGCAAACCTGCCCAGAGGGAAGGAGCACGAACAGGACTCGAGGTCCTATGCGAGGTGCTCCACCCTACCCTATCCAGACCAGAAAGACCAGACCACAACACCGGGAACTACATGCCCTACTCTACAAGTGTGCGGGTTCTTTTACGTCCCACAGGATTATGAACACTGAAGGGTTGTGAGACGGGACCTCCGGCTTATCGTCCTTATCCGAGAAGACTAGAGAGTCTAACCATTTGCAGATGTAATTACAAAGGCAGCACTTTCTCCTGAGTTATTTAAAGACCCTGAGTGTTGGTCCGGCCGGAGTTGAACTCACGACCTCCCGCGTGACAGCCCGGTGCTCAACCAACTGAGCCACCGGTGCGCGTATTTACCCAAGACTTATACCATGGCACTACAATGACAGACAATACCAAAACAATATCGTGCACTGTTAGAGCTACATAGTACGCAAGGACAACTTGAATCTGCTGGAAGACAACACACAGCTCAGTTGACATTATGGAATAAATCGCTGTGTTACTTCACCACCACACGTAAGCAATGCATGTCAATTTTTTCTACAGAGGACAGGAATTTCTTCTTTCTGACAAATGATTAATTAATAGGCCGGTAGCCAGGTTTTTAACTTCAGAAAAGGATCTGTTTCGTCGTACGAACGTGTGAGGACCTGTGAGCCAAAGGGCCTCTGCTGGTATGACTTCTGGGTGAGTCCTTAAATGGTCTTAATGACCCCCCAACTTGAAAAAAATTGCCTGGAAAGCTGCACGCACCACAGGCAACCCAGTGTACCCTCACGGAGGGTCTAGTTAGTTTATATAATTTGTCCCTACCGTCGCTGTTGTTTGTACTCTCATCTTCTTCTTCACAAAACTTCGCGTAATCGACTTTTTTGCGCACTCTGCGTAAAGACATTCAAACGTTGAATCAATCTGAATCACCCTCACTTAAAGCTAAAAGCCTATTTTAAACTCTTGAGATAATTTCTCAACAAGCTGGAAATGAAAACCTGTGGGTCGTTCAACATTAAATATATGTCAAAAGTGTCAAGCTTATCTGTCCCTAATTAACCACAAGGGAACTTATAGTAGACATTAAGGTTGTCATACTTGCAAATTGCTCACTAAACTGTCTTCGAGACAACACTCTTTCTTTGCCAAATACAAAAAGATCAAAAATTGGATAATGTTTGCGTCTGTCCAAGTATAAATTACCATTTTGATAACGTTCATTTACCTGTCAGATCGTCTCCCCAGTGACATACCAGTGACTAAACACACTTTATCAAAAGAACGAAATCAGACAAACCTTTACTGTTGAAAATTTCAAGATTGTACAACGTTAAAATCAATAGATATTCCCGTGAATATCGCGTGAATGTCCGCGTGAATATGACTTGGCGCCAAAACATCGTATTCTGCGATACAAAATTCAGCGGACCTTTGATCAAAGCCTCGTTGTCAAAAAGAGGTCGAGGAATGTGACGGCTCACATGAACGTTGCAGTCAAACAAGTTGAACTGAACGTTTTCTGTTCCTGTACACAATGGTTCTTCTGGGGGTACGTTTTTTACTTTTCAAGAATTTACCAAAACGAGCCAAAACCTTCCCGGAACGAGTACATCAAGGAATTTTTCATGGAAAAGGATACATGTATGGGCACGAGACCACATTCAGTGGAAAAAAGTAAGAATTACTAGATGGGACATTCCATTTATAATCCGAACCCCCCCTATGGATGATTAGATTCCTACTGGTCGGATTTTTGTCGGAACCCATTGAAAAAAACCTTTCCTACCCCTTCACTTTTTTGTCGGTGCCTTTAAAAAAGATTCCTACCAGTGGAATTCTGATGGAGCTCATCCATAGGGGAAGGGGGGTCGGATTATAAATGGAATGTCCCGGTGATGAATTGGTAGTTTACACAGATAACAATGCTGCAATGTACAATTGCTGGTGGATGAACAAAAGGAGCTAATGAGAGATCATTTGTTTTCATCCACCAATATGGCGGCAATGATGTCACATGAAAATCACCTATGAGGGGGGTTTAGGGTATTTTCGTGAGCCGTGATCGGACCCTTTTATTTTTCGTGAAATATTAATCCCTTTTTTCTTGAATCGTGATTGAATCTTTTTTTGTTTTGTGAAATGTGAATTTGCTTATGTCCAAGAAAAAGAATTATCTGCTACCATAAAAATGAAGAGCTATCTACCCCATTTCTGGACACAGCTATTGGCTGCCATACTGAATCCTTATCAACCCTGACTTTCTGTCACCTTCCCCCAGGGCTCCCCTGTAGGTTTCCACAGTCCCCAGGGTCTTGTGGGAACAGTTTTAATATGGCGGAGGGTTCGGAAGTCTTGAAAGTCACAGTCATGTCCATTGACCATCATACTAAATTTGTAGGTTTTGGACAAAGGCCTCAGTTATTAAGCTGTTCTCACCCTGTGAAATAGCCAAATACTTGTCCGTTACTTGAGAAAATGTGGGTTTTTAGCACTTGAAACGCGAAAAGCCCGATTTAGTTTATGTGAAACGTGATCTTAACCCCCCTCACCTATGCTTAAACTTATTAAAATACACAATAGTCATGTATTCTATACTATCACCTCCCTGTGGGGTTATTCAGGAACAAGTAAATCATGGTTTTCCCAGATCATGTTTTCTCTAGGTAGTCTTGACCGATGTATCGGTCAACATTCGGAGAATAGGCGGTTTATAGTTGGTCAACAGTCGATGTATTGGTCAAGACTTATGGCTTTTAGTTCACTGATATTTCACCAATACCTCGCCAGCACTTCTCCGATAATTCACTGAGTATTGTTCAACTCTCGGTAGAAAGAAACAGCGAGGTCATCTGGAAATTAGACAAGCAGGGATGATACATTTTGAAGCTGAAAATAAAAGAAAATTGTCCCTTTCCTAAAACCATGTCCCTACTTTCCCGTGCTCTTTGGTTTGCTTCGTAGAGTAATTGTGCCTCACAGTAAGATTCCCCCCCCCATCCCATTCTCGGGCAAGTACGTTTTATGATATACTTGCCTGGACAAATTTCGGGTTACCCGGGCAAAAAATACGGACATATAGGAAACGGTCGATAATATTACTTGTAACTTGAGCATTCATGTTTTATTTTACACTCTCGTCAGAAATTACAAATTTTGACACTGGAGTATTGTTATTTGCACTGTGGAAACCTGATTTACAGTGGTCCATGTCTGCCACAGCAAAATGTACTTGAATGCAGCTTACAAAGTTACCATTCAAAGACCCAAAGTTTGGACGCTCTTGTCTAGTGTCTTCCTTTTATATGATATCAAGATTTTTTTTTTGCTGTTTGTAAGCAGCAGGTTCTGCTCCACTTGTTTTCCTTTTTGATCACGAGTCACCCTTTGCTAGTTGCTAAACGACTTACTAACAACCATGCCAGCGATGAGCTACATGAAATTTGAGCCTGCGATTGTTTCATGGAAAATACCGCAGGGTCAAAGAATGGCGCCCAAACTTGAGATTTCATTGCTGAGAAAAGTTGCATATTTATTCCTTATTTTCTGGAAGTTTCCATTCAATGAAAAGCGGTCAGAAAGAAGGTACATTCTATATTATCAGAAACTCATAAGGGTTGAATGAACCCTTATGAGTTTCTGATATTATAACATTATTTTGATGCCATTCATGAAAAGATATTTATTAAAACATCACTCGTCCAACGGACGACCTTTGGAGTTCTTATAATAATATTTGTCCGGACGGGTTTTTAGTCGTCTGGGACGACTGGACAACTGCGAATGTGGATCCCTGTCACTTACAAAGAAAGCCATAGGACTCATCCACTTGACTGACACCTGACACATGACTGATATTCTACCAACTGCTGACCGATATACCACTGACAGTTGACTGATATATCACTGACATATGTCTGATACTCAATCAAGATGCATCTGGAAACCGTTGACCGATATATCGGCTGATACATCAGTTGAGACTACCCACAGGAAACATGATATATCTTCCCTAAGGGTCCACTAACAGAGACAATAAGAGGATTTGTTCAAATTAGTATTCAAAAGCGTGACAGAAATTCTGGTCCATCTCCCCAGGGCTACATGTAAATTCTAGAATACCCACCGGATATTTGCATGTTAGTAGCATAATTTGTAATAATACCCTGGTTACTTTTAATGGAATAATTGCCTCATTACCACAGAAAAAGTTAATGTTGATAACACCAACTTGCAAAGCCCTGGTTTGGGGTGCAGGGCAGGTACCATGTTGAAAGCACTCCGCTGTCACAAATGTAGCCAAGATCAATAATTTAAGACTTGTTTTAATTAAGTTCACACAATACATCGGTTGAGTTTTTTACTTCTCTACTCTGCTCTATAGGTTTTTTTTCTATGTACAACTGTTTTCCATCTCATCACACACCAAGATTTTATGTGTATTTTGTTTAATCATACACTACTACCACTGCTGCTGCCACTATAATTGCTACTGCTGCTACTTCTCTTTTTGCTACTATTGCTACTACTGGCATATGCAAGGTAGTTGTAGCCATGCTGGTGGCTCAGAGCACCGGGCTGCCATGCGGGAGGTCATGAGTTCGACTCCGGCTGGACCAACACTCAGGGTCTTTAAATAACTGAGGAGAAATTGCTGCCTTTGTAATAACACCTGCAAATGGTTAGACTTTCAAGTCTTCTCGGATAAGGACTATAAACCGTAGGCCCCGTCTCACAAATATCTTTGATCTTCATAACTTCCCAGCTGTTTACAGGAAACCAGGACGAGATGCTTGGTTCCTGGTTTCGGAATGAAACAATGTGTTTTCTAATAAATATATGGCTGATGCAAAAGCATACAGGCTTGAAATTTCTGGACCCGCTCTGAGATTTGTTGTGAGTTACGTGAGACTGGTACGAACTCAGACCCGTATGAGAATTTCTCGTCTCGGTACAACAACCGAGATGAAGTCAAACCGGTCTGAGTTCATTGTCAGGCCGGCCTCATGTAGATGTAAACGCATAAAAAGAAATGTATGGAGGCCGATACGAACTCATGCCAATCTGAGTTTGTCCCAGTCTCCTGTAAATACCCCTTGAGATTCATAACAAAGAACTTGAAGTTCATGAGGGATTGGTTGCTAAGGCAATCCAACCATTCAATGAGATAAACAAAGTACAGGAAATGCATACTAAAAGTCTTACTGTCTTACCACAAAAAAGATCATTGTCACTAGGGGAAAGAGATTTGAGAATCTTCGAAGTTGGTTGTGGGTTAAGGATCCTGCATGTTTAATGACAAAAAGAGATACAATTTGTGCATGAATGAGTGTGATCAAAAAACTTATCACAAGTCCATGGATAAAAATTAATGTCTCTTTCAACAAGGTGAAATGCTCCCACCCCCAGGCAAGGAGTTTTATAGCTGTACATAATAATACCTTTGGTCTCCTATGATACCTGGAGAGGTTAATCCTTGGGAAAATATGCTGATTAATTATACAAGCCAACATGACAGACAGATTTAGTTCTTACTGTAAGTAGGGTTAGCGTAGCAATTATTTGGCAAAGAAGTTAGAGCACTCACCGGCCATCCACCATTGACCAATATGTCCTGGGTGTAATTTATGGACTTGTATGTGCACCTCATGCATGGGTTGAGTTTAGTTGTTTTCTACTCTACTTCAAGAGGTCACAAGGGAATCCAGTTTTTCCATCTTGTTAAAAACCAACATTTTATTTTATCTTCTTTTATTTCATTTGATTCACAGTCTCCAATCAGTAGAGTTCTTTGTGCTTGACTGTGGGTTATTGACCAAGTGTGAGGTCAAGGTGGCTGGATATTGGCCAAGTTTCTTTATTTTGCATGTTTGTGGACCAAGACTAAGTAGAGGTCCATAAACAAAAAAAAAGAACAAGGCCAATATCCAGCCATCTTGACCGAACTAGCTTGGTCAATAATGGACTTATTTTACGGGATAAAACACCAAAAAATGATCTTGCAGGACCAAGTAAGAAATCCCTAGCGGGCAAGATAGCTCCATCTTGCTCACTCAGGTAGCAGCCAATCACAGCACGGAATTTGGTTCATCTTGCCCACTCATGAAGCTAGTCATATGATAAAAGTCTATATAACTTTGAGAAGGTTAATACATTTAACAATTACTCGCTGAAAGGAAGGTGAGTGCCAGTGAATAAAAACCTCAACTTCATCTCGGTTTTTATTCACTGATATTCACAGATCCTGAGGTGAATAATTCTTTAGTATAATAATTTATTACATATTAGGAGATTATTTGAAAAATATACTGTACATGTACATTTTCTTTAAAGCAATTTATTTGTCTGTCACCTCGACAAACCGGCTTGCGGCCATTTTTAAAAAAAACGGCTTACAATGGGTGATTATCACGCAATAATTACCTCACATGCAACCAATCAAGGCAGAGAATTTTCAATAATCATGTAATTTAATTATACCAAGTATTATTACTGTTATTGTGAGTCACCCTTTTCCTTCTTCTTGGTCTTATTATTAATAAAAATTGTTATTATTATTATTATTATTATTATTATTATTATTATTAGCAGTAGTAGTAGTAGTAGTATCATTGTTATTATTATTATTATTATTATTGTTATTATTTACAAAAATGGCAATTTCAGACTCAACGATGTTAACATTATTTTTTCAGAATTCTGTGGCTTTTTAGAATAAATTATAGGCAAAAAACTCATAACATTATTCAAAGTTCTAGATGTCCACCGCATGTAAAAAAAAATCTGCACTTATAACACTAACAACAACAACAAAACCTTTATTATGCAATACTGTAGTGTTGACAGTACATGTATTGAGCCTTTCTGCTAATTGGGGACACAAGGACTATCTTCCTTACATGTACTTTGCAGGATAGAACTGGAAAGGGGGTCTTCTGTTCAATTTTATTTGCATAGCTTTAAATAATGATAATGATACTACTACTACTACTACTACTACTACTACTACTACTACTACTACTACTACTACTACTACTAATAATAATAATAATAATGATAATAATAATAATAATAATAATAATAATAACTTTTTGACCGGATCATTTAATTACCAATGAACTAATATTCGCTATTTTCACAAATCTCATAATACCGTTCATTTTGAGGGGTTACATGTATTTGCATTAACAATTTTTTGATATCAAGTTCACTGAAGCTTAATACAGTCCCAAGAGTAAACCACTTGTATTGTTTTTATGCAAAGAACCCCCCAAAATGTATTTCATTACGGGAATGGGAAAGTAGGGAATGCAGCTGAAGTACAGTAAACAATTTACTAATTAATGTGAAAGATTGATGTGAAATAAAGTGTGTGAAGAATAAAAGGTATTGTTTGGCTAGGTGACAAGAATCTCTGGAGTGTCACAGATTTGGGGGAAAATAATGGTAATCAAGGTCGCGGAAATTAACAGGCTACTTAATTAACAATGCAGAAATTAACGTTAACACAACTTAAATTAACGAAAATTTTCCAAATTCGCATTAATTTCATGAAGAGTTAATTTCTTATGATAAGGTATTACTCTTTCACAGAACCAAGCGGGTTTGGAAGCCAAATGTTGTGCGCAAGACATACTACAGTCAAGTACTGGAACAGAAAATGAGATTTCAGTTCAGCACACATGCGCTTAGGTGTATCGACAAGGCTGGTGGATTTGACAACTATATCATCAACACAAAAGCAAAATGGCTACATTCACGAACAGCCATAGAACTAAAAAAATTGATGTTAGAAGTTCTCAAGTGTAAAGAACAAGGAATGTCGATGAGTGAAATCAAAAAAGAGGTGTTTCCCAAGCCAAAAGTAAGCCGCCATGTGCACATTCCAAGGACTTATGATACAAGATTTTACTTCGATTGGAAGGGACCTCGCAAACAAGTTGTATTTTGCTGACCTTTTACTCAGTTTTTGTAAAGATAGTTCAGAAATGCTACATGTAAATCTCAAGTGTCTCATCACATATTCTCTTATGTCCAAAAATGAAGGTGATTCGATGCACGTCAATTTTGATATCCAACACAAAGTGTCCATTTAAGCCTACATATTTTCTACCTGTTTCTAGTAATAGGTTAAGTGTTTTAACAGGGTTGCCACTCATCAGCATTGGACTGGAACTAGCTTGCAATGGAGGCTAGTGCGGTGAAACATATTAATTAAAAAGTATTTGCATTTGAAAGGATTTCTCTGCATTAGCCTCCTCTGCAAGCACGGTAGTTCCAGTCCAACACTGAGAACACGAATATGGTCTTTTGTCTATATTCCCAGATGCGAGAGATGTTGAAGTTGGGGTGAAGAGCAAGCGGTCACCCACTTTGTGAGGCTTATCATAGTAGCTGCGAATCTACAATGTAATTGAACCTGCATTTGTGGACGTGTCTCCACTTAAGCAATAGGATGTTTTCCATGTGTCCATAGCCTCATCTAAACGCAAGGGGGAGTTGGGAGAATTCAAGACAGTTATGCAAACCCAAGATGCAGTTTTAATAAGATTTATTGTCACCTACTTTTAGATACAGTTCTTTGAAAATCTAAAGGCCATAAACACTTTCCCTTACTTTTAAAAGATACAATCTGAAGCCTCATAATCAACAGATCATGGTCCATAAATTACCCATCAATAATCTGTTCTGCATCACTGATTGCTGGGAATGAAAAATGAAACTGTTGATTGAAGTAATATTATCATTTGAAGATGCAAGTCTCTATGCAGTGAGAATGCTTAAAACCCCCTCTGGATTCTGTTTAATCGCTTGAATCCTTCTAAATAGCTCAACACGTTTTTGCTCAGGGAACATTTCAAACAGATTTAACTCCCTCATGAAATAATGAGGACAGTTTTTCTGACTTAAGCAATCTTCAAGCCTTTGCAGAAGGCCCATGAAACGATCTCCTAAGCGATCAAAGCTCCAGTTGCTAGGATACGGATTTGCCTCACACTCATAAAGCAACATGGTTTTGAGGTGATAGGACTTCAATGGATGGAGATCAAGTTCCTCTTTCAGAGCTTTGAGGATCCGTAACACTTGTTTTCTGCAAGAGCTGGATTCACCATGACCTCCTTGGAGAAACAGCTTCTTTTCAGCTTTGGAGAAGGAGTACCGCCAAAGAAAACCTTTTTCATGCTCAGGAACATTGCTTCCTTTTGGTTGCTTAGCAACCAGATGACAGCCATCATGCCAGATCTCCTGTACAAGGTTCTGGTTTGGCCACCCTTTAATGCAACATTGACAACACCTCTATTCTAATCTGCAGATTGTGTCAAGGGTGTTTTGTTTTTGTAAGTGAGACTGTGTCTGGGTAACAAATATTGGGAACTGTTCAACAAAATTAACAAGTACATGTACAAAGCCCATTTACTTTTAATGCATTATCTAGGACATAAAAGGTGTGTTAAAAACGATTGATATAAAAGGAGATGATTATTTTGTTCAGAGACACAAGAAGAAATCAACTTAGTCCAAGAAAAGAAACCAAAATATCAATGATTCTTTTCATCACACTTTTGCAAGTAAAGAGAATTAATGTTTCTTGTTACCTTTGCGTGACCTCCCTATCCACTCAACAGCATCTTCAGGCCAGGACTTGTCTTTAATGGCAAGCGTCAAATCAATAGAATACTCTCTCCCATTTGTAATGTTGATTATTATTAAGGTTACGGCTGGACCCTGTGACCTCACTTGAACAAAACTAAAGTAAGAAACCGCTTTCATTAACCTTTTACCAAACACAGTATTTAGTTTTGATTTCCTACTCAATTCTGAGCCCTTCATATTGAAAAATTATTTAATTAATATGGAATCTCCGTTTTT
>OX421452.1:36390684-36415684 GCA_949126865.1 Montipora capitata | reverse complement strand
CATACGAACTAAAAACTGGAAAGGTCATTCTAAAATTCATCATTTTAGAGTGTTACGTACAGGTTTGTAAGCTGGAAGCACTTTTTTTGTCTAATACTCTTAGCTGACAATTGCACTTGCCTGCTGATTTATCCAGCTTTATCGTAAACAAATTTTCCTCAGCTACTAGCGACTGATTCCAATATTTCCGCTGATGAATAAAAGTAGACGACATTTACCTCTTTCTCGAACGCAACTATTCATGAGTCTTTGAAGTAGTATGTTCATGTCTGAAGCGCGTTGACTCTAACACATTTTGGCAGTTAATTGCAAAAGATTTGTTGGCTGAGAAACTCATATGCTCAAATGCATCCAATTGTAATGCGTTACAGGCACTAACCTGCACAATGTTTACTTTGTTGACTCTTAACTCTGTCAATCATATCACCGCCCCCTCCTTCCCCTGTGATAACTTGGAGCCACGTCCAGCTTTGTCTGCTTACTGGGATATACACAAACTACAGTAAATGGCATTTTCCAGTTTCCAGTCTCTCATCAGCCGAAAACAATTGCAAATGGTAAGCGCAATCTCATTGGGCTGGTTTGCTGATTTAGGAAAAAACTGTTGCCATTATTCACCCTTCATCCCAACCGGTTTATTCTGACAAATGGTAAGCACCCCTAATTTCCTCAAAACTAGAAGTCCAAACATGTTTCTCCCCTAACCGTTTTCTCGTCTGCAGCTTGAGGATTCTATGGAATCTTTAATCGACATTTTTCGCTCTCACATGACAAAATGTATTACATTTACTGTAATGCTAATCATCAACGTTTATTTGACTGAAATCCCACACATGTACGCACTGCGGACCTATTTTTTTAAACAACCTGGAGGGCTAGTGAGCGGCATAAAGGAAGACTGCTTGTAGTTGTATACTTATCGTTCACGCGTTTCGTCTCAAACTGAGACTTCTTCAGGGAATGAATACAACTAGCATAGGGCAACATATCATCCTGACGAAGTCTCAGTTTGAGACGAAACGCGGCGGAAATAAACGAAAAGTCAGCTGAAAAGTGTACAACTACAAAGCAGTCTTCCTCTTTGCCGCTCACTAACATAATCATATGTATATATCGTTATATAATAACCCAAGTTATTCACGGATTTTGATTGGTTCTTGCCTATGATCTATTAGAGGACAGACGCACGATTGACGTCACCAACAGCTTTTATGCGAATAAAGTTTAATTCTTTATTATATAAAACAAATAGATTCCATGTTGCCGTGGGTCTGTTCAGTAATATATCACAGAAGACGTCAAAATGTGGTAAGAACATCAGTGACACACTCGGCTATCGCTTCGTGTGCCACTTTTTTGTTCTTAACACATTTTGACGTCATCTGTGATCTATTACTGAACAGACGCACGGCAACATGGAATCTATTTGTTAATTTTATAACATTATACACAACTACATGCACACACAGATATACACTGCTATACAAAGCTATACAGAACCATACACAGCTATACAGGGCTATATATATGAAGAGGATATGAGAGAAACCCTGACCCTGACCGACCAACTATCGACCGAGTCCAAGCGATAGTGTACAAAGTGAGTTGCCGTGACTGTTAGTTCACCTACGTCGGGGAGAGTAAGCGCTCGTGGAACTCGCGCGGAGCTGAACATGATCCAGGCCGCGCGAGCAACAGTCCACGGATCACAACATCTATCCGGAGAGATGCCCACATCTATGGAAAGTCACAACTTTCTTAAGTAGTCTTCATTCTTTTGGTCTTGGGAGTCTTGTCGTGTGGTGTGATTTTGTCATTATGTTACGAGGTTTGATTCTTACGTGTTGTGTCTCCATCGTGATGTGTCGAGGTCTTCTTTTGACGAGCTGTGTTTACATTTTATGTGGTGAGGTTATTTTATGACGTCGAGTTTATTACGGGCCATTCTGGAATTGGGCAGGGAACTGGGGAGAGTTTAAAATATGAACCAATCGATATATTGACACCATCACATGAAAGATAACATTGAGGTTGGCCATCTGTCCAAGTTTGATGCTTTTAGGTCTAACGGAGACCAAGTTACGGACTTAAAAACGTAGTTAAAAATCCATACAAACGTCTCTAACCTGCGTCCCCCAAAACTATATAGGCTCTTAAAAAATCTTATCAGATTTGGGACAACTGGAAAATCCAGTCATGGACCTACTATTCTGAAACAGGTGAGGTGAAAATCAATTTGTTTGCCTATTTTTATGAATGTTACAGAAATCGCAAACAATCTTAAGAGTTTTTATGGTTTTGGAGGACGCTCAAAGGATTGGTTTAAATTTGAAACTCGCCCCAGTTCTCTGTGCAATTCCGGAATGGCCTATAAACACAGCACGTCAAAAGAGGGCCTCAACACGTCCTGATGGAAACACAACATGTAACCATCATCACCACATAATGACAAAACCTACCTCACTACATAATGACAAAACCTCACACAGGAGCATTAATTGGAGAAATCAACAATTAACGCGAATAAGTCAAATGTTGGTACTTCAGGAGAGAAGAAAACCAGGGTACCCGGAGAAAAACCTCTCAGTGCAGAGTAGAGAATCAACAAACTCAACCCACATATCACGCCTACTCTCGGAATCGAACCCGGGTCACGTTGATGGGAGGTGAGTGCTCTCACCACTACGCCATTCCTGTATCGTTGTCATCATCATCATCATCATCATTATTATTATTATTATTATTATTATTATTATTATTATTATTATTATTATTATTATTATTATTATTATTATTATGACATGAGAAACATGTGGCTTTCCATACACATCCTCGAACGCGATGCGATGAACTATCACAAGAAACTTTTCTTAGAGTCATGGAATTCCACTTTGAACAGCGACACCGTAAACGAGACGAGACCGTTTCCTCGCGCTTTCATACCGATAATTTAAAGTTTAATAACGACAGCTTGCAGCGCGAGCAATAGCGATCGTAGTAGCTCTGATGAAGGCATAAGGGGCCCATACAGACTCTCTACATCTTTCACATAATTTCGATAAAATCCGAGATATCGTATGTACTGGTATTAGAATCATATATCATAATAAAATAAAAGTATTTTTACCAGAAGTGTTGTTTGTAGTAATCCCTGTGGCTGAAAACGTAAGTCTTGGTATTTTTCATTTAACATCATTATTTTTAACATTTTGACCAGTCGAAAAAAAAATTGTCCAACGCCCTGATTAGTCAGAGATTCACTGATTCATTCAGGGAACGGAGTATATTTTAGGAAATATCTATGCACCCAATAAGGTAAAACTGCAGGGGTATCTCACACACACACATACTTTATTTAAAGTGGACAAAAAACACACTTAGCTACTCGCTAGTTTAATTTCCAGATGTTCCACTTAAAATTAAGTAATATATAGTATCATAAAAGCTCATTTACGTCAAACTTAAAGTTTAAAATTGAAATAAATTTAAAATTAAGTCAACGGGTATCAAACATGAAAATCAGTTTGTCGAATCTTCTTCAAAAAGTCTTATGAACCTGCCATGGAACGAATATCTCGAGGTAGTGTGTTCCAGTGCTTTGCTGCAGAATAGCGCCACGACTTAAGACCGTGTCTCGTAGTGTTCACTTTAGGTATATAGAGAGACTAAAATTTCCCCGAAGGTTGTACGCTGTTCTCTTCTCAGTTATAAGATTATTAAAGCTAGATGGGGCCTTGCCTTGAATAATATTATTCACAATCAGTAGCATGTCTTGAGTGCGACGATTTTCTAAGGTTGACAGTGATGATCCGATGCGTCCTAAGAGGGCTTCGTACGACGAGATCCTATCATTGTACACAAATCTCAAGGCCCTCGCATTTGTTTTTTCAAGTTTTTCTATCTTCCTTCTTCCACGTCACAGTGATACCAGACCTGACTACAGTAAGAAAAGTAAAGTGAAATAAAAGCTCCATACAAGGCTTCCTTCGTTTTGCAAGATAGAATGTTCCTTAACCTGCTTAGAGGGTTTATTTGGCTCCCCACCTTGCGACAAATGTCCGCAAATGTTAAATCAAATTTCAGTTTTTCGTCTAAAACTAAGACCTAAGATCTGAGATCTAAGACCTAAGACACCCTCAAAACCTCGAAAACTAAGACCTGAGACCAGTATTGACAAGTCAAGAATATCCTTCAAAAATTAATTCTATATTGGGCGCCATTTTAAGTCTTTGAAGCAAGACGTGCACTTGACGTTACCCTCTAATAGTTAAGTCTGTTGAAATATAAGTGTTACACGGTCAACGCTTGCAAAAACGTAACCTTTTCTTGTACAAGATATACATGGTTACACCCAAATTTATGCCATAATTATTGCACATTTGAAACCCGAATTTACAATTAAACTTTACACTCAAAAACGTAGATCATCCAGAGCTGTGCAAAGGCTAAAATGATTTTTTCACTTAAGCTTGGCCATATCTAAAAATTAAATCGCTCGTAATAGCAACAAAACACTCCCTTAACCCTAGTCATGAGGGTTACTGGAAATGAAGTAAACAATATTCGGAAAAAGCACGAGCATTTTTATAACCACACCTAGTTTTTGCCTCTCACTACGCTATCACTGTCCTCGCATTCCTAGCTCTTAGCTTACTCGTGTTTTAGCTCCCTTTTTCCGCTCTCTGTAACTGAACCCTACTATTGTAAGTTGAAATGGCTTTTTCGATGTTATTACTATACCTATTTCGTGTAAATCATCTCTACCAATTTCATTCTTGTAATAGCACTCAAATTCAATAAATAATTAATAAATACTTCAGAATCGAGAAATGAGTAAATTGGTTGCAAAATGCATAAAAATGAATTAAACAAGGACACTGTTCTGGCCGATGTCCTACACTTGTAGTTGTGCACGTGGATCCAGGAACGTTTCCTAAATTCTGACATTTCTTTTTTAAATAAAAATTCTAGCTTTAGTAAGACTATTTCCTAAACATGCTGGCGAGTCTTCATTTTTCACTTTTGTAATCTGCGGGTCGCGTGACTTGTGTGCCGTGATCCTTATAAAACTAGTGTTGATGCTTCAAGGCGGAGAATGAGATGTTCGAAGGATCGCCCAGTTCCTTTTATTCGTTTAGTTGTTTTTCCGTTGAACGACAACATTGGTAAATTAGCCACGTTTATAACTAATTAAGATCAATTAATTTGAAAAACTGAGCATGACACTTAAAAGAGCATCTAAAAGTTGGTAAGTTCACCAAAATGTGAGTGTTTTTGTTTAAAATACAAAGATCTGATACGATTTTGAAAAGCAAGATGTGATTTTGGAGAGCTCAGTTTGCATGGTTTCCATACAAAGCAATATTCGAGACGCCCGCACCGCCCTTTTTGCAATCACGCTAAAGTTCATTTTCTGACTAATGCTTGGATGCTCTTTCAATGGTTGGCTTTATTTTTCGACCCAAACAAACCCCTCTCTCCTCCACAGAGGTTCGGTTTCGGTAAGGCATTAGGATGAGTCCGCTGTGCAAGGTGAGTGCAAGCGCAAGAAACGAGATCGATTGGGCGGGCGAACCGAGGCTCTCCAGGTTGCTCTCTTACCTCACTTTTTTTCGCCCGCGTGTACCTCGCTCAGAGGTTTCACCTCCTGTAGCTCTCTGCGGAGGAGAGAGAACAAACCGACAAACCCTATACTTCTACCCTGCTAGTCTCCAACATGGCTTATTATGCACTTCGACTTTGGAATGGATTAGAAAAACAGAATTTAGTCACGCATCAAAGTCAAGCTCATGCTGATGAACACTACAGTGAGACTGCGTAAGTTTGCTCCTTACTTCTCTGAAAACTTTAAGATGTGCTACTGCTGAAATATTAAGGAAACCTTTCCATAAATTATACAACTGCGTTTCACGCAGTAGTATTCAGTGGTGTACTTTGCAGAAGGTAGCTGTTTCCCTTTGTTATTCGGATCTGGGTACATCCGTCTTCCTTCATGCTCTAATATAATGTCCAATGGGACAATAATTGGTCTTACTGGAAATTCGAACAGACACTGCTTGCACTCTACTGGTTTTGGACGATCCTTCAAGAAACAAAGCACCAGTGGACAATCTTTGTTAACGGCGCCTGCGTAGTAATACTTGTGCTGCCCATCGCTGTTAGACTGTCGTGCCTCCCGCCAGGCATTCATTGACTTAGCCCCTGTTTCCCCGCTCCCGGCACCTTTGGTGGCTCCAACAATGAAGAATTTGTTGGCTTCCGCTGTTCACCTTAATTTTCTGCCCAATATATGTACTGCACACGAGGGAGCAACTGAGTTTGTTCAGCTTTTCAGCCACAGCAAGGCTGTGTTTACAAACAGAATTACATATATGTGAGAGGGACACCCGCAAGAAATATGATCACGTATACGAATAAGACGGAGGATCGACACCTTTGTATATATTTTACGGCAGATTGAAAGGGGCTTGAAAGGTTAACCAGGCAGAGCTCATCCAGTTATAGCTATTATTAAAATAATAACAATAATTATTATCATCATTCGATGTATTTTGTCCTCCTTTTCATTGGCCGAGAGCCCACCACGTGACCTGCAAATAACTGCCTACAAATAAGTGTTTTACTGCAAATAATATTCTGCTCATGCGCAATTGAAATCATGAATACATTTTCCCTTTTTTTTTCGGATTTCAAATCCTTGAAGACTATGAACTTGTTCCTGGAAGTCTTCAGCCATTTGAAGGCATACATTTTGTTAATTAACAGTTGACTGTAAATACAATTTAAAGGCGACAAAATAAAGTATTTAACTGAGAAGGAAACCAACTGATTTCTGCCAGCAGCGCGCGCTTACTGCTTCCCCAAAAAAATTGGAAACAAACTCGGTGATTGAATGATAAAACAATTATTGAACTCGTTTATCACAAAATATTGTGATTTGCCAGTGTCTCGCAGATCAATTATTTGCCTCAGCCTTCGCCTTCGGCAAATAATGATTATTGATCTGCTCGCCACTGACAAATCACAATATTTTGCGCAACCTCGTCCCATAATTGTTAATTATTATTGTCAAGAGACAGGTTTTGCTAATTGAAAAAGGTAAACCAACTGTCAGATAAGGTGTTTGACTGTCAACTACATGAAGAGTGGTAGGGTTGCCATTAAATTTCAACACAACACCAGCTTTCTCACCATTCAGTTTTAATAAAATTTTGTGGTCACCTGCTTTAAGATACATTACTTGGTAAACCTAAAAGCCATAAACACTTTGCCTTACTTTTAAAAGATACAATAACAAATTAAATTAATATAGTTATAATTTACTGAAGCCTCAGAATCAACAACTCACTGTCCATGAATAATCCATCAATGACCTGTTCTGCTACAGTGAGTGACAGCAGTGAAAAATGAAACTGTCGGTTATTATAGTCATTCTTCAAACTTACAAATCCACATTTTTTGTACTTTACCTAGAGCTCTATACAATGATAGTGTTTAAAACTCTCTCTGGATCCTGTTTAATCCCTTGAATCCTTGTAATCAGCTCAGTACACCTTTGCCTGGGGAATGTTTCAAACAAATTAAACTCCCTCATGAAATAATGAGGACAATTTTTCTGCCTTAAGCAATCTAGAAGCCTTTGCAGAAGGCCCATGAAACGCTCTCCTAAGTGATCAAAGTTCCAGCTGCTAGGATGGGGCTTTTCCTCACACTCATAAAGCAACATGGTTTTGAGGTGATATGACTTCAACGGGTGGAGATCAAGTTCCTCTTTCAGAGCTTTGAGGATCCGTAACACCTGTTTTCTGCAAGAACTTGCTTCACCATGACCTCCTCGGAGAAACAGCTTCTTTTCAGCTTCGGAGAAGGAGTACCGCCAAAGAAAACCCTTTTCATGTTCAGGAACAGTGCTTCCTTTTGGTTGCTTTGCAACGAGGTGACAGCCATCATGCCAGATCTCCCGTACAAGGTTCTGGTTTGGCCACCCTTTAATGCAACATTGACAACACCTTTATTAAATTCTAATCTGCAGATTGTGTCCGGGGTGTTTTGTTTTTGTAAGCCTGAGTGTGGTTCCGGGTAACAAATATTGGGAACTGTTCAACAAAATTAAAAGTACATGTACAAAGCTCATTTTACTTTTAATGCATTAGTTTCATATCAGTATGATAATAACTTCTTACTAACCAAGCGCGAGGGCCGTACTGGGGAATATTGGCCCGAGGTCATGGCAGTACGGCCCAAGCACAGCGAGGTCCGTACAAAAACAACCGAGGGCCAATATTCCCCAGTACGGCTTGAGCTAGCTCGGTTAGTAAGTAGTTTATTATATGGCTTTTTAATTGCCCTTTGCTTTGTTTTTGCAAGCCCGTAATCAACTCGTGGGCATTACGGGAGAATAATGCCCTACAATTCAGTCACAATTAGCCAATCAGAGCACGCGTTATATCGGCTACAAACACAAGCCATATAATAAGAAGGTTTAATTTAAAAGGAGATGATTTGTTAAGAAAAAAAACCAAAATGTCAATTTTCATCACAGTTTTCCAAGTAAACAGAATTAATGTTTTTTGTTACCTCTGCGTGACCTTCCTTTCCACTCATCAGCATCTTCTGGCCACGACTTGTCTTTAATGGCAAGTGTCAAGTCAATGGAATACTTTCTCCCATTCATCCTGTTGGTTATTATTAGGGTTACTGCTGGACCCTGTGACCTCACTTCAACATACCTTAAAGTAAGAAGGAGCTTACATTAACCTTGGTACCTGCAAACAGCATTTCTACTCCTCAATTTCTACTCCTTAATTTTGAGCCATTCATTTTGAGAAATCTATATGGAATCTTAGGTTTTCTGTTCTACACATTTACCTCTCTTGATGGTTTCATTTTTCCACGTAAAGGTTGACATTGGGCAAATATATGGTTCAAGGTTTGATCTCTATCATGTTTCTTAAACCCAATTATGTTTGTGTGCTTGCACCTTGCTTACTTTCACAGAAACTTTAATAACCTCCTCCCTGTTACGAATTTGTGTCTCAGCATACCTTCCATATCCCAGGTTTCCAATAGCATTTCTCACATGCCTTGCGAAAACCGATTTCACACTTGAGGCGCTTAACATCCCTCGAGTATTTACACAGCTGTCTTGCCTCCAAATTCGTTCGTCTCCCCTGTCAATCATTACTCTTGTAAATCCTGGTACACAGGAAAACCAAAGATGTTGACTTTTAGCAATGTTAAAAATAGTCTTAATTATCAACCACTAACGCAAAAATTACCCATAACAATGTAGTGTTTTGTATTTTCTAGGTTGTGTATTTTTAAGGGAAAAGGGTTGGCACAGTGGAGAGAGCACTTGTCTCTCACCAATGTGGCTCAATTTCAAGTCCCAGACTTTGTGAAACATGTGGGTTGATTTTGTTGGTTCTCTACGGGAGAGGACAAAACGCGGAGCCCTACTCCATGGAGTACCCTATGGAGTATCCAAATGGAGTACCCTAAAAATACTATTTCAAATGCATACTGTTGATCCATGTGTAAGCAGCATCTCAAATAGTGCTTACTTAAGCCTCAACACCCATTTTAATTTAAACACCATTGTTCAACAGTATTTAAGTCTAAGCTCCCATTTTAAAAAGGTTAGCTTTCGATTATTGTTGTGATGGCCGATTACTTCATGTAAGCTAACCTTTTTAAAATGGGTGCTTAGACTTAAATACTGTTGAACAATACTGTTTAAAATGGGTGTTGAGTTTTAAGTAAGCACTATTTGAGATGCTGCTTACACATTGATCAACAGTACTCATTTGAAATATTATTTTTAGGGTACTCCATTTGGGTACTCCATAGGGTACTCCATGGAGTAGGGCTCCGTGTTTTGTCCTCTTCCGTTCTCTACCTTGCTCCCAGAGGTTTTTCCCCCCTCTCCTCAAAACAAGTTTGTAACTTCTGAATAAATGAAAGCATCAGACTGAAAACTAGGGAAGTTAGGTTGGTGTAAAGGTGATTAATTTCTCTAAGGGCCGATTTACACGGTACGATTTTTGTCGCATGCGACAACTGCTTACGACAGGCCCACGACATTGTTCACGATTGTTGTGTGCGTCAGGAAAAATGTCGTAGCTTTTTAAAACATGTTTTAAAACGCTACGACAATCGTAAGTCATGTCTTAGGCCTGTCGTGAGCTTGTCGCATGCGACAAAATCGCACCGTGTAAATCGGCCCTAACAAGTCCTTTACTCCTGTACGTAAGGCTTTGTGCGTTTTCCAGTTAACTACTAATTTCCGTTGAACCTGTACCCAGTGCCTGTAACCCGTTTCCCGTTCCTCGCTACCTTCAAAAAATGGGTAGTGTCTGCGCCAAAAAAAACGTCAGGATCATTGTCGAAGTTTTCGACGCATTTGCCTGTAGACCTCCCGGGAAGTATTCAGTCCGTGGGAAATAAATGCACGGACAAACAAAAAGGAAAATCGGGAATGCTGCCGAGGCATGCCACTAAGAGATCTAAAGAATACCACGCGGCACTACGGAAGAACGATCACAGAGTATAACTGGTTGAACTCATAATTAGAGGTGAATTAATTCTCTTTCAAACGTAAGGAGCTTGAAAGCCTTAACGTTTAATGTTCCACCGGGGTTAACGTACCTCTGTCAAAGTTAGCGTCCAAGTTGATTCGAAGTCTATGTCTATATATACCAACCTTTAGGTGGCTCACTCATTCCGTCATCTTCATCATCACTGTACGGGTCATCGTCTAATTCCAAGTTTTCCACGACCAGCATCAAATCGAACTCATCGGGTTCATCCACTTTGGTTCTTTCGTAATAACTTCCAGTGCGAAGAATTTGCATTTTGGAGAAACGGTCATCACTCTCTTTTACGTTCTGAACAACTCTATTAACTATTGGCTCCCAGTGCTCCAAAGCATCTGTTTTAAGTCTTTTCCTTAACACAACGCTGCTGTTCGTAAAGCGATTTAGAACGGTATTCAACATCATTAAATTATTTGCCATTAACTCAATTCGGTATTCAACAGAACTAAAAATATATAAATGCTTACACAAGCAACTTTTTCCTATTGTCTCAGCCTTTGCTGGTACATCCGGTTGTTTTCCAAGAAATCCGCAGTTAATTTCTTTAAGACTTCCGGATGTCGTGCTTTTTTGGCGCCGTATCCCGACTCGGACCTGTCTCGTTTCTCAAAAGTCCCGAAAATTTTTTGGGCCCGAAAAGCCATTTGTAAAACTGCCAACCGCTTGTTTTGGAAAGCCAATCTTTTAACATGTTTTCAAGGAATGACTATGAAGTTTCCGACGACTTAAATCCTCTCCGTTCTTGAGATACAAAGGGAATTGTGAGACCCGAAAATGGCCCGCAAAGTTTCGGGACTTTCGAGAAACGGGCCCCCGAATCCAAGTCTCTCTAAAATACCCTGAAAGCGCGGCCAATAAGCTAGCAATGATGGCATTGTGGAATGAAACATGTTGGCGCAATGTATTAGCCAATGTTGGAACGTTTTGTATAAAACACACCGAAGAAACAAAATTACATTAAGAGCCCACAGACGGATTTTTCGCGCGTTGCTAAGGAAGTGAAATGTTACTTCCGGTAACTGACGTCATCATATGAGCTGACAAGAAAAACAAACTCACAAGCAAAAGTCACCGCACAAACTGTTGTTTCCATAGAAGGTTTTCCTTGCCCTCCCTCGCGCTCGTTCTCAGATCAACTGCGCATGCGTAAACGAACTGACTTCCGGTTTGAGGAAAAATCTAAATTTCCGGCGGTTTTAATTGAACGAGATGCTTCAGTGAAACATACACTGGGTTGCCTGTGGTACTTGTTACAGAAAATCAGAAGGCACTGAATTGTGTGGTATTGAACTACAGCATTCCAGTCTCTGAAGAATAACAAATAAAAGAGAAGCGAGAAACATTGGCTTCTGGGCTGACATGTTGATAATTTTCAAGTTCCCTCAGAACTTCTTTTCACCACAAGTTTAAGCGTGCCCTCTGAGCATCTGACAGCTTTGCAATACCAAAGTTCACTGAAGTTAAGTGCTGTCCAGCGGGGTTAGTGTGTGGATGGGAGACCAAAACAATATACCTCTCATAAAACAGAAGCATCGGACCGAAAGTACTATTAACGCTAACAAATGCGAACTCAGCAAGGTACATATTTTGTTAGCTTGCTTTATGCAAAACAAGAACATCATTCTAAAAGCTTATTCTACGCAAAAAGTAGGTTCTGGAGGTAATTTTGAGAGTGGAAATCAAGGTTACGCGGCAGACGGCAAATACAAACTCACGATTTGATTATTAAAGCTAACACACCAGAAAGACGCTAACCTCATTTTGACAAGAAAATGCTTTACTATTGCCATAAAAACTATCCAGTTAAGCTCGCATATCATAAATCATGATGAATTCATAAAGGCCACCTTTTCCAGCGAACAATTTTTTGAAACAAACAACATATTTGCTGTTAGAGGCAAAAACCCCTTCTATTTCATTACGTGCGTGAAGAGAAGAAACTCAATCGTGTCAAATATGCGCAATATTGCAACAAACTAAATTTCAGGATCAAACCGTTTCCACGAAGAACCTTTTCCTTGAATAATGAAGCACAAAATAGACGACAAGCTTTCTTTCAAATAATTCTTGGCTGTTACATTTCCAATTATTTTTTTTACCTGAAGACTGTGCAGAGTTGATCACAGATCCACGTAAGGTGTTCGATTCGTTGAATCGTTCTCTGTCTTTGTTGAACCTATAAGTTACCAGATAATTTTTCATTTGGTTTCAGTGTTCTACACAACAGCACACTTAGTTAAATATTATTTTAGAAATACAGCTCACTTTGATTTCGGCTCGACGGGCGATAGATTGTTGTCGAAGTCCATTACTCGTCGCTTTTGAGATTCCAGGTGTTGGTTTTTCACCGCCTGCCTAGTTTATCCAACTGACTTTCCATTATTGAGCTCCATAAGGGTATATTTTATTTAAGGATCCACTAAAACGCCATTCGCGTTACATGACTTTCGACGCCATTGCAGGCTAAGTTAATGATTCTCCTGTGTCCACCAGAGAAATCTACGCATTTCCACTACCCTCTCGATCCTAAGAAAATACGCGCAGAAGGCTCTATGCACAAAGACACCACTTACCAGGGGAGTGACAGGCAAGACTTTTACCGACACGGAAAATAAAAAAAACAAAACAAATAAAACAAACAAATCCCACCCACTTTCCGACTGGGATTGCCAAACTGGCAACCCAGTAATTAATTTTTTTTTTACATGGCACGTTTCACCCCCAAATACAGAATATAGCTAAGCATTGATTTTTTAAAATCATCTTTTTTGACAAAGTTATGGGTATTTCAGTATCGTTTATGTCTTTAAAAAGAACATTTTTCAAAATAAAAAGAAAACCATGCTTGGCTGGATGTAAAAACGAATACAAATTATCAAACCATCGATTAAATACCCAAATTGCGTAGCACGGAGACAAATTTAGAGTTTTCTTTTATTGGTCACGAGACCATGGGCGTGGTATGATGACGTCATATTTAGGGTCATTGGCTTACAAATGTTGGAAACTGACCAAAATAATGCCAAATTCTCTCAAATTACTTAACCATTACATCCTTAGCAACGCACCCCCAAAAATGCGTCAGTGGCCCTTAACGTAGCTTTACCTGCGCCTGGTATGAGCTAACCAGGTCGCCTCAATTGGGAACAGAACACACATGACCTTCAATGTAATCGGACTCCAGAAAACTCTAGTACCCCAGGATTTAGGCTTCCGGCCAGACAATGCTGACGATGAGGTGACTGAATATGACAGTAGCTCTGATGAGGAGGAGACGGAAACTGACGTTTCAGAACTCGATAGAGGACCCACGTTCTTGTTAGGAACGACTACGCGATTTGGGCGCTAAGTGCGGATAAACAGTAGGCTAATTTCATGACAGGTATTTCTTTAAAGTCAGTTAAGTTACTGAATGTTTATAGGTGCTCACTTCTCTAACAGTAATGCGCATTCGGATTTTTGTAAAAATATGTGCGGTTTGGCGGATTTTGCGAAAAATTAGCACGGGTCGATGGATTTGCTGACCCCTATTCATCCCCCATTGATGAATACTTGAATAGGTTATATGAGGGACCGCGGAGGGTGGAGGGTGGAGGGGGAGAGGGAGGGGGAGGGGCTGGTAGGGCTATAGCCCTACCACTTTTTAGCTTGGGTTAATTTTTCAGTGCTCGAGATGACATTAATAATGTTTGAATTTTACCTTTTGAAAGTAGCAAAACGCGTCTTCCCTTACATATGCGCTCAAGAGAATTTTTAGCCCTATCACTTTTAAAACGGTCTCCGCGGTCCCTGTATATAGATGGTTTTCAATCACGTGATGAGACGACCATGTTGGATCACAGTACAATCAACGAATCATATGCAGTTGAATGCCGACAAATGTAACTGAAGAACTCTTAAGGTTAAAAATGATGAACTTCATCCACTGTCAATTGGCGGTTCTACTTTTAAATTATCAGTTGCCCTATTTCTTGTGGCTCACGTTAGTGCAGTTATAAAGAAAGCAAACAAGCATTTGTATTTCCTGTTGTTACTGCGTGGGGCAGGTGTTCCACCCAGGTGATATTATAAATTTCCATTGTACGTGTATCAGACTGGTCCTGTAATATAACTCGCCCGTGTTTCACCACTCGTTGCCGATGTACCTCAGTAATGATCTGGAAAGGGTCCAGAAGCGCGTAATCAGTCTTATCTCGCCGGGTTGTAGTACAGAGACAACCCTCGCACAGTATAATCTAAACACATTGTATTTTAAACAGAAGATCCATGCTTTGCCACAAGCTCTTTCACTCTCTAGCATCTGATGTCCGTTTGCTCAAGTTGCTACCTCAAACGCATTCAACTAAGTATAATCTTAGACTCAGGCGGATGTGTGACCTGCCTCGTTTTCGTACGGAGCGCTTTAAGAGGTCCTTTATCTCTCAGATGTGCACTCTTTCAGATTCGAAGTAAGAAGATCTTTACACAGTTGACAGTTAATATTATTAATATTGTTATTATATAAATTAGGATATTTTATATATAGAGTTTACATATATAAATACATATATATATATATATAATGCTTGCATTCAAGTTCCCTTTGCATTATTATTCTTTTTTGAATTTTTTACAATTGTAAATAATGCAATTCAGCCTTTTGGCTGCGAAGTTATTCTTAAAGAATCTATCTATCTATCTATCTATCTATCTATCTATCTATCTATCTATCTATCGCAAATTATGGCTCATGTTTCGCATAATAATACATGTAGGGTCAAATTCCTAATTTTTCTCTTGTTCTGTGCACCAATATATGGCTGCTGTGACGTCAGGTGAAAACCATCTATAGAATGCAATAAGGAAGTTGTTACGGAAACACAGCGATAGACTATATGACAAATAAAAAATTGCACGAACTTGCTCATTCATTTCGTGATGTTACTCGTGCCCATATAAAATAAAATAACGAAATGCACTGGCGCAAAAGCGTGACATCTTTTTGGGGCGTGACACTTTACTGAATTCTACAATTGTTTACCTTTGCGTGGAAATGGATCAACTATTACTCCATAATCAGTATTCGAGGTGTGCCGCGAGTCAAACCAGTGTACTAAACCAACCAAGCCTAACTAAGGCAAGCAGTCGACCTCGATCCTTTGGCCAGAGGCCACGACGATCTCCTTTCTTTCCCTGTTCTGCTCAACCGTGGCACTAATAACATGAAGTAAAGTGTTTTCATCTTCAGGGCCGAGCAGGCCCGGAAAAACTGAGGGGAAACAAAGATTTTAAGCAACTTCTTCTTTGAAAATTGAGGGTTTTGGGTTTGGGGGTGTAAGCCCGTTTTTTGAAAATATCTGAAGGCGAAACACTAGAAAGTGCATTTCCCAATATTTTGGCCCTTTAAATTTCAAGTTTTTGATAGATGAAAACTCTTAAACAAAAGCACAGTGCATTTCAATGATCTAAGAGGCTTAGTAAAGTAATTATACGTGATCACAAAGCATGAATATTTATTTCCATGGATTCCTTATTGGAACTACGCTATCCCTGGTATTCCCAATAAAAATCTAACGGGCTGGAGTTACAAAAAACCATCGACTGTCTTGCTCAACGGAAGTACAACAGTTGTACAGAGACAATTCATTAGTATTTCCAACACTGCCTCAGCAAACCAATGGATATTGAAAAAATCACAAAACAGAACAAGGGCTGTGTCTGAATCCTGACACCATGTTTCATCGGTAAGAATCATCATAGTAACATTGGAGTAAATGTTTAGTCACTAAAAAAAAAAGCTAGACTTAATCGGCAAAATACAGCATCCATACTTTCACTGTAGTGCAGCCACGGGTGGCGATTAAACCTCCCTAACTGGAACGGGACCTATTCCTGTTGCCATAGGTCTTAGAAAGAAACGATTTCTTGGCTGATTTCGTCTACCTCAAAGTAGAGAACCAACTGTTTCAATCACGGACTTAACAGTAGCATAATCCTGGCCGTTCTCTGAACTCCTCTTTGGCATTCTGCATCGCAAGACTTTTCTGCATTTTCATCCTCGACGTTCCCCTCATTATCCAGGGGCCCTACCCAAGATAAGAGCGACTTCTGCCTCGATTTTCGGGGTTTTTGAGAGGACATGGCTGACTTTAAATCATGTTCCAAAGACGAATCTAGTCGCAGACAGTGAGTCGCCTGGATGTCAAGACGATTTGACACATTTATGAATTTGCCACATTTCTCGTTTGTTGATATTTTTTTTATCAGTTTTTTTTCTGCAGTTTTGTATCACCGAATTAAAGAAGTAAAAATACGAACTGGGGAAATGGTACTGTAATTAATGTTCATCAGGAATGATTCTATCCGGAATTACTGACATCTTGTTGTTTCAGACTTCAGGATCTGGAAAAAGAAATTCTACTTCCAACATTTTATACTTGTGTGATTTTACTTTTTGGGGGAAAAGGTGGAGGCCCCTCCCCTCGCTACGGCCCTTATATTCTAACATTCTTAGAAATCACAGCATTGCTTTCAGGGAGCAGACCCTGTGGCAAACCAGATGCCAAAAACCACTGTTTAAATTAGGCTGAAAAATACGCCTAAACACGTTTCTCATCGAGCTACCAATACGTGGTTCAGTTCTTGTATTCCCATACAAATCTTTGTCAGGGCTCCTGTCTTTGTTATATAGCTGATTTTTTTTCCCTCAGCAGCGCGCGCTCTTATTGGTTACTTCGAGGTCACATGACATCTAACACAAAAAGTTTTTCCCGCCAAAGTCTCTGAGCGGGCAACAGAGCAAAATCTATGACGTCAGAGGGTAACAGTGCACTGTTACCCACGAATGTTGACCGACGACCGCCGTTGCTCTTGTTGTTGCAGGTTTTTCTTTTTGTGCAAAATAACAAATCACTTAAGTAATGGTCCGGCTAAGAAGCAGGCAGCCCAGCGGCAAAAGTACTTAGGAGCTGCGAAATATTAATTTTTAACTTCACTCCAATCGAGGCATCTGATTGGCTAATATCGGAAAATGTCGAAAAAAGATGAGAAAAAAATGAAAAAAAAGCCTTTTTTGGATTTCTTCTTCCCCATGCCCTTGATCTCTGTCTCTCGGCCAAATTTGGGCATTGTTCTATGCGCCAATCAAATGGCGCATAGAATCTTGACGATATTTACAAACATAGTTTTTGAAGGCATAATGATTTGTTCTACGAAACAGAATCTAATTTTTTAGACGGCAAGTCGATTACATTTTTCATTGAAATTCAAATTTCGCGCTTTTAGCTGCTTACACCAATGGGAACAGCCGAACTTAATTGGATTAAAAATGTTGGCACATTTTAACTAACCGACGCTATTGCCGCGGGCTATTGTTTTTCTGCCTGCTTCTTAGCCGGACCATTACTTAATAGTTGCTGTTCCACTAGACCTTTTGCCCATGGGAAGTCTGTGTCTTGTGTGTAACCTCTATTCCCACAGTGAAACTGCCCATGGGGAATCACTGTGGATACATAAAAAAGAACAAAAGAATTACCCATGACGTTTCCCGAACCAAGTCGTAGGGTTCAGTCTTGGTTCAATTACCCACAGGGTTACCTCGGGCAGAAGGCGAGTGTAACCGCAACTAATGACTGGTCCCTCGGGAAACAGTTCATGACTGTTTCCCTCTGGACCAGTCATTAAATATTTATTAGTATAAGTACACAGGTGATTATACAAAATCGCGCGCTCTCATTGGCTCGCTATCTCGGATTATCAGCCGATAATCACCTCGACGGACAAAATGGCTGCCAGTGGTCGTTTTGCCACTGTAAGTGAAGATGATTTCGCGTTGAAATGTTTTTTTTCTCCTTTTTGAAATAATCACCTGTGTATTTATACTAAAGCAATTATTCGCCTCAGACTCAGTGATTATCGGTGAATATTCAACTCGACTTCGTCTCGGTGAATATTAACCGATAATCACTTCACCTTCGGCGAATAATTGTTAAATATTACCTTACACTGAACTTGGGGCACCTGTGCATGGGGTGCTATCGACTCTGCCCTAGTCCTACAGCTGTCACACGATGAATAGTGTGTCACGTGATCCATCAAGAGACTCTTCGGAATGGTATGAACTTATGGCGGATTGTTGCATTCGGGTGTGGACTAAAAGTTGTCGATTCTTGACTAAAACTTTTCTCGTTTTAGGTCCATGCTAACAGACAATACGAAATTAGCTTAAGCCCTTTTTTGAAAGTAATCTGTCGCCTTGTGAAGTGTAATGGCTCGCTTAAAGTCTCGTCCGCTTCAGCGCACGACGAAACGGAAATCGCAAGATCGAGATCGCGTCCACCGAGAAAGCTTAAGAACGTCTTCCAACAAGCGTCCGAGACTTCAAAGCCCGGCAGAGCGACAACAGCTTGTGTCTAAGAAAACAAAGAAGAAAAAAGGTACAGATCTTGATTCGTTGTTTTGCAGCGCGTTAGTGCTTTGATGCTTGATAAAGTGGAATTGTGGAATGTTCGATGGAAGGTGGCCAAACAATAGATTATTTGTCGCCTTGTTTCCTACTGCTCGACAAAACAAAATAAAAGGGAATGCAAGTGTTGAGGGTACTCATCTTTCGTGTCACTTGGATCGGATGCACTTTGGGGCTGGCTCTCTTTATCCGAGACTTATCGAGAATGAAATGAAATTTTGAGCAATACTGGGGCATTTACAAACTTGCGACACGGAGAGGGGATTGGTGGGGGGATTGCGAAAATAATATACATGTGGCTTTGGTATGATGCAAAGATTAAGTTATTCTGCTTCGGGATCGAAGTAGTTTCCGTCCCGGCTAAATTGCAGAATACCCCACAACTTATTTGCATTTCATTGAAATTTTGAGCAATACTGGGGCATTTACAAACTTGCGACACGGAGAGGGGATGGGTGGGGGGATTGCGAAAATAATAGACATGTGGCTTTGGTATGATGCAAAGATTAAGTTATTCTGCTTCGGGATCGAAGTAGTTTCCGTCCCGGCTAAATTGCAGAATACCCCACAACTTATTTGCATTTCATTGGGTAAAAATAACCTCTTTTGTATTCCAACTTGTACTTCAGAGATGCCGCCTAGGGGAAATGATAGTGGTGAGATGTTGCGGGGTATTCTGCAGTTGCACCTCCATCCGCCTGTCGAAGCTAAACTCCATCCATCTATTTGGATGTGTTTGTGTATGCACATATTTTTTTCCAAGAGAGTTGTTTAGTGGCGCATTGATGTTTGCTTTACCTCTCAGTAAAACTAATTAGTAATTGTATCATTCCAATACATTGAAGCATGGCCACTCTGCAAAAAAAAAAAGATCAACATTTCCATGTTGTACCAGTAATACAATGCACATGAATCCCTGTGGTGTGTCTCATCCTGAACTCTCTTTTCAGCTAAGATTCTTCAGAAGAAACCCGAAGATGCTCATCTCCCCCCTGAATTGCGCAAAGCAGGGCTAATGGCCCACATGGCTATACCCAAGGGCAAATGTTTTGGACCATTCAGTGGAAGAATCATGAGCAAGGGAAAATCACCTGATAAAATGCACTTTTTGGTTTTGCAGGTAAATCAGTTGTAATTATTGGAAGGGTGAGATGGGTTGGGTTGGGCTGGAGCAAGAAGCGATCATTTTAATAATAATAATAATAATAATAATGATAATAATAGCATTAAAAACAGGATTGATAAAGGGGATGTCTCCGATGTGTCGGTTATGTGGAGAACAAGAAGAGACCGTAAGTCATATCGTAGCGGAATGTAAGAAATTGGCGCAAAGAGAGTATAAAATGTGGCGACATGATAAGGTAGGCCAAGTTATCCATTGGAAACTCTGTCAGAAATTCAACATCCCATGCAAAGACAAGTGGTATGATCATGATCCTGAAGGAGTTATAGAAAACGATCAAGTAAAGGTGTTATGGGACTTCCGAATTCAAACAGACCATCAAATTGAGCATAATAGACCTGATGTAGTTGTTCTTGATAAGATAGAAAGATCATGTTATGTGATAGATATCGTGTGCCCTTTTGATATACAAGAGTGCTGGAAAAAGAACAAGAGAAAATGGAAAAATACCAAGATTTAAAAAGAGAGATTGGGAAAATCTGGAGCTGCCGAAAAGTAATTGTCGTACCAATTGTCTTTGGTGCACTAGGGACGTTCAGCAAAAATTTGAAAACACCGTTGAAGAAAATTGGACTAGATTGCATGGTATTACTACAAAAAGCCTCCTTGTTGGGAACGGCAAGAATCTTGAGAAGAACGCTAGACACCTAAGGCCATAGGTCGTGGCTTGATGCCTAGTTTACAAACCACGTTAACAACATATCGTGTGAATGAACGAAATAATAATAATAATAATAATAATAATAATAATAATAATAACAATAATAATAATAATAATAATAATAATAATAATAATAATAATAATAATAATAATGCAGTGTTGGGAGCATTGAAGAACGAACCAGACATAAAGACTAGAAATACAAAGAACTAAGAGCAGGAAATAAAGAGGATCCACAAAGACTGTAAACTTACTCAAAAGAACGTTGTATTTGATTTTCTCGGGGGCTATCACACCCTACTGGAGCAAGAAATCCATTCTATGACAGCAAACCGCCAGAGGCACAAAATCTTACTAAAAAATCACAAAAATGGATTTTATGCCAAAACACAGAAATTGTGAAAAAGTTCTAGAAAACCTTATAAAGAAAATGTAAATAAATCAGCCAGAACACACTGACAAAGCCCAGGGGCAAACCCGCATTGTCAAGTGTACGTAAAAAACAATGGGAAATTGAAATAAAGGTGCCATAATAATAAGATTTGCCACCCCCCCTCCCAAATATCAGAAGAATTGACGGGCAGGTGGGCAGGCAGGCGAGCCGGCGGGTGGGCAGTTATCAAAGTGAACAATGTAACATCAGCTGTAAAAACAGGGGATATCACACAGACACGGTTGGTGCAATAGTTATAGCAGACATCCCAGGGGTAAAGCTACACAGAACATCAGAAAAGAGCCATTTGGGAAATGAATTGAAGGAAACCTTAACCAACTGAGAAAAGATGTGAGTGATATAAAGGTGGAGGGAGGGCTCCATTGAAGAAAGAACAGAAAAGGTTAGAGAGGATATATAAGAGCAAAGAAAAAGGGTTTAAAGTGCCCATAACGTAAAAAAAATATGGACTTTGGCAAAAGAATTTTTCGATTTGAACGAGAGGCAAATTTTCTATGAGTTTTTGAAATCGTACTTGTATTTGGTACACCCCTTCCGCTGGTCAGGACTTCACGGGCTTGCTGTGGCGTAGATTCAGGAATGCTTGTTGGTGTGGGTCCTGTTTTCTTATTGATCAACTCCAGGGTATCGCGCTGTGATCGTTTTTGGTATTTTTCAGTAAATAAAAAAATCTATTATCGAGGAAAGTGCCTCTGAATCCCGAAGTGAATAAACTGAGGATTTCAAAAAAAGAATTTGAGGCGACTAGTTGCGGTGTCGACAAGTCAGCCAGCGCTAGCACTGAAAGCTGGAACTACATGGAACCCAACGTGGAAGAACCATTAGCAGACGAAGAATCGCTACAAAATTACAGAAAAGAACAAGAGGATAAGGAAGGTCTCACACGGGAATTAAATCAACCCTTATGTCTGTGCCTGTAAGCCAATATCATCAGTTTTCAACGATCTTTTCATTTTGCTGTCCATACAATACTGGAAGTCATTCTTTTTGCAGTGAATTGAATCTAGCACGTACAGTGACGAAGTTTTGCCGGGATTCCAGTTCTTTCATTTTGCCAAGACAAAATCTACGGCTATTTTTCCCTTCTTTTTTGACCATTGCATTTTCCAAGTCGAAGAAAGAATTCCTATACACACTTATTCTTTTTTCAGCATCGAACGGTAATGCATCTTTCAGGCATTTTTTCATATCAACTCTTAAATCCTCTTGTTCTCTAATCACATGTTCCTGAATCTAGGTCATAAGTTGAGAGAAAACTTAAGCGAGTGGTGTGCCAAAGTGGCGGGCAAATTGAACGCCCTTAGAAAATTGTAGAAATTCGCCTCTCGTTCGAATAGAAAATTTTTTCTCAAAAGTTAATTTTTCAATATGGACTTTCAAATAGGACAAGAAAAATTTTCACGTTATGGGCATTTTAATAGGACAGCTGAAGAATTGAAGCAAAGAATAAAGGGGAGGTCAGTCACTGTAAAATAATATACAGATTGAATGAAACAATATGGGCAAAACCACCTTTTTCAATCAAATCAATCCAAGTTTTGCAAGGAATTAGATGGCCAGCAAAATACACAAAATTTAACACCAAACAAAGATGAGCCAAGGAAATTTTGGTTCGAGATCTGGGAGAATAATGTAGTCTACAGCAACACTGCGGAATGGATTAGCGGGGTAGAGACTGAGTTAAAAAGGGATAAGGAGGAAGATATCGCCATAATGACTGAGAAAGTCAAAAACGAAGTATGCTGAATGGCAAACTGGAAAGCTCCAGGGCTATTGGATAAAGAATTTCCAAGGCTTACTTAGCAGAATAGCTAACCAACTAGATGAAGTGTATGAGGATGAGGAGGGGATGTGTGCCAGGATGGATGACATTTTCGGGGATAACTGATCATACAATGTGCCGGTACTTCCAATCTTTAGTTCTGATTTGTTAGGGTATTGATTTGAAAATGATGAGCTAACAAGGAAAAAAAGGGAATGGGCTCAATTTGTTGCCATGGCTGCCTGCCAAAGGCATCCCACGACATCCCCCTTAGTGTCAGGGGACAGAAAAATTTGAGTATAGCAATGCCCTGTTAGCCCAAACCTTCCTCCTTCCCCTCCCTTCCAATTACTGGTCCCTTATTTGTTGCAAGGGAATAGTTAAAACTTGTTATATAGGGCAAACAATCTGCACACCCCAACTAGCTTTGCTGTTTGTTGGCGGAACGGGTCTGTAATTTATTGATGGTTAATTTTCATTTTTTACTTCAGTTGGCAGACAAAAAAGGAAAGTCACATTTCTTCCATGCCCGCAAAAGTGAGAGAAATAAGTGTTCTTGGCTTAGTCGTCTTCAGAGCGCAGCATCAGAAGAAGAACAGAATATTGTGGCATATGAATCTTCCATGAAAGTCTACCTTGAAGCTATTAAAGACATTGCTGAAGGAGAGGAACTGATGGTGTTGTTTGATGACTCATTTAGAGGTCTGTGTATTAGGATGTGATGTTTGCATACACTGTAGCATTTGCTAAATTAAGTGTTGCCCTCAAATAATTACACCTCAGTTACAAACAAAAGTGAAAACGTTTTGCAAGGCCCTTAGTGTGTGCTAAGTTTATTCTCATCAACTTGAAGGCAGAGCTTGAGTGTCGCAGGCTCTACAGTATGTAACGCAACAGTCAGGCTTTTCAAATTTAGCTGGTGCCTGATGCAAGTCATGCACCTCCTACATTGTATTTCACGTGTTTGCGTCGCATACTTTTTCTTTATTCATACTTTGAAGAAAGTTTGTTGAAACTAAATAAATAAAGAGGCAGGTTCCACCTGTCAAGTCGTCCTAATCCTTTTACATCATTTCCTTGTTTCATCTGCAGTGAGCAGTTGAAATAAAGATACGAGTGGCCTGCAATAAATCACTGCTTTTTGGGTACTTAAAATGCTCCCGAATACACCTCACAACACCGAAATTTTCAAATTTTCCAGAGCAAGCCCCCCATTCCCCCAAGCAGGTAGGAAAAACCCTCTCCGACTCGCACCCTCTGCCACACATTTTAATTTGAAAACCCTGAACAGTAGTTAGAAGAATTTGCTGTGGCCTAGCTTATTTGGTCATGTTTTTGAGCACATGTAAATTTTTGGGTTTCGCTTCAATTTTTTCACACTTGACGTTGGTTTTGGATGTAACATGTTGATTGGAGTTAAAATATATAATCTCAGAGAACATTTACAGTGTTTACGAAATATTTTTGGAAATACAGGGCAACTGACACCCAAAACTCCCACATGAGCAAAATGTTCTCAAAATCTGAAGAACGGTATTACTGGGTCCTTGCAATTCTATCTAAAACTAGAGTGAGAACAATCTAGTCACCCAAAATTTAGCTGCTAAAAAGACAGTGTGAACATTCCAAAATATAGTTGTTTATGTTGCCTTTAAGGATTTACACAATGTAGTTAAATTTAATGATTAATTAGAGCTGTCCTTGAATAAGTTCAACATTTGCAGTGAAAAAAAAAAGACATGTACTGGACTTGATTTCAGGTCCTTGTGTTAAAAGCAATCATCTTTATTGATTTACATGCAATTTCTGCCTTGTGGTTTTTACAGTGTACTTGAAGTCTATGTCAATGAGAATGACTGCAATGAAAAGTAAAAGTTCCATTGACATTTTAAACCATATGGC
>OX421452.1:36370684-36375684 GCA_949126865.1 Montipora capitata | reverse complement strand
AGGCCATTTACCTTGGTATGTTTAACTGCACCAAACTCAATTCTTACATATGGTAGACTTAAATTTACAGAAAATACCTGAATTTGACGGTACATTTTGAACCTTAGAATTACAAAAGCCAAATAAGTTAAACTTTAAACATCAAGCAGATGGGCGGTTGGCGGAGGAATAAATGGTTTAGGGACTTGAAATAACAGTCACCTCTACCAATCGCTGCAAAACAAAGTTGTGACGACAGCATTGCCGAGCACGGGAAGACCTTATTAGGGCCGTTTATACGAGAGCTAATAAGCCGCGGCTAACTCTGGCCGCGGCTTACGAAAGCCGCGAAAGGAACTATTTATACGAGTATAAACTCCCCGGCCAGGATAAGCCGCGGCTTGAGAAAGCCGTGAACGTAGATTTTGTACCATTTATACGGGGTGTTCGCGGCTTACGTAAGCCGCGGCCAGAGTTAGCCGCGGCTTATTTTCTCTCGTATAAACGGCCCTAGTGTGCCTGTGTCAAGCGCGGGAAAACGCGGAATTGGCGCCAAAGCACGGCTAGTAAAATCCAGAGCTATCCACTGACCGATGCAGAACGCGGGAAAACATGTGACCGGTACGGAGTTCGGTGAAAACCGCTGACTGTAGCGCAGAAAATCACACTGATCTCATGAAAGACTGGAAGCACAACAAAATCGCGGCAGCTTTCTTGTTGGGACCACCTTAAGAGCTCAGCTTAAGAGTTTACATTTATAGGAACTGGGAACCCATAATCAGAGGCCTACAACTCCAATACTAGGTGTATGTAACGGCATCTTCACAGATCAAGCCATTTTTAGACTAGTTCTTAAATAAGATTTGGCTTGGACGACTGACCATTCTCAATCCCATGGTTTCGTGGGAAAATAAATAAATAACTCGGTCGGTGGAAACGCCGTTCGGCAAATGCAATGAAGTTGTACGCTTCTAGTCATTGGCTCCTTTAAAAACAACTTTCAAAGTTTTTACGCATGGAGTGATTTTCAATTGAGTGTCGAAAGTAATTAGGGAATTACTTTGGTTTTGCATTACTTCACTCGGTGATTGGTTCAAAGTTCTCGCGCCACTTTTTCCACCAATCAGAAGTGAAACCAAAACCAATCGTGGCTGGCGCGTGCACATTTTCCCGCCCTTTCTGTCGGCTACGTGTAATTACTTCGAGTTTTGATTGGTTTACTGGATTGTCTCCGTCCCTTTTGATTGGCCAAAGTAATTACTTTGGTTTTGGTTTTACGACACTAATTTGAAAACCGCTCTAATAACGAAGGAGGCTGCGTTTTACCCATAACTTTATTGTCTTTACGTAGCTTTCACGGCGAAAGTGCTCTCAGCAAGATGACGCCGCGGGCGTCAGTGACTGTAGGTTATTCGATCCAGTCTTTTTTTAGATCAGTTTAAAAAAAACGCATTACTGGAGTTTTGTGTTAAAGAAGAAGAAATTATATTATTTTTAGGTTTGTTCACAATAAGGAACAGCGCCCCAAGGAGAAGATCCGAGAAAAGAAATATTTCTGCAGTCTGTGCGGAAAAGCTTTCTTATGTCCCAGTAGCTTGGCCATGCACTGCAGAACACACAGCGGTGATAAACCTTACTCGTGTGAACAATGTGGACAGGCGTTTGCTCAGGCGGGGAATCTGAAAAAACACGTCAAACGCTGGCATGAAAACGGTGGAGAAGGCAAGCAAAGGTACGAGTGTGCCGGTTCACGTTTGTTGTGGTGGTCAATATACTTGGAAAAGCAATACCGATTCTTTTCCGTTAATACTGACGCAACCTCGTTCCCAGAGCCCACGTGTCGTTTGGTCAGCACCAAGACGCGTCTTGGCGCTGACCAAAAGGCACGTGGGCTCTGGGAAAGAGATAGATACTAACGAGAAAAGTAAAGCTCCGTCTGAATATAAGTATGTTGGTGGAAATAGACGGACAGAATAAACGGGCTCGAACGAAGATTTGTTGTTTCGCTTTTTGTCGCTGTTTTTGCTCGTCATTTGTAAAACCGAGCATCCCTTGTCTTCAATTCTTTCTTTCAGTGACAATTTACTCAATTTCTTCATACACTCGCCACCATACTCACATATAATTTTAAAAAATTCTAGATTAAAAAAGTTGTTTGGTGATGAGAGGGAGGTTTTTTTTTTTATTATAATCATAATCATCATCATCATCGTTATTTTGTTCTTCATAAAAAGGGTTACGGACACGTACACACAAATGGAGAAAAATAGACGATTTAGGCAGTCAAGAGGTCTTAAAGTTCTTTGATTTGTAAATGATGATAGAGAAGAGGCAGATTGGCTATCCAACCGCTAGAGGAAAATTTTCCATTTAGAAAACAAGTGTGAACACGTGTAGTTGCCAAACGAAGTTAGGCGATTCGTTGGTAGAAAAGAAGTGGATTGTCTATCCAACCGCTAGAGGAAAATGTTCCAGTTAGAGAACAAATGTGGACATGCGGAGATGCCGAACAAAGTTAGGCGATTTGTTGTGGTTTGTACTTTGCGGTTAGAGTGCCATGCTCGAATTTTTAAAGATAACACGACATTCAAGTGTTCAAGAACTTTTTGGGTTGTTTTTCAGGCGAAAGAAATCAAAAGGGAAAAATGGTAACATTGAATCAACGGATGCCCAAGGGCAAATTGAGCCACCAGTAGACGAGTGTAGTACCCAGACCCAAGGTGCTGGCCAACATGAAGGGAACACTGTTCATACAAGTGATACTAACACATCAGTCTCGCCTGCGATTTCGAGCTCTCTCTCGGCCCAGGCAATTCAGGATACACAAAACACATGTACTCCCTTGAATACTCCAAGCCCTCTCTACGCAGCCACGCCGCTCAATACAGTGCTCCCAAATACCTCTCATAATGCCACGGTGGCGTCTCAACGAATACCTATTTTGTTTGGCTTCGTTGCGCCGCTAGAAACCAACACGGTGCCCACCTCTCAGACCCCCGGAGCCACGTCAAGAACCCCATTGGAGCAGAGTGATCACTTGAATCCCACCAACGCCGGGATGGCGATGAATGTCCCGCTGACCGCCCCACAGAGCACTAACCTGGGTTCATTGACTGCTCAAGAACTTCAACAAGTTGTCATATCGAGGATGTTGGCATCTGAAAACACCGACAACGCCTTTGTGCCTCCTAACCTGTCGGGATTTCCAGCTATCTCGCCTCCGCGACCACAGGTTCTTCTACCGCATGTGCATTCCCTTCTCACCCCGACAGGGGGAAATTCTGCCGGGGAGGTGACCGTTTGGCCTTTCTCTTCAAATAGTGGCGTGTTCCAGCAGTAAAGACCTGTTCGGCAGATGGGGGTGCGCACACTGCATCCTCTCTCTACGTTACCCCATTATCAAAGTTGGGGGAATTAGGGGAGGAACCACGGGCCCGTTTCTCGAAAGTCCCGAAAACTTTCGGGCCCGAAAAGCCATTTGTGAACCTGCCAGCCGCTTGGTCAGGAAAGCCGATCTTTTAATATGTTTTCAAGGTAACAAAAAGCAAACTGACTGTGAAGTTTTAGGACTCAAATTCCCTCCGTTCTTGAGATACAGACGGAATTGTGACACCCGAAAATGGCCCGTAAGGTTTCGGGACTTTCGAGAAACGGGCCCCAGGATTTTTTAAGAAGGGAGTGCACCACTAAGAAACAGCGTAGCTGACGGGTGACGTGTTTTTTTTTGTTTTGTTTTGGTTTTTTTTGCAGAATACCAGTTGTACTTCAAAGCTGCAGGTCATATCGGGGGGGGGGGGGGGGGGGGCTAGATCCGCCCCCTAGATCCGCCCCCTAGATCCGCCCCTGGGGTGGAAGGTAAGGGAGTGAACTTGGGAGACTGTAGGTGGTTTTATAGGGTTCTTAACGTTTTCGAACCCCTCCGCTCTCCACGCAGTTCTATTTTCGCGCCGAAATGTGATATCCCGCTATCGTAGTTTTTAACTTTTCTTTCAAGATGCGTTCAAGGCTAAAGTAGTCAATACGTAGATAGTGAGGTCAGTTTTTGCCTGAAAGTTTCCCGTAGCTCAAACACTATTTTTTGATAAAGTACACTGCATGATTGGACTCCAGCCGCATGATAGTTAAATGTGACCACGAGAAATTCGAATTGGTCTCGAGAATTTATGTGATTACTTAATGGGGTCATTCTACTGATTGATTGAAACGATCACAACATTTGTCAAATTCAAACTTTTAGAACTGAGATTATCGTTGAAAAGTTGAACTTTAAAAAATTAAACTTGGAAGCATGCGGTTGCAATTTGCACTCGAACGACAAATTTGCACCCATGTTACATGAAAACTGCACTCCTTTTTTAGCCAATCAGAATTACGTAATTTTTTCAGGTATGTTGTTAGAAAAAGTAATCACATGATTTCGAGTTCAATTTGGAATAAATAAGAACGCGTAAGTTTTTTGAAAGACGAACAAAACAACGGACGAACGGCATAATGGGGAGGCTTTTCGGTCGTTTCGGGAGATTTATCATTCGAACTTGGTCAGTTTTCCGTTCTCCTATAGTGATATTTCTTATTTACAAACAGTGACGTCACATTTCTTTTGATATTCAAATTTGCCAACCACGGAACAAAGGAAGTCATTGTTTCAACAGCCAAATAGTTTCTGGTTGGCATATTAATAACAATGGGTGACGTCACGAGAAACATCGTTATTGTCACATTTAAAAATGTATTGTCCATTAAGCTTATTCTGAAGGTTGCAAGTAGCTCTAATTTTTTAGCCATTTTCTTGTGTTCGTGTGCTGCTGCATTGTACATGTTTTGAAGTTCTTTTTAGTATTTTTTTTTTTAACTGGCGTAGCCAGGTGATCTAATTTTAAGGATCATTGGTTGTACTTTCAAGGTGAATACACCTTATTCCAAAATGGCCGCCATTTAAATATTCTTTTGTTTTTATTCAAATAAGCCCTTGATGCCTCGTTTTTAAGCTTAAAATTCAAAAGAATATTTTAGGGATAAAT
>OX421452.1:36318184-36360684 GCA_949126865.1 Montipora capitata | reverse complement strand
TAATTGATCGCCGCTGTATCGAGTGTACACGTTCATCGCCAACTAGAAATTGTTTTCGCATTGCATTTGTATTAATAATCCAATTACTCGCTGTCTTATCAGAAGTTTGTTAAGCGATCACCGCCATATCGAGTTTAGGAGTGATAACCGCCGACTCGAAACATGTTGAATAACGCAATACATTGTAATTGTCCCAACTTTCAAATAGCACGCCATTTTTATTCAATTACTCATATTGGGCGCGATCTCGCTTAACAACGGTTGCTGCAGTGCCGAGATATGATAATAAATCATAGTTAGAAGAGGAGCCTAACCACTGTAATGAAATCAAGTTCCTAACTAAAGAAAGTGTGTATCAAGCCAGGTTATTTCCACTTCCACGTCATGTGACTTGACAGAAATGACAACTTATCGAGGCGGAAAATCCCCTCGAGCTAGATCATTTGGCAAAGGCCTTCGTTTACGTAATGATGATAACCAGTCTCAAACATGTGACTTCAATGCATTGCCAGGAAAATGATAGTCGTAAAGTGCATGCGAAGCTAAATAAGAAAACGTTAACGATAAGCCACCAAAAGTGGGGTTTTCAATGCAACCTGCTTTTCAAATTAGTTAGGACCCAGTCCTCTCCCTAAGACAATTGCTACACCTCAATTAACACTCGTGCAAAATGTTCATACTTGCCCTCTTAGAATCCCATAATAGCTATTTGAAACAATGGATTTAAAAATGGCCGCCTGTCACGAAATTATTTTTCACCAGTTTGTAAATATTTTTAGTCACTCATCTAGTTCGTTGGTGTAAGTGTTAACTACCTATTGTATGATTCCTTAGTGTATTATGTATTATTAAAAACTGGATCATTAAATAATGCAATTCGAGAGTTTTGATTGGCTAAGCCGTCATGGGCTATGAGCCATAATACCATGATCTACAAACACGGCAAGCATATTCATGATTTTTTGGGCCTTTTTATTTTTATTGTAGTCTAGTTTCCTATATTTTGGGGGTCGTTTTTAAAAACAATTATTCCACTCGCGCTTGTTGAATATGACATGGCTATCTATCATCTCATATCCAACGCGCGCTCATGGAATAATTGTTAATTATCTGATTTAGTGTTAATGAACTTCCATTTAAGTGTTGTGATTAAGTAGTGCAAAAGAAACATTGTGAAGTCGTAACTTGAGTAAATATATGTTATTTGCCAGCTAGGTCTTGAAAATGCTTTTTCAATTTTTCGCAATACGTATTTATTTTTCCTTTCTCTCTCCCTTCCTCTCTGAGATCACCTTTTTAATTGTTGACTCGCACCGCGCGCTTGATAGCGAATGCAGTATTAAAGCGACTTACAAACTGAACGTTTCAAAGAGAAATATTTTTATTTGAATTATATTCCAAACCTCTTTTCTAATGAAAAATAACGTCTGTATGTAAACGGTTCGGTGTCAAAAAACATGGAAATTTAAGGTCATCACACAAGCTCACGCAACCAAGGCTAGGATTCCGCCTGCTCACCGGATGAGAAAATTCCGCCCACTCCCGGAACCAATCAGATTGCAGGATTTGTTCAATTCCGCCCACTTACGCACTGAGGAAAAAAATTAATTCAATTAACTATGGATGTACAGATGTGTAAAGATGTGGTGCGGGTTGGTTGTTGAAGTGGCGCAAGGTTGTCGACGTGTCACGGAGAGCAAGAAGTTGGAGAACGAAAGCCTGAGGGCAAAAAAGGAAAAAAAGGACTGAGGACACTGCTAAGAGCCATTAGCGGGAGCTGCCGAAAAGAATCAACGACAAAACCCCGTTGTCAGTGGCTAAGGAAAATCCTTCAAAGAATTAAAGGAGCTTGAGATAAACAAGAAGAATTAAGAGAAAACTCGAAGAAAGTGACGCTGGTGCAAAAAAGTGTGAAGGAGAAATTGATTGCTAGAAGAGAAGAAAGCGCCGAGCTGGGAAAGAACTTGTCGTGGGTTTTGCTGTAGGTTTGTCGGTTGAAGAACTGGACTGCTGGTTTGTCGAAGGACTGAAATGTTTGACTGTAAATATTAGAGTAAAGTAATTATGGTTAAATTTAGTATTATCGTTTAAGTTATGCAATGGAATAGATAATTATTTAAGTAAGGTTTGTTTTTATACCCTAATTAAACTGTTAAATTAAGCAAGTTCTAGGATCTTCCATTTTTCTTAATATTAGAATTCACTTTTTTTCCCCTCTCTTTAATAAAATCAGTAGTTTATTTTGTTTCAGAAGTTTCATGCTTGTGCGTTGTGCAATTGTGGGAAGGGGCGTGTGTGTGTTATAGTCGTTCTTCGTTTTGTGTGCGAGCCCACCTTCACACCGCCGTGTCCGTAATCAAATTTCGTTCCTACCCTATGCAATGCGCGAAAAAGCGCGAGAAACAAGGACACAACGATAATGTGGAGTGTCACCGTGCTGGGTGCCTCTTGCACAGCAGAAAACCAGCAGCAGCATTTTAAATTCATAATTTTCAAGGTGACATACTAAATGTACGTTACATAAGAACGAACCTATGAAGAAAGAAAACCTGGGCCAAAATACAAAATCATAATACGCGGCCTGCTACGAAAAAACCGGGGGGATAAAAACCCAACGGGACAAAAAACCCACTGGAAAACGTAGTCCTCGACCAAATGCAACGTATGACAGCTCCCAGGGATAGAGCTTTAAACCGAATAAAGGATATCGTGAAAATGAAAGTTCGATTACCAAAACCGATGGCTGTCCAGAACGAGTGGTCAGAGCGGGTCTTGAAACCGGGATCTCCGGACCTCAAGGCAAGCGCCTTAAGAACTGTGGGCCACACTGCCTCCAAATTGTGTAATTGATACATAAGAAACAATCAAGTGAAGCTATGATCCTCACAGTGAATGAACGCAATTTTAGCAATTGCGTAGAGAAGTCTGTAAAATTCAGGGCTTCAATGAGGTTTGAACCCGCGATACCGGTGCGACGCTCCAACCAACTGAGCGATGAAGCCACTGATGTTGGGAGCTAGTCATTCGTGGGTTCACACAGCTTCTAAAGCCTGGTTTTCACTAGCGACGCAAGCACACGCACAAACATAAGCATCTTTTGCTAGTGAAAACGAACGTCGACACAGCAACCGCCATTTTGTTCAAATGTTCAGACGCAGGGAATCTACAACGAGTGCTTTAATTGGCCAGACGCAACAAATTTCGTTGCGCTTATGCTGCGTTTCGTTTTCACACGACGCAAAAGAACGTAAGCATAAACGCAAACACAAGGAAAAGGACAAATTTTGATCCTTATGCTTGTGCTTTGCGTGAACCCCGTTTTCTCTTGTGCTTGTGTCTCTAGTGAAAACCAGGCTTAATTGCGTTCATAACTGCGAGGATCAAAGCTTCACTTGATTTCATATCCGCCGTTCAATAGAAGATTCCTTTCATATATCATTTCATTCATACGAAACAACAGTGAAAAGAAGAGGAACAAAAGATTATCACATTAAATGGCTCAGTAACAAATCTTGCTACGAACCGTAATGAATTGCTTTCTAACTGCACGCTGTTACGTTGGAAAGCAGTCAAACCTGTTAATAATTAAATTGTTTATTTCTTGTTCTAAATTTGAAATTGTCTATTAAACAAACAAGAAAAAAACTTCAATTTTAAAAAATAGGTCATTTTATTTCTGGAGGAGCGTGGGTCAAAGAAAGCACCTTCATAAACCCGTGATTGCATCTTACGCGCTCGTGACTCCAATTTTTTTCCTACACAAGCTTAAACGTATCTCTCCGCGATCGAGCCATTTAATTATAAGGGTTTCCTTAAAAGGAAGGGTCCAGTTATATTAATTGCGATTTCTGCGCGGATAATCATTTGATTTGTTCCTCGTAAAAGGAAAGGACCAAATGTCGACAGATCATAAATCCGCGGCCATGCCTTTCCTCGATCCTTTTCAAATTCTACTAAACAATTTAAGCAATGAATTGGACCAAAGTAATCTGCAGAGTTTGATTCATGTTTGCGGAAAGCTTATCCCAGGTGGCCAGCGAGAACATATTAAAACTGGCTGGGATGTTTTTAGCATTCTTCGTCATCAAAATGCCATTGGTGAAGACCGAGAAAAAATAGCGTTCTTACTAAGAATCACAAAGGAGTTACGGCCGAAGCGAAGAGATTTGGTTTGCATGGTAAAGCGTTATATAGAAGAACACTACGAACAACCACGAACGATACTGGATCAGTTTGAGTCGAGTGTGGCCGGAGAACAACAGGTTCCTATAGCCGCAAATCAACCACGGGAGTGCATTGCTAGTGACGAATATTCCCGCACTGGGTGCATTATTCACTGCGGAAGTTATTTTAACTGTTCCTGTTCTCCGTGCTGTGAAGGTTTTTTTTTGCTGTGTCATTTTGGCAATATTGTTCCCCTTTTTGGCCGTTTTAATTGCATTGCTTTGGTACTGTCATGTCTCTCCTCGAGATTATGCCCTAGACGGTATAGTGATTTGCGGGTTCTTGGCGGCTTGTTGCGCTTCTTGTGGCATTTACCTAAAGACTCGAAGAAGCAGCATTCTTTCTTCGAGAGATAAGATGAATAACAGTATCTTCAACAGTGCAAGCAACCAAACAACAGTGTATGGAAGTTTCATCACGTCCAATTCCATACAGATCAGTCGCCCAAACTATTACCCACAGAATCAAAATGATCGTAGCTCTAGCCAGAGTACTGCTTCCGCCTCAAACTCCCTTCAGCCCTGCGTATAAACCCTAAATCGTTTTCAGGTGCCCGACTTGGCCTCGAAGCTGACGAAGCAGTCATATATTCTTGTCTTCAGGGAGACAATTTAAAAGAAGAAAGGGAAGCTTCTATTTCTTAAAGCCCAATACATTGCCTTAACTGATTAGTCGTTTATTTTTCAATTAGGCATTAATTTAAACTAGTGATAGTTTTCACTACATCTGCCCCTGCCTAAGATAATATGGATGGCTTCTTGAGGTGCTTTCTAATTAATATGTGCTGCACATTGTGATGTCTTCATATTATCCAACATGTAGTTAGGTAAATGAAACTGAAGGATGCAAGGAAAGGATGGACAAAAACAAACAGCATTTTAATTTTCAATTTCCATCAACGTTTATTTGATACACAATCAATTTAAAAGCAATTTACGTAATTATGGAAAATGCCTTGAAAATATGATAGTAAAACAGGAACAGGAACATAAATTTTTATCCACGTGGTTAATTCCACGGTACTTTGAAAAGACCATAAAAAAGGACCAAAGCTCGGTTATTACATTCGAATGGCTGATTATTATTATCTGTGAATAACTGTTGTAAAAATGATCGAACATTGTTTGAAAATGTTGATACTGAGACTATGCTTTTGCTTTCTGAGGTTGCGTCTGTAGCAGTTTGTGGGCCGAGTCTGTCGCCCCTGTTTCTGATTTGTGTCTGACAAATCGTCGCCCATGTTTCTGATTTGTGGCTGAAAAATCGATTTCTGACCCAGGCAATACGATTTTCTATCAAATACTATAATCTTTGATTTTCAAAGTAAAACGGGAATCGCTGTAAATATTCGAAAATTACTCACCTCGCTATGCTGAACAGCACTTCGATATCGATGATTCTTTTGACTTTGTTTGTTATTAAAAAGACTTAGCATCGCGTTTTACGTGAAACTGAAAATTTACAGGAAGCTGCTTCTCATAAAAACATGAAAATTGTCTTATTATAACTTGACACGTCTCTCTCTTCTGAAAAGTTACTTGATCCTTGTGGATAACGTGTGAAAATTGAGCTAAAACTTCAGAAACTTTGATTTAATTTCTGGCAAAACGGAAATTTCAGCCTTACGATAGCCTAAGTAAACGCAATGCTTAATCACTTTATTACTAACAAAAAGAAATGATTGTTGCCAAACCGAAAGCAGGTGACGTGGTGTACGTCAAAGATTTAAAATGATACACTCTTTTTCCTTATGGGCTTCATTCTTTCGGATGACCCTTGGCTGCTTTCCGCGCGAGCGCGCAGAAATTCCCGGAACCATGGACTTCCGGGTAGCATGGACTTCCGGTGCACTGAATTTGAAGTCAATGACTTTTTGATGCGATAGAAAGATGGAAACAAAGAAATGACTTTTATTTCACGTAAAGTTATAATGATGCTGATAATAAAATATTTCCATAGCACCTTTTAGTTGTCTTGTTAAAGGTTGTGTGAACGGCTTTAGCAACGCTACACCTCTTTAAATATTTTACTTTTAGCAGAAAGACGGGAAGTGCATGATTCGCGGAGGATTGTAGCTCATTTTGAAGAGTGTATCCTTTTTATATCTATGACGTCTCAAAAAGGCCAACTGCAATAATTCGTCACGTGATATGCTCTTCTTAATCATGATGATTCAGCTGGCTTAATCAAATCAGTTTTCCAGAAATGAAACCATGTCGATTTTGCCTATCTCCTTTAAAAAGATGTTGCTGTAGGTGTAGTAAATTAAAAGGATTTGTATGGGGAAAAAAGGCTTTTTACTTTCTATGATTTTTATATCAATCTTTGTATTTTCTTTGAGTTTTCTGACCGCGGTCATATTTTTTCCTTGAGATTTGAAAGTCCGAAACTATCCAGCCTTGATTATTTGTTCTTGCTTGTTCAGTCTACCTTTAGTAGCTTTAAAAATCTCGCCTTGCGATGCTTTGTTATGGAAAAGTTACACTAGCAGGGAAGAGCTTCACGTTTCTAAACAAAAAGTTAGTGCAATAAGACCCAAAATGTCTCGGATTTTAAGGGAACAAGAAGAACAATGAAAGTTATGACTCAAAATCTTTTTGAAGAAGCTGAGCATCATTTCTATTCTTTGCATAAAAAACTCCAATAAGGAGTATTTCATCGGCTTAAACTTCATGCACGTGAAGTTTTATCAGTGTTTTGATAGGCTGTAAAGTCACGCTCATAAATATTTATACGTTTTTGAACAAATTTTCATACGAGCCCATGTTACGACTGGGCGCAGTTTCGGAATCAACAGTAGGAGCCTTTTAATCCCCTTTTACCTTTTGACAGACCTCGCTATTTTTAGAAACACTTTCCCTGGAAACAGCGTTTCCCTGGTTATGGTTAGCCAATCAGTGCTGTAGATTACGCATTTACAATTTTGCAAAATTAGCACTGGCTGAAACATGGCGGACAGACAGGATTTGAAAAGCTCGAATGGGCTCTTTGCATGATACTGTCACGTGGTACAAAAACCACTATGCTGGATGAGAAAAGAATGCAACAGCTTTCAAAACAAAGCGATTTCAACCAGCCAAGCGTGACTTTTCTTTGTTTTGGATGTCCCAGTGCGCAGCTTGCCATTCAGCAGGGCAGATTTTATACCATGTGACAGTTTCATGCAAAGGGCCCGTTCAGAGGTAGAAAGTAGATGGATTCCTCAACTCTAGTGGCTTATATAATTGTTCTCTTGAGAAAGACATGATGCCAATTTCTCCATTTCATCTTCCTTCAGAGAGGATACGGGAAAGTTAAAAAAGATGCCTATTTGTGACTCCTATGAAAAAAAAAAATAGACGCGGTCTGACTACGTCATCCCGTGTAACAACACACACAATGCACAAAGAATGACCATATACGGAATATGGGTGAACTGTGTTATTTGACACTCTCGGTGTGAACGCAAGCCAATAGACCTCTTTAGCTTGTACGTTTTGTTTTCCATTTCAGACCACACGTAATGTTACTCTAGGGAACAGTTTCTTTCAAATGTCGTCTTATGCACGTGCAGATGTTTGCATATCTTCTGAAAAAAACAAAAAGAAAATCCCCTTGGGAACATCACGTGATCTGAAATGGGAAAACAAAACGTACAAGCTAAAGAGGTCAATTGTTGGAACCGTCGTTCGTGACAGTACGTGCAGGAAGACATAATGACACCATCCAGCTGAACAAAGCAGATGGAAACATCCACTGGGACCGGCGCAACTGAGTGGCTGATTAGAATGAAAATCTCGCGGAAAAACAATAAACAAATTGAACAAGGAAAAAAAACAAAGAAAAGGCAATGCACAGGACGTTTTAAGGGAACTTGACCTTCTCATTTTGGAGTGAAGACCAACAACAACAACAAAAAACAAATTATATTTGTTCATTTCTGTTCGTGTTTCTTTTCATTTCCAGTGCCTATACATTGCCGTCATTACTAGAGACAAAGCCTACAACAAAACGTTTGGGATCAACGGGATTTAGGAGATCGATGGTGTCAGTTTTTTCCCATTTTATGCCGTTAATTACCGTTCAAACGTTATAACATTTCCGCTTGGATAAAGGAGTTTAGTTTTTAAAGAAACTGTGAGCTGCGTCGGTGGACTGGGAGGTGAAACACAGAAATGGTTTTATCCATTTAAACTGTGGGTGTTGTAGTCGTTGGAGTGTAGGACGCACAGATCGACGAGGGCATGTAGGTTAGATACCAATGAATGCCGGGATAGGGTTGAACCATCTTTAAACTGGAACAGGAAACTGTTTGGGTCGGAGTCAGGCGTTTGAAGGATGTAGTCGCACACCGCGGAGACAGCACAAATGATCGTATGGGACTTGGCAATAATGAGTCGAGCTGCTTGCCGGAAGGGGTCGGTCTTGGATTTCTTGATGCAGACCTCCATGTGATGTGGCGTGGTGATGTCAGGAACAAAGGTTACATCAGAGCGGGTGAGGTGTACTTTGCGGTCGAAAGGAACGTTACCTGTGAGCTCACTGCATCTCAGAAAGTCAAAAAAAGCTAGTGTGAAGGATGCCCAGAGCATCACCGTATCAATGTGTGGAGAACACTAGGGGGCAAGCAATGAAAATATATTGTTCAAAATATACAGGGTAATAGGCTGTCAGATCCGCCTACTGAGACCGAGAGTGCGTTTTATACCACGAAGGGTGCTTAGAAGGCGCGGCATAGCTGCGAAGTTGAGATTGCAGTTGAACTCGACATGTAAATTGTGTATCGCTGCCAAATACACTTTAAGGGTACAGAACTAGCAGAATCAGCTAGGTGGGAGACAAAGTAAATCAAGGTAATCTCCTGGGTAGTGAAAAGGGGTGTGGATGGGGTAATTAAACTATGCTCAAGGCTTTTTGAGTGTTGATCCGGCCGGGGGTTCGAACCCACGACCTCCCGCATGACAGTCCGATGCTCAACCAACTGAGCCACCGGTGCACGGTACGAGCACCTGGCACGAGGCTGGAGAACAGAGGATGGGGGGAGGGAATGGTAAGGCAATGAAAAAATCATCGAGGATGTGTAGTACCCCTAAAATGTTGAGTTTGAAACTGATGATCCACTCCAAACCCTCAGAGAGCAAATTGAAAAAGGTAAGGTGCACTTCTGAGGCCAAAAGGAAGGACCATGGCAAAAAAAAAAACAACAAAAAAAGCCCTTTCCAGTGCATGCCCAACAGTTCCCAGTCAAGAGGCCTAGGGTGGACAGGTGTTATCCGAAAGGCCGAGTGCACATCGGTCTTTGACATAAATGCACCTTTCCTAAGGGAGAGGAGAAGCTGAATAGCATCATCTAGAGTGACATACATTGGTATCGCAAGGAATAGTCCTCAGCCGTTATGTTGGCGTTGATTCTAGATGGTAACTGTTTGGGGTAAGAGAGGTAGAAGATAGTACGCTATTTGTCTGAGTGCTTTTTTGGGGACTAGACCTAGAAGGGAAATATGAAAGTTGTCAAAGGGGGGCAAAAGGAAGGGGCCTGCTGTATGACCATTTCGAACTTCAGTGAGCAGATTCTGTTCCAAAATGTCAGGATGCAGGTAAGCCTAACGCAGATTAGGGCAGGACGTGCCAGTCCTGGGGCCAGAATAGCCAACACGGAACCCTTCCCTTAGCCCCTGGCCAAGAAAAAAACAAATGATGGGTCCGGGTGACCTTCAAGATAGTTTTCAAGTAAATGAAGGGGTAGTTTCTAAAGAAACTGTGGTGCTGCGTCGGTGGGGAAGTAGTATACAAAAATTTGGTTTTATCAACGGAGTTGATAATGTAAATTGGCCACCGTACAGAGATTCTAAAAGCTGACGTTTCGAGCGTTAGCCCTTCGTCAGAGCGAATCGAGGGATTATGGGTTACGTGTAGTTTTTATAGTAGAGTAGGAGCTACGCTATTGGTGGTAACATGGCAACGTGAAAAATAGGAATATATTAGTTAAATGAAAAGCGTTCGTTAATACCGTGAGGATTAAGGGTGCCGATTTGAAAGATTAATTTTTGTTCCAGATTCTTGCGGCTTTTCGTCGTACCTAGATGTAGGGAAAGGCCGCAGATAGCCATGTGTTTGTAGGAGTGGTTAGGCAGATTAAAATGGCGAGCGACTGGCCATTAATTCTGGACTGTTTGACCATTTACACCAAACCAAGACTCTAAAACTTCAACAATTAATAGGTCCGCAAATTACTGACGACACTACATTGCATAGCCATAATACCGTAATTACAATTCCAGAAAATCTTCCGCTAACTGACTCAGGGAAATCTGTTCTCAGTAAGGGCCTAAATTTTGTCCCTATTACCAAACGCACCAACGAATTTACTATTAAGCAAGATGTTGAAAAATTCCTTCGCCGCGTTCAGTTAAAAGCCTTTTTTCACGACAAAGAGGATGATTCGGACACTTCTAGTTCGCAAATCCAAATGGACTCCCCCAGAGGGACAATTTGCCTCTTTAGATTTTTTCACCAAAAAATGCCGTCACGATATTCACAAACTTAAATTCAATCGCAACACTAAATTTTCCAACCTTTCTTCGGAAGAGTGGGCGGCGCTTAAAAATCTTAGTCAACGCAACGACATAGTTGTCAAATCGGCCGACAAAGGCGGCGCGGTAGTTGTTTGGCGGTCCGACCTTTACCAAAAAGAAGCTTTGCGGCAACTTTCGGATACCTCGTTTTATGCCAAAATCCCTAAAGATCTCACTTCCAAAAATCAAAAACTTGTCAAAGACACCATTCAAAATCTTATAGTTAATCAAGAATTACCGGACACTGCCACTAATCTCATCATCAACACCCCTAGAACTTCGTACATTTACTTCTTGCCTAAAATTCACAAACCCAACAACCCAGGTCGCCCTATCGTTTCTGCCTATAGTTGCCCCACCGAACTCATTTCTAGCTACTTAGACAGGATTATGACGCCTATCGTCAAATCTTTGCCATCATGTATTAAAGACAGTACACACGCACTACAAATTTTCCGCGATTTCAATTTCTCCGGCCAAGACAAACTTATTTTCACCATGGACATTACATCTCTATACACAGTCATTCCTAATAGCGAAGGTCTTCAAGCACTTAAACACTTTTTCGATCAACGCACTGTCAAAGAACCTAGCTCAGAAACGCTCCTCCGCCTTGCCGAACTAGTTTTAACGCTTAACTGTTTTTCATTCGCCGGCAACTATTACAAACAAATTAATGGTGTAGCGATGGGCACAAGAATGGGACCTAGCTATGCCAATCTTTTTGTAGGATATGTTGAACACCAATTTTTTAATCAGTACAACGGCCCCAAACCTGAACTCTACGGCCGCTACATCGACGACTGCATCGGCGCTATTTCATCCAGCAGAGAAGAACTCGATCAATTTACAACCTCCGTCAACTCTTTTCATCCGGCTCTTAAATATACCTGGGAAATTTCGGAAACTTCATTGGCTTTCCTAGATATCAAAGTTTCTATTAGAGGCAACGTGCTATGTACTAGTGTGCACTACAAACCTACTGATTCACACAGTTATTTGTTGTATTCATCTTCACATCCATCACATGTCAAGAACTCCATTCCTTATTCTCAATTTCTTAGACTTCGACGTCTATGTAGTGATGACTCCGATTTTTCCAGCAAATCAGAGGAGATGTGCCAGTTCTTCGAGAAACGTGGCTATCCTGTCTCTGTGGTCAAAGCGGGCCATCGTCGCGCCCAACAACTTGATCGACAGTCATCACTACAAACGTCACAAAAAGATAAGAATGACAGAATTCCATTCACCCTCACTTTCCATCCTCATAATCACGCAGTCAAAAGCATCATTCTTAGTAATTTTAAATTACTCCAAAATGATCCTGAGACTGGTAGAATCTTTTCGCAACCTCCACTTATTTCATTCAAACGCGACAAAAACGTAGGCAACTTTTTAGTTAGAAGCGCGCTCAAAACTAACGAGCAACCCGGCACTTTCAAATGCGCGCGCTCACGATGCAAAACTTGTCTTTTCATTGTTAACACTAGCAAGATATCGGGACCTAAGCGATCTGTTAAGATCACCGATCGTTTCACATGTACCTCCGCAAATGTCATTTATTGCATAACCTGTACGTTATGCAATAAATTATACATTGGTGAGACAGGTAGACGACTAGGTGACCGATTCCGCGAACACCTTCGCGATGTTGAGAAGAATGACAAGGATGCATCTAAGCTAGTCGCTCGCCATTTTAATCTGCCTAACCACTCCTACAAACACATGGCTATCTGCGGCCTTTCCCTACATCTAGGTACGACGGAAAGCCGCAAGAATCTGGAACAAAAATTCATCTTTCAAATCGGCACCCTTAATCCTCACGGTATTAACGAACGCTTTTCATTTAACTAATATATTCCTATTTTTCACGTTGCCATGTTACCACCAATAGCGCAGCTCCTACTCTACTATAAAAACTACACGTAACCCATAATCCCTCGATTCGCTCTGACGAAGGGCTAACGCTAGAAACGTCAGCTTTTAGAATCTCTGTACGGTGGCCAATTTACATTATCAACTCCGTTGATAAAACCAAATTTTTGTATAGTTTTCAAGTAGTCTTGTTCGCAGGAGTCTTGGGTGTCTGGGTGAGGAGAAAGTCATCGGCGTTTGGGATCACTTAACTTTGAAGACTTTCCAGGGCCCTGGCTTCAGTGGGTTGTTGCTGCGGTGGGTCAAAGGGAAGGGTGACCTGACACAGGAGAGTCCCTAGCTGTAATTGAGGCACTGGTCCCCAGATGGGGATGGGCTGTCCCTTTGGGAAGAGAGAGGGCACGTTTGGGCCATATGACGTACCCACCACATGTGTAACGGGCCGAACGAGACATACCGGTGAATTTGGCGTATTTTTGGTTCTTTCACGGATGGGGGTACCGAGTCGCCGTTTAAGGTGACCGTAAGGAGCTCGGATGTGTTAAGAGAGGAAGCAGAACTTTCGGGGAGCAGCGATACAAAATCAACGAACTCACCCTGCTGTATAGCTTTCCTTGTTTTATCGTCCACATGAGCGGCCAGGTCGCCGGAATGAGGAACTCCTGAATGATTTTGCATGAGTCTTTGGACGGCGTTTGGGTCTCCGAGGTCTATAATAGGCGGTGATTGTTGGCTTGGGGCGTAGGCGGCCATCTTGCTTTCTACAATAGCTGTTACGATTGCTGTGATCTCATCGACGTTGAGGTTTCTATGACTATCGACGGGGCTAGGCATAGGATCAGGTAATGTGCTCACGCGTGGATCTTGTTCCGTATTTTCAGGGTCACTGACAGCAGCAGCAGCAGCAGCAGCAGCAGCAGCAGCAGCAGCAGCAGCAGCAGCAGGATTGGCTTGAGCGCTCGCCGAAGTTTTAGATCGCTTGATTGTGGTTGGTTTTTTAGTCGTGCAATTAGCAGCTGTCGCTGCGGGCCAGTTATCGGCAGGTATTTCTGCTGGCATAGTAGTCGGAGCACCTCTGTTGTCATTTTCGTATAATCGCTCAAGGTGGAAATTTAGAGAGCAAGAGAAAAAACTAACGAAAAAAAAAAAACTCACTTCACGGTCAGAAAAGGAGGATTTCTCAGACAAAATGTGCACATATAGCAAGCCGCAACAACTTTGATTGGGTGGCGAGTTGGCTGCACGTGTCGCCACAAATCTGATTGGTTCCAGTAAGAAAAGGAGGCGGGAAAAACACGTGTGTCGATCGGGTGCGAAGCGCACAAACAAACAGTCGACGCAATCAGTAAGGTACAGAGGTCAATTGAGTTAGACATTAACTAAAGTTTATGCTAAAGCAGAAACAGCCATTGTAATGCAAACATTGTCTTTAAAAGATTTCGCGGCTGATCAAAGTTGTCTAAAAATATTTACATGTAATTATTTCCCGTTACTGTAATATTTCGCGATTACTGTAAGTCGTGTGGTCAACACCCCAAGAGAAAATCAACAGTCTAAAAACAACAACTCTCGAAAACATTTTAATACTTGAACTAAAGCTAAACACTTTAAAAAGGCATATATAAAAAAAGGAACTTAACAGGAAACACTAATGCTAGAATAGCGCAAAATATTGTTAACAAAAGTGCTATATTCAGCTTCCATAATGTTGCTCACATGATACAAGCGAGAGGTTGGGTTAAACATTGTACAAAAGTAAAAGAAAGACAAGAATTTAATGGGAAACAATGCGAAAAAAGTGCAAAACATTGTTCACAGTTTTATGACCCTCTTATTTTCAGTGCTCATAATGTTGCTTACATCATATGTTCAAGGCGATCGTGGTTAAATTGTAAAAGGTCTGTAGGACTGACTTTGCAAAAAAGTTTCATTCGCAGTTTAGACAGCCTCTGCAAAGCCTACACGGTTGTTTCCGAGGTCGAACTCAGTGTAATAGCGACCGATGAAAACATCTCCCAGAATCCACAAGGGGCCGGCAGGCACATCGATTCCGAGGAATCCACTGATACATTGGCTTTGCCCCATAACGGTCACCTGAAAGACAAACAAAAAAGAAATTAAAATTTCCGGGGTACAGGTTTCCCCTCTCCTAAAAAACTAACAGTTGACTTGATTTGCGTTAATTGTTAATTATTTCAGTTTACAGTGTCCCCAATTAGTGCTCAAGCGCTACAACGACTAGACACTTCATAAAGTTCCTTTCCTTTCCTTTTTTCAACCAAGCCTCAAGGACGTCCATTACCCCTGGGGTATTTTATTTTTTAGAAGAGTAAGCACCATGTGACCCGTGGGTAAAATTTGGCAAGTGTCCATGGACAAGAGGTCAAGTGCTCTACATGAGGCTCGCAACGCAATTTCAATACAAATGGAAACTGTTCAGTCAGAAGAATTAACATAAGACAAACCTTGAGGACATAGTCTTTGCCAGTCAGGGTGAATTTCTTTCCAGCCAAGACGAAGTCAATGGGTGGAAGAGAGTCAATCTTGCTGCAGTCAATAATGTACTGAAAATAAAAGTATAACTTTAGCAAAAAAGTGATCAGGGGGCCGTTTCTCGAAATTCCCGAAACTTTACGGGCCATTTTCGGGTGTCACAATTCCTTTTGTAACTCAAGAACGGAGAGCATTTAATTCCTCAAACTTCACAGTTAATTTTCTTTTTGGTACCTTGAAAGCATGTTAAAAGATCGGCTTTCCAAAACAAGCGGTTGGCAATTTCACAGATGGCTTTTCGGGACCGAAAAGTTCTCGGGACTTTCGAGAAACGGGCCCCAGGACTCCAGGGGCCCAGTTGTTCGAAAGCCGATTAACTTTATCCAGGATTACCATAAACTTTGGTTTCATTTTCCCAACATTTGGGTGAAACTTTCTTTTTCTAAATTGTTTTTCAAGATTGACTTCTTCTGATGCAAAGTTTTGCCGAACATCAGCGTTGAACAACATCTGGGAGTAGCGAAATAAACTCCTTGGTTAATTTTTAATCTGGGATTAGCGTTAAAGAGCTTTTTAAACAACCAGGCCCAGGATACCTTTTTCAAACCAGGTTAGGGCTTAAACAGGTCAATACCATGGCAACCTTGGTCCAAGATAAGGAAGATAATGCATTCAAGGTTCTACTAACCTCACCAGCTACAATGGGTGTGGCACCAATCATCTGATTCAGTGCTTTCACATCAGCAGTGGGCCCACCTATCAGTGAAGTGCCAGTGTCAGCAATTGCCTGACAACTGCCCTTGCAAAAGCTTGGTTGTCCATTTACAAGTACCCTTTTGGGAAAAAAAAAGGAAAGTATGAGCAACCTTTTGACCGCTCAAGTGCAGGAGAAACAAGACAGTCACTGTGAAACACAGGAAATTTTGACAGAAAAAAAGGATACATAATAATCAAAATAGAACTTCCTAAAACCAGATTTTTTAAGGTTGAAATTCTCAAGATTGATCCATTTGTGGTATGACGGAGGCGCTGGCTCATTATTGGAAACCTTGTGCACAAAACACGCATGGTCAATAGTTTGCACAGTGGTGAGAGCACAGGCCTTGCACCAACTTATCCCACGTTCAACCACTGTACTAACATCATTGAAGAATTTATTGAAGTTAAGTCTTTCCTCTGAGAGGTTTTTCTCCAGGAACTCCAGTAGTCCTCTCTTGCACAAGGACCCCTATTTGATTTGCACTCATCATCACGATCATCATCATCATCACTCTTGCAAGGATTGCCTGGAACCCACCAGTTGATCAGTGCCTCTTAAGCCCCAAATGTCTTGAGTGAGGTTGGGGACAATGTTCAGTGCTAGGATGACTTGCTGGAGGTCTTGGCGTTGCAAGTGGGTGCAAGGGCGCTTGTGGGGGCAAAGCCACTCGGCATTGCCAGTGGGTGCGGGGGCGCCTGTGGGGGTGAAGACAGCCAGCTTCTATGGGGAGAGAACTCGAATTCGTAAACGGCTCTAGTAGGATGGTTTGGGGGTAGGCTGAGGATGTGGCCGAGCCAGCAAACACGGCACTGGGCTGCAAGGCGCAGGATGTTGGTTTAGCCAGTTGTGTTGCAGAGCTCCTCATTGGACACATGTTCAAACCAGCATACACCCTTGATGGATCTTGAATCGTGGCACCTCAGCTTCCCAGTACTATTCGCGATCCACAAAGATAGCTTGGTTGCGGTCCTGATTGCAGCAGTATTCCTTGAGATCTCCATGCAGCCACTACCCTAAGGGATGCTGCCATGAAAGTCGAGCGTACGGTCGACCTCAGTTTGTCAGTTGAATTACTGTTTCGAGTTATCAACGTTAAATATGGTTACTTTACTTTACTTTAATTGCTATAACTTGAGAAATACCCGGTAAGGATTTTAATATCCGATGTTTTAAATAACAAAGGGGTGCAGGGATGGCGTAGTGGTGAGAGCACTCGCCCCCCACCAATGTGGCCTGGGTTCGATTCCCAGATTCACATCATATGTTGGTTGAGTTTGTTGGTTCTCTACTCTGCTCCGAGGGGTTTTCTCTGGGCAGTCTGGTTTCCCCTCTCCTCAAAAACCAACATTTGACTTAATTTGTCTTAATTGTTAATTTCAGTTTACAGCGCCCCCAAATTAGTGCTCCAGCACTAGAATGACTAGACAAATTAAATTCCTTCCCTTTCCTTTCCTTTCCTTTCCTTTCCTTTCCCAACATTACTTTGGACCCTACCTCTGGGGCAAACTAAGTCACACTGACTGGACCAAGCAAACAATCAAGAGTTTCACGGGCAGTATCAAGAAAAAAAGATCTATCCCTGTTAGATAGAGGGTGAATTAAAAACTGATATATGTAACTGAGAACTTCGGTTTTAGATTAGAAATCACTTTAAATAGTCATAAACATGATTTCTTAGTATTTTTACAGTATCTTATACTATATTTTATCTTTTTGTATCTAATATGTCTATATAATTAATGTATGTACAGTTAAATGTATTAAGTATTTCAGTAATACTTTATAAAGTGTCGCCAATTACTTTGTTAGGTAAATACCATAGACACTTAAATAAAGTCATTCATTCATGCTGCACAATGTCGCTTCTGATCCTGAGTGTGTTGCCCGAAATCCAGGGCCATCTGTGGGTGTTGGTGCAAAGGACTCGGCAGCAGCCTTGCTGATTGCAGTCTTCAAAGTCTCCCAACCACTGACGTAGTCAGAACTGTCCCCAATAAGTAGTGAAGCGCTTGTGCTCAGTTCAGCTATCCGATCTCAAGACTTGAAGTACCGGTAGTACAGTGTACCATCGCTCTATTAGACTGACATATAATTAAACTCAAAAGCTGGAATCAATGGAGACTGTTGGTGACCAAGCCTTCTTTTCAGCCTAAATTTTTGGGTCAACCTAATTCTGGAGAAAAATATAACTACCAAGGGGGCAAACAGTGTCCTGTGAAATACCTGGCACCTTCACTTAAAGATCCAATTTAAAGGCATTTCAAGATGCTGCTTCTCAAAACAGATGTTCAAGTCACCTAAAAATGGGTACCCATCTGTCTCTGAAAGACTTATGATTACAACATTACGCACATAGACAGGACAGACTTACTCATCCATTTTAAATTGCCAATAACCCTTCTTGCTGACAGGAACATAGGTAAAGTCTCCAGTGTAGTATTTCGTATCAGAACCACCAAGAATCAACTCACCACCTGGGCTAGCAGAAGGGTTCCTAATGTACCAAGAATTCTTTTCAGTTAGTTTCAAGACTCTTCATGTAAATCATAGTGGTTATCACCATAACAGCAAAAGCAAAAAAGACAAAATCAAAATAATACAAAATTAATATTATTAATCAGAATGAGCTGCCAGGTATGAGGGCTGAACAAGTCAGAGCGCCAATCCCCCTCGCTCCCCTTCCCCTTTCCCGATTATGCCGGCCACCCAGGCTAATTTTCTTTTAAGAGATAATTCTACAAACCCATGAAGATTACCCGAGTTGAACTTCGAAATGTAATAAGGACACATTTTCAAGTTTTCATTGCAGAATTAGCAACATTGATTGATGTTACCCTTGAAACGTCCAAATTAGATTTTGTAATAAATTAACACATAACTCCACATTTCCCTTGCTTTCGGGAGAGTAGATTTTAAAATAACTGTCGTAAGATGAACATGAGAGATCTGTGACTAGATGCTTTCTAGTTAAAACTCAGTCAAGTGCACTGATTGAGAGGGTTTGATACATGTAGGCCTTTTAAGTGGAACAAGGTTTATGAAACCCCTTTGGGGCAAAAGGGGATAACGCATAAATCTAACCTAAAGTAAACAGTAAACATTTGACAGTGCTGCAGGCTTGCAAACATTTAGAAACAAACCTGTTCAAGTAGAATGAGAAAACTGGTTTTGGGACAAGACCTTCCTTAACCATGTTTTGAAAAACTGGAGTGACGCCATCAACTGATATCGTGTCATACGCCATCCCAAGGATTCCATCAAACTTGGCAGCCACAAATGCTACACCTGGCTCACTTGTGGCTTCGGCAAATGTTTGATGTTGAACAGCCAAGCCTGCAATCTGTCAAAAAAAGCAACACAAAACAACAACAAAAATTGGGATAAAGTTTTTAAAAAGTCACAAAAAAAGGAAAACAATACTAACTAGAACAAGTTTTTTTCCCCTCAATGAAATTACATGCCCAATTAGATACCGTTGTAGTTCATTTTAGGTCACTTCAGATCTTTTTAGGTCATTTTAGATAATGTTGTAGCTCATTTTAGATAATGTTGTTGCTCATTTTAGGTCATTCCTCGTTTTAGTATAAACTACGGGATTTCAGTTCATCATAATTTTATGTAAGGTGTTGAATAAATAAATTCATGAACTGTAACTGGGAAGAAACACTCCCTTACGTCCACAACATCTGTGCTGAGGAAACCCTTCATGCTTCCACTACCATAGCGGATGGAAAAAGATGTTCCATTTTTCTCATAGGTACTCGACTTGCTACTGTCATACTTGTTGTGCAACACTACAATAATAAAACAAAGAAATCTGCTAAATTAATCAAATGAATCCAATCAATCAATGAATCAGCAGCAGTATATCTTTAATGTGTGGTTCCAGAAAATATCCATACCCCCACCACGGAAGACGTTTTGATTTGCACCCCCACCTCCCTCTAGAATTTTCCGTTCCAGGGGGGTCTTTGATGACCCCCCCTCCCTCAGGAATTTCCAGAATTTTTGTACTTATAAAAAAGAAAGTGATTTAGTTACGTAAATATGGTAGAATTTTATTACAACAGTGTAAACATTAAAGTTAACTTTAATGAAGATATAACGCTTTGTTAAGCTCATTTCCAGCTAAACTTTTAGCTTCTTCGCCATCATGCAACTTTGCAAAGCTTAAACATTTGGGTTGCATGTCGACTGTTTCACGTTTTTGTGCAAACTTCGATGAAAACAATTCACTCGCTTAAACAACTTCGCAAACGGTAGTAAATAAAACAGAAACTTACAAGGTTCCTTTGTCTACACATTTTGTCAGTTCTTATTTAGGGACCACACATGTTGACGCGGTAGGTTTCGTGAACATCGTCACAAAGGCGATTGTTTTACGAATAATATTATTGACGCCAAAATAATCCATCATATTTGTAAACTTAGATATGGCGATTTAAGTGCAGTCTTAAAATTTACTGACTCTCCAGCAGTCACTCTCGCCGGTAAATGACACCCAGCCTCACTGTTGCAAAGGCAATGCCTTTGAGCCACGGATGGAATCCAGAAGGCGACTGTTATTGTTTTTGGCACGATTTACTTCCTCCGATGAGTAGTGAAACCCCAATGAAACTCCTGTTTTAGAATTTCCAGTTTGACATAACGAACTAAACATCTGCAACAATCGTTTCCCGAGGCCGCAATTGCGTTAACTCAAAGAAGAGAAAACTTCACTCCTGGTTCCTGTCCATGGTCTAAATGCCACCCACAAAAAAGAAAATGTTGTTGCACGCAAGCGTTGAGATGGTGGGAACTTGCATCTTATCCCATTTTCAATGAGTTACTACCCCCGGTAAAACACGAATCCTATCAAAAATAATTATGTTTACTGCATGTGAAGGTAGTGAAAAGCGATACTGAAGTGAACGGAAGTGTTGGTTGGACGAAAAAGAGACAAAGCTGGAAGTCTGGGGACGAGAGACTCCAGTTGAGACCGCCATTTTAAATGTTTTGAATTCGTTCCAAATTAAAAACACATTGTTCTTAACTTCGGGAGATTGTAGCGCTAGCTAACTCAAAGACAAACAGAAACATTGAAGCTAGTAATGTTAACTTTATCTCAAAACTGACTTTTGTTTCAAAAAAACGTACGTAAGTATGTTTTTGTGCTTCAGATTGATCGTATGTTGCTTCCAATGTTTTGTACGTGGTTCGTAACCCTTTGGAAAAGTAGCTTCCCACGAAAACCCCCTACATGTACCTCTCGGAAAATACTGCCCTTGAACCCCCCCTCTCCTTCGGAAATTTCCAATGATCTTCCGTGGTGGGGGTATGGATATTTTCTGGAACCACACAATCAAAGATATTGCTGTATCTTTAATCACAGACCATGGGGGAGCACCGCACACTGGTGGCTCAGTTTGGTTGAACACCGGGCTGTCATGCAGGAGGTTGCGAGTTCGACTCTGGCCAAACCAAAGTGCTGCCATTGTAATAGCATCTGCAAATGGTTAGACTTTCAAGTCTTCTCGGATAAGGACTATAAACCGTAGGCCCTGTCTCACAAATATCTTTGATGTTCATAGGTTCCCTGTGGGATGTTATCCTTCTTCTCAATCTACATGATGATTAAGCCACTTAAGGACGTTTGCACCCAAAATGTTCCCAGTTACAGATTTTTTTAAAACTTGCCACGCAGAAAGGTAATGATCTACTTGTGCCAAAAAGGCAAAAAAAATGGAGGGTCACCAATTGCTCATTTTCGAGATATGGTGCATTTTTATAAGCTTGCGTTATTTTAAGACGATCTTAGCTGTAACAACTGTCAGCAATGAAAAAAAGCTACATTAGTGAAATTTAGATCAGGTAAACATACTCAATTCATGAAAGTGAAAGTGAGAGATTTCGAGGCAATGAAAGGCATAGACTACATTGCAGAGACTAACACAGACTAACACATACCGTGCATTTTACCTTTCGACACACCCATCCGAAAAATTGGTTTTTGCCCTGAGCGGGACTCGAACCCACGTCTCCCTGATTACTAGTCGGGCATGCTAAGCCACTACACCATCAAGGCCACCACGCTGGCAACGCAGCAGATTAATGGGGCGACTTAGCAGCGTGGGGATCCCTAGGGCCCAACCTTTCTTCACTTGAGTGTATATCCTCGCCTCTATAACCCCAGACAGGGCTTAGAACACATGAAAGTGAAAGTGAGAGATTTTGAGGCAATGAAAGGCATAGACTACATTGCAGAGACTAACACAGACTAACACATACCGTGCATTTTACCTTTCGACACACCCATCCGAAAAATTGGTTTTTGCCCTGAGCGGGACTCGAACCCACGTCTCCCTGATTACTAGTCGGGCATGCTAAGCCACTACACCATCAAGGCCACCACGCTGGCAACGCAGCAGATTAATGGGGCGACTTAGCAGCGTGGGGATCCCTAGGGCCCAACCTTTCTTCACTTGAGTGTATATCCTCGCCTCTATAACCCCAGACAGGGCTTAGAACACATGAAAGTGAAAGTGAGAGATTTCGAGGCAATGAAAGGCATAGAGTACATTGCAGAGACTAACACAGACTAACACATACCGTGCATTTTACCTTTCGACACACCCATCCGAAAAATTGGTTTTTGCCCTGAGCGGGACTCGAACCCACGTCTCCCTGATTACTAGTCGGGCATGCTAAGCCACTACACCATCAAGGCCACCACGCTGGCAACGCAGCAGATTAATGGGGCGAAATCTCTCACTTTCACTTTCATGTGTTCTAAGCCCTGTCTGGGGTTATAGAGGCGAGGATATACACTCAAGTGAAGAAAGGTTGGGCCCTAGGGATCCCCACGCTGCTAAGTCGCCCCATTAATCTGCTGCGTTGCCAGCGTGGTGGCCTTGATGGTGTAGTGGCTTAGCATGCCCGACTAGTAATCAGGGAGACGTGGGTTCGAGTCCCGCTCAGGGCAAAAACCAATTTTTCGGATGGGTGTGTCGAAAGGTAAAATGCACGGTATGTGTTAGTCTGTGTTAGTCTCTGCAATGTAGTCTATGCCTTTCATTGCCTCGAAATCTCTCACTTTCACTTTCATGTGTTATAAGCCCTGTCTGGGGTTATAGAGGCGAGGATATACACTCAAGTGAAGAAAGGTTGGGCCCTAGGGATCCCCACGCTGCTAAGTCGCCCCACTAATCTGCTGCGTTGCCAGCGTGGTGGCCTTGATGGTGTAGTGGCTTAGCATGCCCGACTAGTAATCAGGGAGACGAGTCCCGCTCAGGGCAAAAACCAATTTTTCGGATGGGTGTGTCGAAAGGTAAAATGCACGGTATGTGTTAGTCTGTGTTAGTCTCTGCAATATACTCAATTCAGCATAAATAATATAACTTAATAAACTTTTGCAGCTGATGTCTTTTTCTGAGGTGAAATAGACCTTGAAAAACGATACATATTAGTCTAAGAAAGAAAACTTCGGTCGCATGAGAGCATAAAAGGCGAAATATTTGTAACTTCTCATGAACAGATTTTTTTTGGTTTTTTCTTAAAATGGACAAAATAAGGAAAGACAGTGATCTATGGAAAGAAAAATGGGGGTCACCCAGCATTCAAGGGAGTACAATTGCTGCAAAGCTTTGAAAGCTATTGTCTATTCGCAATGTTACGTCATTGCGTGACATTTCTGAGAAGACCTGGGTCCACAGCTATTCCATGATGCCACAAGCCTTCACGTTCCATTCTTGTGGAAAATGTTCGCGCCTTTAGCATCATGTTTACCTTCGTGGTCTGTGATGCATGACGTGTGCATGACATCACGAAAAAATGAGCAGTAGCAATGGGCGCGAACGTCCTTAAATCACTTTTCTGTAATTGAAAGATTTTAAATTGTCACCTTTCATAATCCGCAGAACAGACTCATTGTTAAATAGGATCCATCATTTTATTAACTGTTAGAATATTGTACTTACAACAGGCAACATCTGTGAAAGGGCACTTCTTGGATGGAACCCATAAATTGGAAGAACCAGTATCAAAAACAACATTGAATTTTTGTCCAGGAGTTCCTATCGTGATTTGTCCATAATACTGGGCATCCAGGTAATTAGACAGTGGTTCTGGGTCACCATATTCCTGAGTGTACTTAGAATGCGATTCTTTTTCTGCCTTTTCCAGCAATTCTTTCTGTGAGATTCCAACCTCACGAAGGGCAGCTCGGGCTGTTTGCATTTTATGCAATGGGATTCTAGGACAGATTATAAAATAATTAGGATAGTACGCGCACTCTCATTGGTCAATAGCTGTGTTTAGATGAGAGTATGGAAACACGGCTGTGACATCACAAATTTTGATTGGTTACGTATTGTCAGATGCGCATTTTGATTGGCTGGTAGCTAGAAATATGAGCGTGTATCAAGAAAATCTGTTTCAATCTAGAAGTAAAACAACCAGCATTTTCCTTCATTTGTCAAATTATCTTTGAGAAATATTTTATAAAAGCAATGGAGGACTTTTTTCCTTGTTTCCATAGCCTCATGAATCTAAACACGAGGGGGAGTTGGGAGAATTCTCGACAGTTATGCAAACCCTTGACTGCGTCTTGGGTTTGCATAACTGTCTTGAATTCTCCCAACTTCCCCTCGTGTTAAGATGAGGCTATGGAAAAAACGGAAAACGTCCTCTATTGCTTAATCAAATCATTGACGTCAGCTTAATATCAGCATGAAAGAGGAATTGTTAATTATTTAGTGATGCAAAATGGGTACCGTGTTGAAAATGGGTGCGAATTGGGTCCCACGAATTACGTTTTCCGAGTGCTAGTTTCCTACTGCAACGAAAGCGACACTTTCATACACCAGTGCTGCAGAGGAAACAACATTTCCAGAAAAAAAAGGAAAACAGATCGAGCTGTGATAATGAATTGAGGTTACAAGCATAAATTCAAAACATGAAATTATTTCGAGTATCTCCAAAACTAACTGAGATAAAACGATGAGAACAAAAGTTGTTCCGAATAATGGCCCAGACCTTTCATTGTTAGCACGGTTATGTCGCTGTGTTTAATTTGTACATGTTGTGGTACATCTGTACAAAAAGCGAAGAAAATTTAAGCTTATACGGTTTCGTTTCAAGAGCAAGACGCTTACCTTATAGCAGCCTGAGAGAGGCTGAGGATGGAAAGAGTGAGAAAAAACGCTGAAAACTGCATGATCGCCACGTCCCCACAAGAAGCGGATAAAGAATAAAAGTTAGAGGAAAGGAAAGAGAATGAAGAAGCTATTTATATGCTAAACCACGTGATACACATCACGACCTTGTCACGAGACACGGCACGCAATCACTAGAATTTTGAATGTATATAAATAACTGCTATTTTACTAGCTTATCAACTAAAATTCAGTAAAAAAAAAATTCCCTCACAAACATATTTTTTTGAGGCCTTGCAAGAGTTTGCAAATTTTAAATCGACACTTCCCGACAGCTGATCATAGTAGTGCCAGTCTACGGTGCTGCACGGTCGAAAGAAAGATGGCGGCTGAACACGGTGAAGAGGAAGTTCGTTGGAGCGGTTGGACGTCAATTGCTGGTGAATACGGGGTTTTGCTAACGGAGATGGGCTCTATGGAAGAGCTCAATAATCCTATTAAGTCTTACCCGCGAATAAAGGTTTGTAATAAAAAGCTGCGCATGCATAGCACCGAACATGTGATATGCAGGTTTTTCAGTTTTTTAGAGCAACAAACTCTGTTAACACATTTTTTTATTGGTCTATAAATACCAACAATTCGATTTAAATTCGGGTGTGACAGAGACGCTCGAGTTCAGGGCGCGGTGCAATACACCCGTGATGATGCATTTGTTTTTTTTTTGTAATTTCAACTAAAAATGAAATCATGGGATCATTTATTTTTAACCCCAGCAAGCTCATCAGCTGAAAGTGAGCGAAACGTCAGCCGAGATGCTCGAGTTGTGAGTGGACTGTATCACAAGCTCTCAGGAAAAGCTAGTTTACCAGATTTATGCAGCTGTCACTGTAAACCCCCCTCCCCCACCCCAGGGAAACATGGGGCATGGGTGGGGCTTTGTGGTGTCTTTAACTCTCCATGACTCTCTGCCTTGCCCAAGTTGGAAAGGGGTCAGAATATGCGCAGTAGGAAGTCTTTGACTTCTTTAAAGCTTTGCTCTTACGGCCATGTCTTTTAGGGATTTTCCCATTTGAAAAGATATGAGTGGTGGCTGGTTTTGTATCAAGTGCCAATTTTTTAATAAAACATGTTTAAGGTTTGGCACTGCTGGGTGATACTGTGTCACAAAGCCCAGGGCAAGATGTCTTTAGAGATTTCATTCCTTTGCTTCGGTGCTGATTCCCTTTCTGTGAATTTGATGTCTGATAGGAGTGTCTCAATCAGACATTTTAGACGTGATTTGAATTTGTAAATGTTCTCGTCAAAGTTGTTCTTGAGAAAGTAGTGCATAGAAGTCTTAAGGGCTTTGCCCTTCACAAATCCTTTTTTGACACCTGGTGGGTGGTTGGAGGAAAAATGAGCATACTGAAAGGTTTCAGTTGGATTGAAGTGTGTTTTTATATCCAGAATGGATTGATTTTGAAAGCGTTTGCCTTTGTATACAGCAGTGTCTAGAAATGTGGCTTCAGTGTTTGAGATCTCAGCCGTAAAATTAATTTGATGGTAGGGTGGTGTGAGTTTGCTTGTGTGATGAACTTGTCTATATCCGGTTTGCTGACATCCCACAATGAAAAAAATGTTGTCAATGTATTGCTTCCAAATCATTGGCTTTATGACACTTTTGCTAAGAATCTGTGTCTCAAGATCAGCCATAAAGATATTTGCAAAGGCAATGGCCATTTTAGTACCCATGGCGGTACCGTGAATTTGTAGATAGTTCTTTCTGTTGAACTGGAAAGAATTCTTTTTGAGCATGAGTCTTAGCATTTCTTTGATATAGTTTGTGGGGATTTTTTGCGAAAGTTTTCGTATGCTTGGTGGAATGTAGTGATTCCCTCTTCCTGTGGTATATTTGTTTATTATATGACTAGCTCTGTGAGCGGGCAAAATGAACCAAATCCCGTGCTGTGATTGGCTACCCGAGCGGACAAGATAGAGCTGTACTGCCCGCTCGGGATTACTTGCTTGGTCCCGTTAGATCAAAGATCGTTTTTCCATCTTGGTCTCTTCAATGAAATTGATGAAATCTGTAGAGTCTTTAAGTCATTTGTAGTGTGCATTTCCTGCCGGAAAAGTTGACAACATAATGGACTGCTTTGTCTCCTTTTATGGTGCTGTGTCCTGAATGAAGCTAGAAAACTTGGCACTTGTTCCATGTGAAAATTTGTTGACCAAACATTGAACTATTCAAAATTAATGTCAATCACACTTCTGAAAGTAATACTGCGGATTCAGAAAAGGATTTTTTTTGTCCCCTTTATTTGGGGGATTATCCTTATTTTGGTAGGGATTAGACCCACCAATATGTCCCCTGTGTGTAGGGCATTATCCTTGTTTGGTTTTGCTTTGTGGCTAATGCCCCATGTTTCCCCAGGATGGGGGGGGGGGGGGGGGGTGGGGTTTACAGTGACAGGTGCACTAATGTACTGCAAATTTAGACTTTCGATCAGCTTTTTTTAGGTCTTTTTGTAACAAATACAACATTTCTGGTCCAATGGAGTATAACGAGACAAGATGGAACTTCAACCATTTTATATGTCTTGAGAAAATTCATGCTTGCAGAAAAGGAAAACAAGGAGATTTGTCAATCAAAATTCTTTGGGGAACTTGGGAACTTGGGGATGCGATTTGAGCCTACAATGGAGGAAAGTCTTTAAAAGGTTCAAAGCCATTTTTATCCGGGAGATTTGATGACATGTTCAGGAGACCGGAGATTCATTCCGTATCCAGCAGAGGTGGCATTAGTGGGTTGGGGTATGTAAGTTTGATTTCTCTCCAGTCCACAATCATGTTCCCCTCCACATGACTTACGTCTCAGGAAATGCAGGGGCTCTCTTTCTTTTTTACAAAAAATTATGTGGTAATTTGTTAATTATTGTCTAATACCCCCATGAAGTCTTACCCAGTTTCTTGTCACCCCTTGAGACCCGAGAGGCAAATAGTGGGGTTCAGGAGAGAGTAGAGAAAGATCACTTGTGCTGAACAGATGAAAAGAATCATTTCAGCTCAGTTAGTAACCTCTATTTATTTTTTTCTCAGTGTGTGAGTGGGTGGAATTCAGCAAATCCTGCAATCTGATGGGTTCTGGGAGCGTGCGGAATTTTCTCTTCCGGCCCGCTCACAGCGGGCGGAATCCTAGCCTTGGCTGCATGAGCTGGTGTGATGACCTTAAATTTCCATTTTTTTTGACACCGAATCCGTTTACATGCAGAATTTACTTTTTATTAGACAAGAGGTTTGGAAATAGAAACTCAAATAAAAATAATCCTCTTTGAAATGTTCAGTTTTTAAGTCCCTTTAATACTACATTCGCTATGAAGCGTGGTGCGAGTCGACAATTAAAAAAGTTATTTCAGAGAGGAAGGGAGAGAGAGAGGAAAAAAAGAAATAAGTTATTTACCAATGAGTGAACGTAGGGTGACAGTCCATATAGCGAAAAACCGTGACCTCAGTCTTGAAAAGTTGCCCTCAGCTTGCAGCGTTGGGCAGCATTTTCAAGACCTTGTTCACAGTTTTTCGCTATACAGACCTCTCAGCTGGCAAATAACATATACATTTTCCTCCAAGCTTACATTTAACTGCCATCTCTAGGGCTGATATAAGGTTAAAAGCTTACAGTGTTTTTATTTTTCTTTAGTACACCTGCATGACAGCTTCTAAGAGGTATGTTGCCATGGGGTCTAGCACTGGAGGCATTTATATATTTCACCGCCAAACATTAAAACATTCCAGGTTCTTAAGTAGCAAGGTATGATTATGAAATGACCTTTCTCTTACTCGAATGTTTGAAGTACTTTTGACACGTGTAAGTGTTTGTCATGTGGAAGAGCCACAGCACAACCATGGACAAAGCCTGGGGGGAGGCCTGGGGGGTGAATCCCATATGAAAAGGGGAGGGATGCTTGTCGTCTCACTTAGGGGTGTAAATTTCGGATTTTGGTCTCACTTTAATAGGGCGCACTGGGCAAAACACAATCATATGTAGCAGTAAAGGTCTCCTTTAGGATTGTGTGCAAAAAAATATAAAAGTGTACATTTACATTTATATTTCTTCACGGTGGTGAAAGTATATAAGATTATAATATCTTTGCCATCATTAATCACTCACTGAAAGAATATGTCCCCATTAACCCTTTGACGTCCAAACCGGCCGAAACCGGCCAGACTTGGGGGAACCCCTGGGCAGGGGCGGATTTAGGGGGGGGCCGAGGCGGCTGCGGCCCCCCCTTTCAGTTCATCAGAGATTTTTTTTTTGTCAAAAGATACAATAATTTTATCATTTTGTAAGCAGTCTGTTGGAACTTTTGATTTTTTTAGCTAAAGCGTGATTTTTCGCTAATAGTATGACCAAAGTTGTGCGAATAAACTTTCAACTTACAGGCGCTAATATTATCCTTTCGAAATAAGGAAGAAGACTGGATGCGAAATACTTGTCTACAGTCAACCTATCTTACAGAGACTGTAACAACGTAAAATCTTAATGCCTATATATATAATTATATATATTTTGTGACTTTGAAGCGAAGAGTCGAAAACCATGCATCATTATAACCATAACTTATAATTTTATTCAATATGGAATCCTGATACATTACGTTCCAGATTGCACCAGAGTGCATGTAAGAGTACCCAAATTTTCAAAATTTTCTGGGGGGGCATGCCCCCAGACCCCCCTAGAAAGTAGCGCTTAAGGCACTACTGAGGCGCGCTAACGCGCACTGATTAGTATTCTTGTTCGGCCCCCACTTTCAAAAAATGCTGGATCCGCCCCTGCTGGGAGTCTAATATGGTCTCTTTTAGGGGTCATAAAAAGCCTGGGCCATGCCTAGATTGGTCTCCTTTAGAAGTATAATTTGAAATTTCCCGCAAGCATCCTTCCCTTGTTTATATGGGAATCCCTCTGGGGGACAAAGTCCTTGGTGAACAGTAATACCAGGGTCCGAAATTGCGCCTTCCTGGTCGCCAATGCAACTAAAAATTGAGTACTGGCGACCAGAATTTCACAACTGGTCGCCAGTGGGTGACCTACTATTATTAAAATTCAGAGCCGTTTGCCAACAAGTGTCTTACTTTTTATTCTGCCGATGTTTTTGAAATAAAAGTGAAAGGAGTTTTCCCGTTAACTACCTCCATATAAGGTCGGTTTCTCATAAAATACGTATTGCGGGTGAAAAAACTTTGACTCAGTAAAGAGATTTGAGGGACTGATGCAAGGAATGTAGCATGGTAACAACATGGCAGCTCGTGCGCGACAGAACGTGACTGGTGTTTCCGTTGCTGAAATTTTCAACAAAGGGGCAGATGGATTTCTTTATTACATTCAAGGTCGGGTGCATTTTCTCTCCAAAATGTCCGCTTTCGAAAGCGAAAAATAATGCTTGACACATACATAAGACCACGCGGTCGTTGCTTTCTGGTATCCATAAAAAAGTTCAAAACATGCACTTTCAGGCGAAAATTTTTGGCGACCACAATTTACCGTCTGGCGACTGAAATTTTTATCTAGTTGCTAGTTAGTGCCCATATAAAAGTTAATTTCGAACCCTGAATACTATTGTTATAAACGTATCTGTCATTTTTATGTAGCTATAATTTGGAGGAAATTGATGGGGGAGTGAGGTGGGTATGGTGGTGCATCGCGGTGAGGGGTGGTATGAGAGAAAGATGCATAATTATGCCATTTTTACTTTCTTGCTCTTCAATTTTGAATGCTTAACATTAATACTTCTTTTTCCTTTTCTCCCTTTTTTGCCTTTTTGTACCAAAAGCATCCTCCTGTTATGAGAGCTGAATTTCTTCAGATAATGTTGAAGTCATCATCAACAAAAACACATCTCTTCTGTCATTCATTCAACTGGCTTGAAATTCCCTTCATAACAACTATGAGAAACCACCCATCAGTATTTTTAGCTTTAGTTGTAAAGCAGGAGGTTACCATACATTGTACGTCATATGAACCTGCTGATTACAGCAGTAATCAGGAGGTGAGGTCACATGTTTGACTCCAGGACAGGGTTCATGCTACTCCTTGAAGTCCTTGAAAAGCCCTGGAATTTAAGTTTCGACTTCAAAGGCACTGAAAAGCCCTTGAAAAAAGGGATTTCGTGGGAAACCACTTGAAAACTCCATGAATTTCTGCTTGGGTGCAAATTGTTGAGATTTGACATTTCAAAAATTGATCTCAAATTTAACTATTAAAAAATTATAATGCCTCTGCATGCACTTAACTCGCAGGAAGTGGGAAGAATATCAAGGTAGCCTTTTTCAGCAAAGAAAACGCTGAAAAACGTTATATAGGGCATGTATTCATGAATCTTCTTATAAACACTCCTTGAAAACTCCTTGAAAATCCCTGGAATTTTATATCCAAAATTCAGCATGAACCCTGCCAGGAACACTCACAGATTTTTTTCTTTATCATTTTTAAAATGCAGCATCTCTTTATTTGTGATAATTTGTAGAATGTTCTGGTTGATGAAAGTCAGGTTAACATGATTTCAAGCATGTGCACGTGCAATCAAAAAGAAACTTCCAAATCAAGGAACTGTACATGCATGTAGATTGAAATAATTTTACCCTGACTGTGGTGGAAGAATTTTTTTTGGATTTGACCGGCATTTTACTGTTGCTTGAAGCTATTAAGCCCTTAATTCCCACCCAGATAGGAAAATTTGCCATTCGGTGGGACCTTTAATAACGTCTCAAAGTTTATTTTATGCCATATTGTTGCGTCCTAGGATGGTCCCATTCATGTTGTTACTTTCACTCAATACCGTAGTCTTTTAGCTGCAGCAACAAGGTACTACATGTATAAAAGTATTTATAATATTTATTATTGTTGCTTAATGTAAATTATGTGCAGGAAATTGCTTTTGTTTTGTTTTTGGGAGACATGCATCCCATGGATTGGTTGATTGATAGTTTCATTTATTAATAAACACATTAATTAACCCTTTGACTCCCACGCCAGCCCGAACCGGCCATACTTAGTATTTTTAATACTCTGTCTAGTGCCAGACAATTTTACTCATCAATGGGGAACCCCTGGGAGTCAGTGGGTTAAACAATTCCCTCACACTGATTATGACGATGTACTTTTTCAAACTATCTCATTTATGTAACCAGTAACGAAATGTTACAACTAAGATAAAAGATGCTTTAATTTCAGGGATGTTGTGTAAAGAATGCATTAAACACATTCCAAACTTTGGTTTCCTAATTTACAGATAGACACTGCAGAGTGTGGAAAGGCTCAGTGTTCCACAATGCAGCTCTATTCTATTAGAAATGTTTTCTCAGTGCTTTATACAGGGCCATGGAAGGGTCAGTTGATTTTCAGTATAATCCCTTGACTAGTCAATATGATCTCAAGACATGAATCTAGGATGACAATATAATTTATTTAGCTAACTATATAATATAACCTTTATCAGGACTGAAAACAGGTACTAGTTACCTACAATACTTGTCACATTTGTTGGTACACCCATCCCCGTTTCCCCCCTCCTTGAATGTTGATTTCAAAACGTAACTATTCTAGAAGTTGTCCGAAAAATTTTCTAGCAACATTGAATTGGGGGAAGAGGGGAGAAGACGGGATAAGCTGCCATCTTGTAACACGACGATTCTAGACCATTCGTGTAACGTGTTCCAATGAAATGTGTCTAGTATTGAAGGAGTTTACTTGGTCTCTTAATTAAAAATGATTTTTGGCCTATCATCTTCAATACAAAAAGGAAAAATACCAGACTGAGTATGATTGCATGAAAAGAACTTACTTGTGCAACCTGTAGGATTGCATGTTTGAAACACACTATGTGACTACTGTGTATGATAGCTGCCCATGTAATTTGGTATAAATGTTTTACCTCACTATAGGGTACTTTTACTCATGATTTGTTGATAAAACATTTTTTTTTTTAAACAAAATTGTTATGGTATTAATACACAGTATATGTATGTAATGTGTCTTAATTAATTTTTAGTCAAGGCATTGTTCATGTTTGGGAAGTGAGTTCTAGGGGCAGAGGAAAACCAAAGGTGAGATGAAATTGTTATTTATTGTACTTGTACCGACACTGTACCTCGTGGACTGTTAAAAATTGTGATAAGACATTCCCTAAAACACTCCATGATAAGAATGGTTAAAAGGCCTAAAATAATCAACTTTTCTTCAGTGCTACTGGTATCCCGCTGTCATTATAATTTGAGTTAAAAGTGTTCATGAAAAATTCCAGTATAAATTATGTTATTGATGCTGAAAAGAACAATACATGTAAGTACTTCATTGACCAGAAATGAAAAACTGACTGAGTAAAAAATAACTGATTTGGTTTAATCTTATTATCAAATACAAAACATGGACCACATATGGAGTCTTTCAAACTGGGCTTTTAATTGTTTCTCTGTGAAAAACATATGAAAGACTAAACAAAACCTTGAATTTCTCTGAACTGGACTTCTTGCAAGTAGGCTGTTACCAATATGTGTTATCTGTGCAAACCTCCATGAGATGCTTACTTATTGCCAAATTTTTGTGCCCAGCCAAAAAACTTGATGTCATTTAATGTGAAGGAAACCTTGTTGGAGTTTTTTTTTTTTTTGCTCTTACAAATACATAGTTGTTCTTTTCCACACACACATTTTACCCAGGGAAGTTTTAAGTAAAAATCTCTTCTATATGTATTTTCAAACCTTAAAATGGTCTTTCTTAAGTCTTTGTTATGATTTCTAAATTTAAGTAACTTGAGTGTTATACTCACCAAGCATCTTACAATAATATTCCTAACTTTGCAGCTTATTCGGAGATCAGAGGAGCACAAAAATACAACTGTCACTGCTCTCATTTGGGACAGTGATGAGGGGCGTGTCTTTGCTGGTGACATAAAGGGTGTGGTCAGTGTTATTCATGTTCCGTTACCAAGCAAGGTAATAGAATGTCACAACAAACATTTTTTAAATTTGTTTTTGTTTTATACACAGGTGTTGTTGAACTAGCTTGAGATCTGCTGGAAAAATATTGGTTGCAATTGAGTTTCTTTTTTTGCAAGGCTTGGACCATAAACTTCTACGAAAACCACCGATCTGTGGAATGGGCCTAAATTACTGAGTCACTCAGCCCTGCCCACTTTCGTTTGTAAATTGTTCAAATAGTTCAAGGTGTTGTTTTCACCGCTACATTTCAGGCCAGGGAACCTTTCTTGCACTCGAAGTAACAGCGAGTCCATGGTTGCACTTGCAACCTCTTCGCTGGACAGCAACAATTTTATTCATTTCCCCCGGCCTGGGAATCGTGATTTAGAAAGCGTATCTTTCCATTGTTGTGGTTTTTCCGGTACACCCTGATGACGAAAGCTGGCTACTGCTCATACCGTGGGAAAGGAATTTAGTCAATTTAACTGAAGTGGGTGGGGTAGTCACTCCACAGATCAGTAAAAAAAAAAGGAACGAGACCATAGTTTTCCCAGTACAGACAGAACAAGCTAGTTCAATAAGGTTTTCTTAATAATAATTATATTGGCTCTCCTGTACTGGGTTTTCTACTCCTTGAGTCTTGTTTATTCTTTTTCGGTGCTTGTCTCTTTGTCTGCTTCTGTTAATGCCTCTCGAAAGTAAATATTCATACTGGAATGCCAACATGACTAAATAAGGAAATGGAAACAGAAAATGAGAACAGTTTGGCAAAGCACATAAGCTGCTTTGTGACCATTCCATCTTAGCGGTCTGTATTGCAAAATTCAGACCACTCAGAGAACCAATCAGAATTCTCCTTTTCATCTCAGACCAGTTTCCTTACATATATTTAATTTAATACCCATTAATCTTAAGTGCTACAGGAGTAGAGCTCTGGAAGTTTTGTATTGGAGCTGATCTCTTGTTTTGGGATTTTTGAAATCTACTATAATAATAGGTGATTACCTATCCCAAGATTAACCCCATCTAACAGGATAGATGGGTACATTCTTTACATGTCCAGTCCATCAATTTGGGAAAACTGCAAAGTTATTGCAATCGTCCAGTTATATTTTCAAGTGATGTTCTTGTAGCTGTGGCTGGCATTCTTACTAAACCTTTGTACTAATAAATTAGTGAAGACATTTCTTTTCTTTAAAGAATTATTATTAATATTTTAGCTTTCACCCTCTGTAAATAAAAGCCGCCCTCTGCTCCATACCTCAAGCATTGTGGCTAAAGCACAGACAGCTATTGTTCAGCTAGATTGTGTTGGAGATAAGCTCCTAGTATCCACCATGACCAAGTGTGCTATTGTGGATCTGAAAAGGTTTGTTTAAACAGTGTCACCTAATTTTCGTGACAATTAATGTCATTCTTATCTTTGAAATCAAGTCAAAAGAAGATCTTATCTGTTATGGTGCAACTTTTTATAAATTTTGGATAAAAATTGTTCAAACTTAAGTTCACTTTTGATTTTTCCTTTGTCTCAGGTTACGATAATGATGAAGACAAAGTTAGTTCAAGAAAGAAAACATTTGAACCGCAAATTTATACTTGTGGCTGATTATTATAATAATTATTATAATGTTATTCTAATAATTAATTATGAAATTCATTTATTGTTTTCCAAAACAAAGGAATAAATTTGCTGAAAATTACTTCATAGCCTAAGTAATCTTTTATTCCTATAATGGTGACAATGGCAACCAAATAGTTTTAACTCCATCAACTTGGCCATCATGACTGAAGCAAAAATACTCTCTTTTGACTTAAGGGTTTGAAGTTTATCTTTCCCAGTGAAAGCAATTAGGGACTTTCCATTTCCTATAGTAACTACGTCCTATTTTAAAACTAATATTGTGAGAATAGCCAGTGGGGCTTCTGATTCCGGGTAAAATTTCCCTTCATGTTAAAGAGCCTAATATGTTTTTTTTCTTTGATTGTTGTTGATTTCTCTTAAACTAATTTGTTCATCATGTTAGGTCTTTTCCCTTCTTAATGTTTATAGTTGTAATTCATATACATATACATTCATATTCATATATCTTGATTGGTTCAATGGTCCTGGCCTATTCCCTGGGTGCCAGAGGAATTTTTTCTTTCAAGGTTGGAGAGAACGCACAGTGATTTTAAGTCAACTGTTGATTTCAAATCACTGAGCATTCTCTCTGACCTTGAAAAAATATTCCTCTGGCACCCAAGGTATTCCTGGCCAAGGTTGAGCGAGTTAGCAGATTACCAAATTATAAAAGGTTATTTGTTAGCTAAAAATTCCTTAACCTTTTTGGTAAATAAATAAACTTTAATGCTTTTTTCCTTTTAGTTTGGATTCTGTGCCAGTCGGAGTAAAGTTGAGGTATGTATGAACTTTAATGCTGTGCAACAATTGTGGTTTTTGAAAATGAACAGTAATAAAGGTAGTGAAAGCATACAATGTAGTGAAAGCATGTAGTGAAAGTCTGGTCCCCTGGCAGCCCTTAGGGGACCAGACCTGGGGCACCCAATTTAGCAAATGAGAAAATGCAAGCGCCTTACCTGTGAGGCTAACTGACTGTCATACATGGATAAGAGTCAGCCAGTCAGAGTGCAGATGTATTGGTATGCATCTCTTGACCACTGACCTAAAGTAGCAGCTGTTGTGGCTGTACCAATTTGAAAGCTGAGGCCAGAGTACGATCCAGAATAACCCACAGAGTGTAAAATAGACTCCACCAATGATGACAACTGCTGCTGGACTGTTAAGGGGTGACCATGCATCAGTATAACAAAACCACAGCCCTGGGGCAAGGCCACTCATTGCCAAAAAGTTACCCATGGCCGCCACTGGGCAGATGAGACTGTTGCCCCCGCCTGAAAGGGGTCTGTCTTGGACCACTTGATGTGTATCTTGAAAAATGTGGGATCCAACAATGCCTCAGCCTGCACATGGCTAATGCCAGATGGATGCTAGGGTCAAATGGCAGATTAGTTGTGAACTTGCCTGCACAAAGGAAACCAAGGCATAATGCTACCCATGGCATGATGTGGTCACTGGAATTGAGAGCTAAGGAGCGCTGAATGACTTTGAGAATATCAATAATAATGGGAAGTGACTTAAAGGGAGATGAACCTTGTACCCATTTCATACCCCTTAGTAGACACTGGAGCTGCAGACAATTGACAAGGGATCAGGTAAACCATTGTCAATGTGAAGGGAAGCACTGCACTGAAGTACACTTTGGTGGAAGAGTGGTGGAGGCTGTCAGTCAGTGATGTCGCAGTTAATGCATGTCATAATTTGATAGGGCTACACCCCGGGTGAGGAAAACGTAGCATCTCTTGGTCAAGTGACTTGCAGTGCTGTCTGGAGAGCTGGAGGTATTGGTGCCAGCGATAGCTCAGCTAGTGGGGCCAGGTGGTGGAATCACCGAAATTGCAAGCTAAAAAGAGCATCTGTGACTGGGTTAGATTTGCCATGAACTAATGAAGCAGTAAAAGAAAGCATTAGTGGTGCACTGCTAACAATGCTAAAGAATGCAACAAAACCATTAAGCCCATAACTCTGGATTTTGTACCAGACAACAGTGTGCAAAGTCTCATCGGAAATCTATGAGAACTAATTTGTCTGGGGAATCACCTTAACTGATTTATTATTTAATTTAGTTGCAAAGAGCCAATGATGTTAGTTTAGTGTTGTATGTGATTGAAACCCTTGACTTAATTAATGTTACAAAAGCTATAGACATTTAAGGCAGGGGTAATGGATTGGAATGTCATGGATTTCCAATATTGTAAAACTTAGGTCTGGAAACACGTAATGAAAGTTAGATCTATGCTAAAACAAATTTATAAAAAATTGTGCCAAGTTAGTTTTGAAAAATGGTGCAACAACCAGTGTATTTGTTCACTGTTTCCGAGAGCACTCCATTTCGTATTGTGAATGTATTCATTTCAGGTGAAGGTCCTGTATTTTGTCTTACAATGGTCCTTGAAAGCCGTCCTGAAAAATTATGGAATTTTAGGACACAAAAATGATTTTACAAACCCTGTATAAAAGGGCATACCATAAATTTCTTTTCAGGGAAGGGCTTTATGGAAGCTGTTTCTTTAAAGAAAGCATGTCTGATAATCTTGCCATTTACTCAGCTCGTCCAGGATCAAGACTTTGGGAGGTCAGATAATGGTGTCACTTTGTTGAGTAGTGTATATTTTGTCACATTTTGCTGAACATAGTTTTGCAAAGATTAGTCTAAGAGTAGTGAGTAACTCTAGTTTGTATCCATTGCTAGGCCAGCATTGATGGGCAAGTCCTGTCCACTCAACAATACAAAAAATTGTTAGCAACTCCTCCTGTGACTATACTAGGGTACAGGTTAGTTGTTGTTGTTGTTTGTTCTTGCTGCATATATTTTTTAGGAGCACTGGGTTCGAGCGCTTTACTGTTTTAAGATCACTGTTTAAAGTGCCCCTGTGACCAAGAAACCATATTCTTATTTTTCTTTGGATTTCAAAACTATATATATAAATATATGTTAAATAAACACTACGCGACCAAAGTTTTAAGCCTTGATTTCAAACAGACACCTGTTTATTTTAACTGCAACTTTCCTATTTAATGGTCCGCCATTGCTAACTTTAAGATCTTGAGAGAGCTAGTTTAAGAATGCAATGCATGTGTACACTGCAGAATTAATAAGCAGCACGGGAGTTTTGGGTTTTCAGACTTTTAAACGCACGTTTTGCATAATAAGCTGTATTCACATGCTGAAATTTTAAGCTAGTGAGCCTTTGACGTCACTTTTTCCTAGATCCAACCCTCTGATGTCCAACCAATTGGCCAGCTTTGAACGCGAGTAATGCCGGACTGTGAAATCCAAAACTTACACTCAAAGCAAATGGCCTTTGGATAAAAATCAAAGCTCAAAATTTTGCCATCAGGTGTTCAGCAGACACACTTTCAAAATCTGAAGAAAAAATGGAAGTGATTTTTTTGATCACAGGGGCACTTTAAGAACATGGAATACCAGTATCCAAAAGAGTGCATCTTGATAATAGTTATATCCCTTTGCTCTAGAGAGGTTAAAGCACCAGTTTTAAGATTGATTTCAAAAGATGTTGTTATAGAGAATTTAAAATTAAAATAGAACGAGTTATAGTAATTGTGTGCTGACTGCAAACAACAACTTAGATCACTCAATGAAAAACTATGTCCCCATTAATTAATCCTTTGATGTCCAAACTGGCCCAAACCGGCCAGACTTAGTATTTTACTCTGTCTAACGCCAGACGATTTTAATCGTCAATGGGGAACCCCTGGGAGTCAATGGGTTAATAAAATCAGTGCCATGCAATGTTGGTTTGTGATGTGCAGCTCTAAGAGCAAAACTGGTCACCTGCAGCAACACAAAAACATCTCAAATCGATAAAAATGCAAACAGCAGTAAAAAAAAAATGTAACATAAAAGAATATTAGTGACAAACTCTTGAAATTTTTAGCAATTTTAAAACTTGATTAAATTGGTGTTCTTGGACTGCAGATTTGGTTGTGTTCACGTTTAAAATATCCATAAGTCCTGTGATTTAGTGGCTTTTCTTGTTTATAAGTATGATATGTCTGGATCTTTTTTCCTCCAGGCACAGTGCCACAAAGCCATTGTTAGAGGGAGATTTTCCTCCACAGTCTGTAAATTTTGCCAAGTTACTTCTTGTGAGGTATGATTGTTCTCTGTTTCAATTCTCTTGAGTTAACATTAGTTGCTTACAGAAATAATTTATTTAGAACATAATAATAATTATTATTGTCAAGAGCTTGTGGGGCAGTATGGGGTGCATAATTTAGAAAGAAATTGTTCAAATTGTCCAACCAGAAATAAACTACCAGTTTGCTATTCACAAAATGTTAATTAGGGAGTCCAACTGATCAAAAATGCTAATATATGAATTTATTATTGGATAGAAGTGCCCAAGATTTGTGACCTTAGGCAATGATGATGTTAATGAGAATACATGTAAGAAATTTATCCATAAACGAAATTGGGTTTAATGCAGAGTCCTAATAGTGACTATGCACACCCCACAAATGTGTTGTACATCTTGGTGCATTTCTTTGCGGTTGTTCTCAAAACAATTGCCAAATTTGAGATGTAGAGGAATTGTGAGCGCAAAGCTTTTTTTTTACTTTTCTCTCTCACTGTCAGTATTATTCTGTTTATGCCAAATTTTAACTCCAGGGCAGTTAAATACCTCACATTTTACATGTCAACTTAGTTGCAGTAATACTATGAAAATCACCGAACTGTGGAATGGGGTCAAATTTTTATATTGTCGCCACACCCACTCTTTGTTGCTGCCCTGCCTATTTTCGTTGAAGAATTATTAAAGTTGGTATGTGAGCCAGATAGCGCACATTACTAGTAATGTGTGCCATCCGGCTCACATACCAGCTTAATTCTTTGACGAAAATGGGCGGGGCAGCAACAAAAAGTGGGTGTGGTGACGATATAAAAATTTGAGCCTATTCCACAGTTTGGTGATTTTCATAGTATTATTGGAAAATCATCCCAGTTACCAGAAGTGATATTTTCTGGTGAGGTTGACATTCTCATCGATGTCGTCATTGCTCAACGTCCGTATTTCCAGGTGGCGTCTCGGCAGAAACCTCAATGTAAGTTTGAACCCTCCAGGGCCTTCCATTACAAATGTTGTCCTTGTGTAGTACCATGTAAATTTTGGTCACCCTCTGCATGTAGACCTGTGGGCATAAGGTAATTGCTGCTTCCCTTCCCTAATCAGACCTCCCCAGGTTTTCTCAAGCATGAAGGTATCAGTTTACTGACTGCCAAAGTCTTGCTTCTCACAGAGAGTCCAGGAAGTCTTAATTAATCCTCATCTCATTCCTTTGGTAACAAATTATTTGAAAAACGTGGCTTTTCTTAAAATTGTAGGGAACGATTTATAGTGTCATGGTATGGGATGTCTCTCTACATTATGGATCCGATTTTGGGACAGTTGGTTGCTTGGTATAGCTTAGATGCAGGTAACGAAAAAAGCTCTTTAAGATTTTGGCTTACAAGCGTTTTTCGGATAATGTTGATTTTTATTTTTACATTAAATTTTTTAGTATTATGTAATGTTAAAAAAACAAGGGGCGTTGTTTAAATCGGGTTTAAAAACACGAGGCGTAGCCGAGTGTTTTTAGACACGATAAAACAGGTGCTGCGAGTTTTTTCAAACACATTCCACAAAAAGTGAGTCCTCCTGGTGTCTGAATAAAGGTTCGAATTATGTGTTAAGAAAACAATAGCAGACAAGAAAAACAAACTCTGTCTTATTAGGATGCTTTATATAAAGAATTCTAAGTGTTTTATCAGTTTCAAAGCTCATGCAAGTGACATTTTATCGGTGATCTGATTGCATTTGGTTGTTTCGCTCATGAATTATTAATGCACTATTAAAAACCTGTATAAGGAAGTCCAGTCTCAGAAAACTGGCCCTTTTTTTTTCCACAGAGGTCCAGGACATCTGTTGTGTTGGTTCTGAGATCTATGTTTATGATTCAGAAGGTTGTGTGAAATGGTTTGGTCTACTATCTGTCAAGGAGTGTGTGGCAAGGCTGCATAAGATGGGAGAAGTCAAACAGTGTGTCATGGTGAGGGATTTTCTAAAGCAAATACATCTTTTTCGTAAACAGCTGCTTCCTCGAGGAGTCGTACATGTACACATAACCACCCTAAGTGGCTTTTTCTTACGACTTTTATTTGGATCCAAAGTTGTCCGAAGTTTGCATGTGTACTTGTTTTAAGAAAAAGATGGCCTTAATTTTGTTCTCATTTGCGTTTCGTTTCCAGAAATTATAATGTTGGACAAACATCACCATTTTTCCTCGGCAACATCCTTTGAAAGAAAATCTTTGTTTTGAGGCGCTGGGTGGAAATAAAGATATCACCAAGCCTCATTTTAGAACAAAGAATTAATTCTTTACGGTTCTTTATCTGGCCCCAGTTGTTGGAAGGGTGGATAGCGCTATCCACTGGATAAATCACAATCCAACGGATAACTCAATTGCTTTTGCTAGTGTTTATCCACTGGGTTGTGTTTTATCCAGTGGATAGCGTTATCCACCTTTTGAACAACTGGAGCCTGGGGATTAAAGTGAAAGAACTGTAGACTTAAACAATAGTATCAACAAAGTTGTACTTGAGTTTGGTTAACATCTGGTGATAAAATCTAAATCTTAATTCTAAATTTGAGTTGGGTTAAAATCTGACCACAGGTTTTGCTGGACTGCAGACATTATATCATTCCTGGTTCTGCCAGAGATCTGGTTCCTGTTTCTTTGGTAACAAACCTTCGGGATAGATTACGCGAAGAGGAAAACAGAGACTATCAGGTAACTTGAGAGATTACTAATCATTATTTAAATATATCGTGGCAAATGAACTCTAATAACTACCTGAAAAGCATTCAAAACCATTACTAGTGGAAAGTATT
>OX421452.1:36258184-36313184 GCA_949126865.1 Montipora capitata | reverse complement strand
CTTAGATGAAGCTGTTAGCATGTATCTGCTTCGTGCCATGATTTGGTCCTTTGGTTGATAGTGTCTGTTGTGACTGGCCAGTTGCAAACGTGGTGTTTTACATTCGCGTTCGCTTTTTCGGTGGTCATGTAGGAGAATAATGACTCGTTATCCGAGGTATGTCGACACAAATTTATTTTTGCCCTTTATCTCTTTTCCAGAAATGAGGTGAAAAAACCGGCCATTCTTTTTAGCATCAGAAGTCTTTGTGAAATTCTTGAAGGGTGGATTTCCAATCTGCACTCTGCTTCGAAGAGCTGCTTCGAGTTAAACGCGAACTCTGAGGACAGCAACAATGAGGTCACGTTGAAGAGTTTTCTGAATGTACCTGCATTTGATAACGTCTCTTATCTGGCACGAATGTGTTTTGATTGTGGTGTTTATGGATTAGATGGTTTGAAATGCCTAGAGTATGCGCGTAATCGAGTGGAAAATATGCACAGAATCTCTTCAAATATTGTTATTCAAGCCAATACAGAAATCGAGAATGATAAGGATTCAACCCATGGTGGTTTGGGTGAGGTCACACCCAGTGTGACAGTGTCAATCCCGCATGATGAGATTCCCAATTGTGTCGCAACACCTTTGCCTATAGGCATTGAAGGACTCATGGAATCAAGCAACATTCAACAGCCGTCGACAGGCGCAAACGTTTTCATAGCGAACACCGATTCTCCAATTTCTCGCTCAACCGGCTCTGATATTGAAAAAGGGCAGTCGAACTTGAATCGTCTGGTTGACGATCGAAAAGAAAATGCTTCAACATCTCCACTCTGTGATATTGATAGGGACAGTTCTCATCCACCAGATTCTTTAACACAGAGCTCAGCGAGTTACATGATTCCCTCGCCAGACGAAACGACTGAAAATAATGGCGCACAAGCACAGAGCACCACTGGAAAATGGCAATCACTTGCAAATTGTGAGCGAATATGCCAGCACTGTGCAAACGGAACGGCATTCCGCGATCTAAGCAATGAAATGCAGGACGATGATGAAGAATCCACGCTGCAGAAAGATGACAGCTCTCGCTGTAGATTCGTATCGTACTATTTTTTCCTTTTGGACGTGAAGCATTTGAGACGCACTCTTTTTCTTAGTAAGGGAGACAGGCGGAAGATTTGGAGTATCTTAATGGATTGCCTCTCAGGTAAGAGCTGCCACCTTGCACCGGTGACTCAGTTGGTTGAGCATCGGGCTGTCATGCGGGAGGTCGTGAGTTCGACCTCCGGCCGGGCCAATACTCAGGGTCTTTAAATAACTGAGGAGAAAGTGCTGCCTTTGTAATTTCATCGGTCTGCAAATAGTTCGAGTTTTAAGTCTTTTCGGATAAGGACTATAAACCGTAGACCCCGTCTCACAACCCTTCAATGTTCATAAACTCTGTGGGACGTTAAAGATCCCACACACTGTTCGAAAAAAGTAGGGCATGGAGTTCCCGGTGTTGTGGTCTGGCCTTTCCTTCAGCAATGTGGTCGGATTGGCGTCAGTAATCTTCTGAATGGTCGACTACAGATCTACGAGACCACATAACAGCAAAACAGACAGTAGTCACGTTGAAGGAGTCCAAGTGCTGAAATTGGTAAACGATGGTAAACTCTCAAGGTCGAAGCTACAATCTGCGACAAAAAAAAAAAAAAAAGATTTACTCTTTCATGTATATAACATAGCCCAAAAAGAAAATAATATTTAGGGTCGACAGTTTAGATGACTGTCAGCCATCTTAATCAAAATCTGAGTCAAGTGAGGATCTGAGGATGATTTCCTGTCAGGTTGTTGAAACGCGGGTCAGTGACACCGATAACAGTCCTTCTGAGAGCTACTCTCACCTGGACGATCTTACAGGGGCTATGACACGCAAAATGCTGCTGATGTAATTTCTTGACATCCAAAACTGCCCGAAAAGTAGAATGTAAATCTGTTGAACCACGTAAAAGAAATACAGCAAAAGGAAAGAGAAGCATGGATGGACACAAATGGACAAGATTGAATCGGATTGCATTTGGGTAATCTTGAAAAACGTTGGCCCGATGTTTTTCAAGTTTATGGCAAATCGAATGGATAAAGGTCGTTTTTGCTCCGAATCATCTTGTCTGTGATGTAACGATAACTTTATCAGTAAAGGAATTCCGCGTACCATTTCCAGTTTTAGATTCGTGATTGTAAAGATTTCCCCTAAACACCCTAAAATAATGTGACATAGCCCCTTTAAGTACTGGTTGTTTGAGATTCAGAAGGTGGTTGTGAACATTTCTGATCTAATCACCCTGTTGTCTAGGTCTTGTCTTCACGGGTAACGTCATTGCAAAGTACATTGAAGAAGGCGATGCCCGCCGAGCACTTCACGAACTATACGATGGAATGGACGCATACTCTGATACTCTGTTGTATCACTTGTCTTGGTAAGCTGATATTAAAAATTGATCTTCGTTAGTTTTTGTATCTCCCCCTTCCACGTAATTTCAACGTTTGAAACTGGTATCGTTTTCAGTCATTTGAAAGAGCGTAATAATATACATGAGAAAATTACTCAGTTCTGATTGGCTAACAAAAAAGTGCAGTTCGCATGTAACATGGGTGCAAGTTTGTAGCACGAGTGCAAATTACAGTTGCCGTACACGTTTCCAAGTTTACCGTTGAACTGAGGACTTTTGTACGACAATCTTGTAAAAAATGAATTTGACAAACGTCTCTATTTCACCTCTAGTTGAATGAACGTCATAGAAAGTGAAAGCGCGTGCTGTCAAAACTTAACTTGTTTTGATTTTCTGTCGTCCTTTTGTATGTTAATAAGTAATCAGATGATTTTTCGTGTTATTTGGTATCAAGAAGCACTTGTAAAAGAGAAATAATCCTACAGTCACAAAAACAGTGCTGGACAAACCACAGCTAACTCGCCACAAGTGTGGTAGATTGTGTCTGTCGAAAATAGCCTTCATCAGTCATTGGAAAAGTTGTCTGAAAAAGAAGACAAGCAAGCTTTAGCATACCTCGTCAAGCACTTAAAAAGAGGTTATGGCTACTCCCTCCTTATCCTCTCGAGAATGACTGAAGCCATCAATTAATCAATCAGTCTTTTTTTTCAGTCTGTTTGAACAAGATAGTCGTGGCACAATGTTAACATGTGCCAGGATGTTCCCCGATGTCAAGCCGTGGGAAGTGATGGAGATCTGTCGGCAAAGCAAAGCATCCAGTTTGGAGTCCAGTTCAGTGGAGTTTGTGTATTATGTTGAGCAACTGATGCGGTGGAGGGCCGAGGTTGGGAATACAAAGTACGCAGGAATAAATCCCAAGTATCTCCATTTATATGTCTCGTTGTTTGTATTTTGACTCACCCTAGCGGGCTCGTCAAAACACAGCACAATTCGTAAAAATACTCAGCGATACTGCACACCAAAACATCTAATAAGTTTTAGTATAATTTTCAGCGATGAATAGAAGAATTTAGTGTCATATTTACCGCGCTACCCGGTGAATATAACATTTTGGAGGCGCGGCTGCTAAGCTAATCAAGCACTTTTCGTGCCTTTTTATCGTGTTTTAGCACGTTGTTTTGCACTTTCTTGATATTCACCGCCGAAAATTACACTAAAACAATTATTCGCCTCAGGCTCAGCGAATATTGGGGAATATTTACCTCGACTACGTCTCGGTAAATATTCACCAATATTCACTTCGCCTTCGGCGAATAATTGTTAAATATGCATTTGCTACCCCTTTCCAACAACGACTTAGGTAACTGTAATGGTAGCCTTATTTTTTTGGTGATGGTAACGTCAGCTGTTTATCTGTACTTGAGGACTGGAGTTTGGGGGAACTTTATGACGTTAATTGTCTGTATTCCCAGATGCGAGTGATGTTGAAGTTGGAGAGGAGAGCAAAATCGTCGTGCATCTAATTATGTCCTTTTCTGGACTTACCTGAGAAAAAGAACCATGTTCCATCGCCATGTTTTTGTTCCAAACGAATCATATGCATCTGAGAGCAGAACTCTGTTCTAATGGAATACTTTCTTTTGTTTCTCCCAAAAAAAATGGCCGCTGATCACGTGACTAAAAAGTGCGAATGAAAGAAAGCTAAGCAATGAAATGAAAGTTAAAAAGATCACCGCTTAAGCAGTTGCAAGCAAGCCTGAAAAAATCCTAATTGCGCTGCTCTACCAACTGAGCTATCAGCTGATCAATTGCAAGTTCATCCGGTAAGAGGTGAAAGGAACAATTTTTGGATTATAATTATGAAGTTTGTTGAATGGACATGTTTAAGGTGTTTATGTAACAGCGATGATCTTTCCAACTTTCTCTTCGTCTCCATTCCGAAGTTCAAATATACGAAGTTTAATCAAGAATGAATTAGATAAGAGTAATGTTATGGCATGGGTGGACTCCCCAGCACAATCACAAATGAATCTATTTTTAGAATACCCGTTCCCGCGAGTATCAGTTGTCATGTCCCTGAAAAAAAAAAAAAGACAAACAGTCACGCGTGACGTGGCTTCTTCTGATTGGTTAAAATTGCCGGCCCTTTGTTATTTTCGCGCGCAAAGTGTATCTAAAAATAAGTCCTTTTGTGACTGTGCTGGGGCAAGGTCGCAAAGTGATAGATCAACACTCTTGGTTTCATATATTCTAAAAATCACTTTGAAAGAGATGGAAAAAAATTTACTCCGGCGAGAAGGTGCAAATTTAGCGTCTCTCTACCGAGCAATCAGAAACGAAACTAAATCGAGCTGTTATTGGCTCGCACACGTTTTCCCGCCCTTAGCTCCGGGCTATTTGCATCTTTTCGAGTTGTGATTGGCTGCATAATTAGATTTCCTTTGTCTGTGTATTGTTTAGGGTAATAGCTGTTGCGCTCATGTCAACAGCAATCGGACTTTTGCCGAGTTTGTCCGAGTCATCAGCATTGAATGCACATGTCTTGAGCCTTGGTACTTACTCCACGTGATTGAGTTGTTACCTTGTTGTTTGTCTGCTGTAGGGAGCAGACCGTTGGTAAGGTGTGTGAGGATCCCGAGGTCGCCATTTGGTGGTTTCACTGCGCCCTTATTGCAGACTCTGCTGCATCGAGAGAAAAACTGTCTTGTGAGCTCTGTGGAAAACCAAGGTGAGCAATTTATGCCATTCTCTTACTGTCTCGTTTTTTAATTTTAGTTATCATAGTTGTTTTCATCTCGAATGTGCTGACTCAGAGGAATATGAGCTTTTTTTTTTTCATCCGGAGCTTTCATTCCGACCAGGGTCCTTCAGAAAAATCGGCGCAATAATAAGGACTTTGTCAATAGATTTCCGTAAAGATAATTGCCATGAATCACTCGCTCACTTGCTCGGCCAGGCACGCTCGTACGCACGGACTTACTCACACTCACGTACCCACGCCCGCAATCATTCTCACTCACCCACTCACTCGACTAGTTAATCAATCAATCAATCAATTTAACTTTCAATCGGTGAATCATTATTTGCCTTTCTGCATTGTTACATAGATTTTCACAGTGAAGACCTCAAGAATGAGCCCCTCGAATGTCGATACCTAATCAAATTGATTCAGTGCGCCCGTCTGTATAGAAAAACCTTAAATAACAATGACCACAACCAGGTTTTCTGAGCCCGCAAGACTGAGCACCCCCAGCAAACCATTGTTTTAACGAAAACCGCTGCTGAACAACCTGGTTTTGGTCATTGCTGTCTAAGGTCGTCTGTATAGGCCTCTTCGGAAAATACCATAATACTCTTAGTTTGTCTTGGGACCATTGAAATTCGCAAGAGAAACTGGAAAGAATGCTTATGCAAAATTTGGGGGCACAGACAAAGATTATTATGGTTTTTTCCGAAGTGGATTATTAAATTTCCCAAAGAGCACATTAATCATGCCTCTGATAAATTTTAAAAAGTCTGAGATGCCATTTCAATCCTGGGATTCGTAATTGACTGTAATAGATTAGGCAGACTTGAAATTGTGGTCAATAAGCACTTAATGACTGGTCCCAAGGGAAACAGTGAGTTTTGTTTCCCCGAGACCTCAATGTTCCCCGAGGCGAAGCCGAGGGGAACATTGAGGCTCGAGGGGAAACAAAACTCACTGTTTCCCGAGGGGCCAGTCATTAAGTGTTTTGTTATACCTCCCAACTCAAAATATAGAGTTTGAAATCGTTTAGCTGCCATGACTGCGTAAAAATTATTTGCTTGACGCGGCTGGCATACAAATTTGCCGCGGTTTCAAGATGCACGACCTGATCACGTGCAAGTCCAAAGTTCAAGGTAATGTTTCCCTAGGGCGTCATTGAGTTTTGTTCGCCCTAGGGCGTCATTGAGTTTTGACCAATGGCACGTGACACGTTCTCCTCCAATCAGGAAACGTATTTGAGTTGCTTTTCATCGAATTTTAAAAATGTATATTTCGTAAGTGTAGCGGAAAACTCTCGAAAGCTAACAAACATCAGAGAGCTGCGTTGACCTTTTTATCGACTCAAATAACACACAGTTCTAGTTCTAGGAGTTACTATCACAGCCTGGCACATCCGCGACATTCACGATTTGGACACACACGAAAAATAGAATTGCCCAGCCAGCCCCGGGAATCCTCGTTGACCAAAGATGATTCGCTTTGGCTGCAAAACCTTCTACATAAAGGCAACGTCTCTTGGCCACGTCGGCTATTTTGTGAACTCTTTCTGCGCGGCACGAGGACAGGTCACTGTGTCGACAGAAGAGGGACGTGCTTCACACGTGCCAGGTCATTTAAAATGCCTTACCCCTCCAATGCCCGGACAAAACTGCTTAGACGATTTCCCCACTTCTGAGCCTAAAGGGTAGGACTTTCCCGCCTTTTCTTGAGCTTGTTAAAATTGTTGGATTATAAGAATGATCTTTGTCTTTTCAGACCCGGTTTTCACACTGTAGCGTGGCCAAACGCCGATCACTTGCAGCTTCTTGTTGATTATACGTGTGAAAAAGATCATAAAGGATTTAGACAGTTCATGGACTTGTGTTGGAAACACTGGTGAGGAATGACGTCTTTTACGTCATATATAACACCAAGAGTCCATCACTCAATAGTAGGATTGTCCCCATCAGCGTCAAAAAAGTGTCTATTTTTTTAAACCAAGTTTTGCGGGAATATAAACAATCGACTAAGTAGGCTGACTCAGGTTGTTTCCATATCATCAAAATGTGAATGCTACATACATTATAGAGCGTTTTCAGATGACGTCACGACAGCCATGTTGGTGTTCCAAAACAAAGAAACGGCAGCCATATTGCTGTACCAAACTAATCTCCCGGAAATTGAATTCAATTTTTATGCAAATAGTTTCTTTTGTTTCATCAAATTAGCATCCATTCTAATCACGTGAATGAAAACCCTGTATAATGCACATATAGTAAACAAAGAATCTTAACCTCGGGAGATTTGAATTGGTTTAAAAATAGATACTTTCCTGTCACTGATGGGGACAAACCAGAGTCTGCTTCACACTTACGTCGCAAATGCAAACGGGAGGAAATACACGTGCATTGTGAACGACCTCAACACAAATGCAAATGCAAACGCAAGCGTAGACGCAAGAAATGGAAAAGGTTTCATTTTCTTGCGTTTACACTTTACACGTGCGAACCGAGGAAACGCAAACACAAACGCAACGCAACGCAACGCAGGTTTATCCTCGTCCACTATCTTTGTGTACCAGGCTTTATTCTTGGGTAATGGACTCTTGATGACAACAAATCTTTGTCACTGAAGTTTGTCATGGTTTGTTTCTGTGGAATGAATAGAATAGATTAGTAAGTTAGTAATCTAGTAAGTTTCATTCTAATACCCCTTGTCACGGTTAGCTTTTCTCATTTGCATTACAATGTAATCTAACGTGGATGCGAGGAAATTTCTTTTAAATTTCTTTTAAATTTTGTCATGGTTTGTTTCTGTGGAATGAATAGAATAGATTAGTAAGTTAGTAATCTAGTAAGTTTCAGTCTAATACCCCTTGTCACGGTTAGCTTTTCTCATTTGCATTACAATGTAATCTAACGTGGATGCGAGGCAATTTCGGGTTAAAACTACAAAATAGCCCGAAATTGCCTCACATACATGCTAGATTATATTGTAATGCAAATGAGAAAAACTAATCGTGAAAACGGCTATTCGCGACGATCTCTAAATTAATTAAAGAAAATTTGGAAAGCAAAAGTTATTCCGACTCCCGATTAGCCCAGTGGAATAAGAATCAATTATGCCAAAGCCCCTTACTGTTTTATACCGCGGTATTGTGAAATGCGAATCGTTTAACCGCGTACGCTTGCAAAGGTACACGCCTGCCATCTTCTCCTGATTGTAAGCAGTCTCACAAAGTGCCCCTCTAAGTTGTGTAAAGCAACTGTCAGTTTCTTGTAAATGATCTGTCTCCCGTCTTTAATAACACGAATAAGCGCCGCACAGTCCTAAAAATTTGATGAGCGCCGCGGCACTTAAGTTTGTAGAGTCAAGTAAATGTGGTAATATAAATACCATACATAAGATCATCTGCTATCGATGTCGTTGTCTTCTCAGCTACTGGTCAGGCCTGATTCGTCTCTGTGTCTGCTCTAATCGTCGAAAAGAAGCTCTCCGCCTGTTGGTGTGTTTGAGTGACCTGAAGCTTATAAAGGATCCACAGTCTTGGGGTTTGTATAGTCGCCATTATTCAAGCAACGTAAATCAAATCAATTGTTGGTTTTTTTCGCAAAAACATTCCAGGTATGGCAGCGTCATCATCGATAAATACGCCTCTTATCTACGTAAAGGTTTTCGCCGAAGTTAACAGGCCAGGATTAACGCTACTCAAGCTTCGAACAAAACGAGCCTACAATCTTAGACAAAAACCTTGAAACACTTTGAACATTCTCGCAGCGTTTTCGTCCCCTTCCCTTTTTCAACGATGTTGTAGCCAGTCAAACAGTAAAATGTCTTCTCAAGACTGTCCAGGGAAAAGGGGTGTTTCAAGGATTTTTGGCGCGGATTGTAGTTTCTCAAGAGTCCCGGAAAGCCACTAGGTTAACTACCAACCATCCACTTAAGTGAAGTTTCAGTTCTTGAAGCGACTTTGATTTGAAGGTACAGGGTATACACCCGAAAAGTTTCAGGGCGTTGGAAGAACGCACGTCTCGTTGTTAAGTACGTCTATTGCTTTTTAAGGTACACTGAACAATACATAAATGTTAACTGTGACAAGAAGGTTCGGAGGGCGAAGACTACGGTATGAAGGAGCGAATCAAGCGACGATGTAAGAAAGGAAATAGTGAATGCTGTATTTATCGATGATGTCTCGGAGATACTCGGAAAACCTCCGACTGCTCCCAACAGCATAGGCCGCGATGACCTTCGACTCCTCTTGGGAGAAGTCGGGTTATTTCCGAGTGTCCGAAGTCATCGTTGATAAGTACATCCCTCTGCGAGACATGTTGTTTAATGGATCTGGCGTTTGTTTCTGGTGTTCAGGGCTTCTCCCAAAGGCTTTAAAAGAATGGAGACTACTGCTGGAATTGCTTTTATCACGCGAACACCATGGAGAGGAGTCCCCTCATGTATGTGTACCGATGGCTTCTCCTGATTGGTCGCCAGATTTGACGTGGAATAACGTGATCAAGCTAATGCTTGAGCGGTTGGGCGCTGGACACACTGTAAACCTACTGCAGTCTCTAACTCTCGATACGCCACAGCTTACCAGAGATTTACGCTACGCGTGTTTGCTTGGAGCTGTGGTTGAGAGAAGACAGAGGTAACTGAGAGTTTCATTTTAAATGTTACGGTCGCTTTTTCTCGCAGATGCAGTTTAGTTTTACCCATTAAATTTTGTAGTTTGTTTCCGTTTTCGTCGGTCTGAGAAATCTACAATTTGGTCACGTGTTTCCCAAGAAGTACGTTGCATTCTCGTTCCCAGAGCTCTACGGTTTCTTAATTTTACCCTTGACCTAACAAATTGAAAGTTTCTCCATCTGAACTCAGATAAAGGTTTGTCCAGAAATGCACCTAATTAAGTGTGTTCAAAAAACACACAGGATAAAAACGAGTATGCCTTGATGTCAAAAAGATACCTGTTTATTTTGACTGGAATTTTCCTTTTTCGTGGTCCGCCATTACTAACTTTAAATCTTGAGAGAGCTGACGTCACTCCTCCCTAGGTGTCCAATCGGTCAGTTTTGAACGCGAGTAGTGGTGGATGAAAATCAAAGCTGAAGGATTTGCCAGTCAACAAACACACTTTCAAAATCTGAACAAAAAAAGGAAGTGCTTATTTTATCATAGCAGCACAGTAAAATAATTTCTTTAGCCGTCTAGCGACTTCACAAACGAGAAATAAGTACAGGAAGATAATATGCCGTTGGCTACAAACGCGTATCCTAATTTCTTCGATGTGCTCCCAGTGAGTTGTATTTCTATAGTATTTATTGTCTCTTTCCAGGACCTTGATTCACGAAATGCTTAAAAAAATGGATTCGTACTTGTGGTCGCATCGACGAGGTGCGCTGTCTCCGAAGGTACGGGAAAGAAGACAGCTGCCATTTACTTCCGTTATTTTACAGTTAAATAAACGACAACCGTTTTGATGATATTTCTGTTTTTTTAATTGTTAGCTCAACAATTTTCGTAAAGAAGAAGAACTGTTAGGCTCAAAGAGCAAGGTAAAAAAATGCAGTGGGACATCGATTTGACGAACATATGCCCTCTTTATAAAGAACAAATCTACCGTAAGATGTATTGAAAAGAACCACGATACAACGTAGCCCCGGTAGAACAGACTTATACCGCATTCACACCAAAGCTTAAACACGTTTGAAAGCTGTTTAGTTAAACATGGTTGAAAATTATTTTCTTGATACAAGTTACTACCTGACATAATGTAGACTCCAAATTCAACACAATGAAGACACACATTAGAACTTACACGAACCCTACGTAAAATTCAGTCTTTCAGCCTTCCGTTGCTCATTTTTATTTTGTTAAACCTGGTTTAATTAAACGTGTTTTGTTGGTCTGAATCGGGCCTTAGATTTCCCAGTTCCTCGGCACGTCGTTAAATCGAGATACCACGATAGTACTAGTTTTATTTTACGTTTGCTACATTTATGTCCATTAAAATAAAATCCATTTACGCCCCGTGCAAACCGGCGGACGCAACAACTCCCAACATTGTTGGGAGTTGTTGGTTTTGCACATGTTGAATGGTGTTGGCAGTTGTGTGCAAACTGACGCAACAACTACCAACAATGTAAGTACGTGCAGTGTATTATGGGAAGGATACGACCCATAAGACTCAGCAAACTTCAAACATTCGGCAGTCATCTTGTTTTCAACAGGTTAATGCGTTGCTATATAGAGACCATATGTATTTTGCGTGCGTGGTCCCAACAATGCTGGACTGAAGAGCTGTGCAAACGGATCCAACATTGTTGCGCTACGTTCGCTTCGGCGATTACGAAGCAAAAGAAATGTTGGGAGGTTTTGGCTCAAAAGTTTGAACAGCTTCGAACTTCGTGCAGCATCTGCCAATAACTAGCCTGTTTCAGGCTCTCAGATAGTGGCTCGATTTCTTTTTTTCGTTCTTGTTACGTCGCCTCCACTATCTGAGAGCCTGGAACAGGTTACCCAACAACATGCAACAGGGTGTGCAAACGAGCGCAACATGTAACACCGAACAATGTGAGGGAATTGTTGGCCAACAATTTTGCAATGTTGGGAGTTGTTGGCCAACAATGTTGCAATATTAGGAGTTGTTGGCCAACAATGTTGCAATGTTGGGAGTTGTTGGCCAACAATGTTTCAGTGTTGGGGAGCTGTTGGCCAACGATGTTGCGTCCGTTTGCACGGAGCTTTACAGCACAGGTACAAATATTAAAAATACCGTTTGAAAGAGTCGAGGAAAAAGAAATCCGTGGGCTCGCGTGGTTCAACAGGTTAGTTTCTCTTGTTCAATATGGCAGAGGAACAATGGAACGCATTTGTTATTGAAACAAGATTCCAAGCAAGATCCAGCGTTCTCTTTTGTAACTTCAAGAAATGTTTGTTTAGAATTGACTTGTTGCCAACCAACGAGATCCTAATAGCACTGTCAATGTGGCTTCATAGAGTAGACATTTTACAGTTGTAGCTAAGTTACCTGGCCTACGAATGGAAGCGAGGCTGCCGGTGACCCTGTTTTGATACAAACCTCCGTGCTTTTGTAATGTTAATACGGGCTAATTAGAATTACAACAACACAATTTGCATGATAAAAGCAGTCGGGGCTGTATCAATAGGGAGCTTAAGCAACGACAACGGTGACGGCAACGAGAACGTCACAAATTTGCATTTTTAGTGGGCAAAAACAATAGCTTTGCACGTTCTGCACGTGCTTTTTTCACTTTTGTCCATTTCTTTGCCGTCGTCAGCAAAACTACAACGTAAAATAACCAAATTTTCGGTTTTATGAAGAACGTCAGCACTTGAGGATAAATTTTCATTTTCTCCCCTAAATTAAGCGCCGTTCTGACCAGTGTCAATTTTGAGGAACAACCACACCCTTGTCATATTAAAAAGGTTGAAATAGTCACGAAGCGATTAAAACAACGCGAATTTATATTTTGAGATGACGTTCTCGTTGCCGTCGCCGTCGCCGTAGTCGTTGCTTAAGCTCCCTAATGCAAGGTCACCGGCAGCCTCGCAGCCATTCATAGGCTAGGTCGCAGAGCAAACAACTGTAAAATGGCCTATTGTCGTTTTCAACAGGATGACATCAAACCTCAGCTGGATTCCTTGTTACAGTTCAGGACTCTGGAAGATGGAGGTACTCCTATTGAAGGCCCACCTTCAACCGACAGGCATTGCGTGCCGTGGAGCAATTAGGGAGCTTAAGCAACGACAACGGCGACGGCAACGAGAACGTCACAAATTTGCATATTTAGTGGACAAAAACAATAGCTTTGCACGCCCTGCACGTGTGTTTTTCACTTTTGTCCATTTCTTTGCCGTCGTCAGCAAAACTACAACGTGAAATAGCCAAATTTAAGGTTTTATGAACAACGTCAGCACTTGAGGATAAATTTTCATTTTCTCCCCTAAATTAAGCGCCGTTTTGACCAGTGTCATTTTTGAGGAACTACCAGACCTTGTCATATTAAAAAGGTTGAAATAGTCACGAAGCGATTAAAACAACGCGAATTTATAATTATATTTTGAGATGACGTTCTCGTTGCCGTCGCCGTTATCGTTGCTTAAGCTCCCAATTTTCATAAATGAAAATCCCGTTAAAGCTGAAATTCATCCAATCAGATAGCTACGATGAGCAATGTGAATTTCCATAACAATCGGGGGGTGAAGAAGGGTGAAGAGGATTAATCGTGTGTTCATTATTCTATTATTCCTGCTCGAAATTTTTCGTTATTCCCTTATTCTAGTAAAAAGAACTCATTCCGTTGCAAAAATCTACTTATTCCGGACGATACAAGTCGTTCTTCCGCCTCACAAAATGGCATTGTTCCATTATTCCAACAAAAAAATTCCTTTATTCGTATTATTCCTCCTCACGTTATACCGAATAACAAGAACAAACGATCGGAAAGCCTGTCGGTTGAAGATGCAATTTGCTGTATCTTGCGTGAGCGTCAGCAAGTGTTCTCTGCCTAAGAAATTTGTCTTTTAGTTTGGTTGGAGTTTATTAATGAGAGCGAACAAATGATTGCTCACTTTGTATGACCCTTTTATCAGACTGTTATTTCGCGTCTTCCAAGTTTTGTTTAATTATGCACATTTGATGTCCACAAATAAACATATATGTATATTTTTACATATTTGATATACATAATTTAGGCACGATACTTGTCTGGAAAGCTGCTTTAAATGTAGGCGGTCTTCCAAAACGATTAATTCAATAAGAGATATGAGAGTTGTAGGCTCCAGGCCATGAACTGCTGGGTTTGGCTGGGGTTATGGTTAGGAGACACTTTGTAGCGTCTGCTCAGGGCAAGATGTACTTTAACAGCAAGAGTGAATTAGATAAGAGTCACAAACGATCTATTTTTAGAATACCCGTTCCCGCGAAAATCAGTTGTCATGTCTCTGAAAAAAAAAAAACACGACAAGCAATCACGCGTGACGTGGCTTCTCCTGATTGGTTAAAATTGGCGGCCCTTTGTTTGTTTCGCGCGCAAAATAAATCCATTTGTGAACGTGCTGGGGCAAGACCGCAAAGTGATAGATCAACACTTATCTGATTCACTCTCGCTTAACAGTTAATTTACGACGGGTTACTAAAACGTTTTTTTTTCTTTTCTAGCTTCCAACTGGGGACAAAATATCCGCCTATCGGGGTGAGTGCCTTTTAATGAAAGCATGGGTTTTTAAGAAAAGCCTTTTTTACGACAAACATTCCCTGGAGAAAGGCTTATCCCGGAGGCATTTTAATGCCTGAGTGCCCTTGATCCGATCCTGGTGCTCTTGTGTGTCGTTATTTATTCTATAAACACCATTGAAATACCAGGTGGGCTTCGCGCGAAAACACTATATCTTTACGTGTGAAAATAACATGTCACCTTCACACGTGAAAAGATCGTTGCTATGGTTACATAACAAATCGCGCCGTTGTTCTACGTCAGGATTAAAAAAAATAGTAAAGTGAAATGGTTTGGTATTTCATTGGTGTTTATATAATAAAGAGAACATTGCATGACCGCTTGGAGATACGAAATTTCTCTTCTCGTGTTGAAAAATATTGGGCTCGTTCGTTGCGCACACTCAAGAAGTATTTCTTTAACACTCGAAGAGAAATTTCGTATCTCCCCGCGGCCATGTAATATCCTCAGTTTACATAACTTATTTTAAAATTTGACACAGCCAAAGCCAATGTGGTGCACCTTGTTTTCTCTTGGTCGTTTTAGAAGTTTCGTAATCTCTAATTCCGGTAATAAATTTACAATGTAAACAGACAGTACTTGTTTTGTTTTTCATTACGGGAAGGCAAGCATAACAGTGTATCATTCTTGTTTTCTAAGCGGTGAATGCTTGGTGTGCTCGCTAAAGCTGTGTGAACAAATTTCGACAAGCAATCAAGGACTGCTCATGTTTGAGTGCGGTAAGTGGTTTCCGAAGCTCTGTTAAACGCTTGGTGGCAGTTTAGAGCTACTTTTACAATAGCAATTATAATTTGACAACGAAGCTCAAGGAGATAAATACAAAGGAACTGAAAGACGTGCTTGATTTTTGTTAAACGAAGCAACTACGAATTACGTCAGAAGCACAGGACCTTTTCTTAGGAACAAAGCTGTTGGTTTTACGCGCAAATATGGACGAAAATATAAGATCGACGCTGCGTGCGCGGGAAAATGCACGAGCTACGTTCCATCCAAATAGGGAATTTTTAAACTCAAAAAACCCCATGCAGCTCTGAACCAGAGGTAAACGCTTCAAGGTCACGAGATTCTGGTTACGTTTAACCAACAAGAGAGAGCTGTAAGAGTTGCTGAGGTCAACTGGTCGGTACAACTCGGCAGTTGGAAATGTTTTTCATTCAAATGCGCCAACCACTGGTACAAGAGAACCCATGATATAAAGCGCATACAATGAAGTAACTATGATCCGAGTGAAACGGCAACAATAGGGTGGCATCCTATACTAGACACTTTTCCAAAATGGCGGCAACGGATTTGAATAAGTCAAAATTGAACTGAATGAAAAACTAATACCACAAATAGAAAGAACAGCTTTACTTTAGTAACCCTGCAAAGTTTCAGCTTATAAGGTGTTATATCAGCTGAGAAAATGTAAGTTTTGACAAATTTACAAACGTCTGTAAATTTTTCATTTTTCAGCTTACATTTTCTCAGCTGATATAACACCTAATACACTAAAACTTTGCAGGGTTACTAAAGTAAAGGTGTTCTTTCTAGTGCTGGTATACGTTTTTAATTTTAACTTATTTGAACTTTCGGCCGCGGCCATTTTGGAGAAAGGTCTATTGGAGGTGGTAATTGACTAAATTCCATTATTGAAACTGAGGTTTTACATGGTGGACAATTCTTTATTTTAGGTCACGTTTTCCACAAACACTGTGTACCAGAGGCAGCGTGTGTGCTTTGTTTCCAAGAAAACTTGACCAGTATTGGATCATGTATTCTTTAACACTACAACACAGCTGACAAGTTTATCTCACGAGCAAGGTACACCTTGAACACGCAGGCGCACTATGAAAGGAGGATCCTGTACCCCACGCGATTCATCCAGAGTTGTAAAACATTAACTCCAGATAGTCCATGAAAGGGATCTCCACTCCAACAAAAGAATAGCTTTAAGGACGGTGCCTACTAATTCAAAGGTATTTTTGCCCCGGTTCGTGATTATGCAGGAAATGTAGATCTTAACAAGTATTATTGAAATCCAAAAAGGAAATTGGGGGTAACCACGCATTTTTCAAAGATAATTGATGAATTATATTTGTAAAAAGGTTTAAAATACAGAGCAATGTATGGCGTTCGTTCTCAAATTGAAGCTTTATTATCTCTCAAAAATGCATGGTTACCCCCAATTTTCTTTTTGGATGGCAAGACTACTTACTAAGATCTACTTTCTCCGGATAGTTTTAAGCCGCGAAAAAAAATCCCTTTATTAGTGGGCATCACCGATAGGAAACTCGAGTATCTCGAGGTGCGCAGAACTTATGCGCAATAACAATAGTAGGCACCGTGCTTTAAACCACCAGAAATGTTTGTTATTATATGGCAAGCAATTCTCAGGCTAAATGGAGCCCTCTGATTGGCTGCTGTTCGGTCGGGATTTTCCAGTGCGGACTATTACCATGGAAACGGTCCGTTTCCGTATTTTTTCTCTCTCCCGAGAACTTCAAGCGGATGAACGAAACTCAAAAAGTTTCAAAAAAGCGGAATTTAAATTTTTCGTCACAACAGCGAAATCATAGCAAGCGCCATTTCGTTTTACATTTAAAAGTTCGCTGATGGAAGACGAAGATTACGAACATTCACCAAGCAAGGAAGCAAGTGTCCGATCGCTCAAAGAAACGATGCCCTCGCGCTCGGTTAGTATGAGGTTAATATATTTTTAAAGAAAACATTTGTATTCGAAATAAATTAATTTCAGCAGGAGCCCATGAGTAGGAACCTCCCCATGTACTTCATCGTTGAGTCCACCTTTGCGCGTATCTTCTCTTTTTAGAACTAATCCTTCACCACGAGACTCACATTTTCATCAATTTGCACAATTTGCATACATTGTGGCCCAGTGGTTAGGGCGCTTGCCTTGAGATCCGGAGATCCCGGGTTCAAGACCCGCTCTGACAACTCGTTGAATTTGACCCTGGAAGTTCCTGGTTCAACTTGCTAGCTGCACTTGTAAATAACCAACTGGTGTGCCTCCGGCTAGTCGGGATTCTTAACAAGGAAGGGTTACGTTTTCGCAAACTTTGGCCGTGTAGCACTTATATTTGAACAGACTTAACTGATTAGAGTGTAATGTGAAGTGCTAGTAACGCTAACGCTCACATGGTTCATATGGGGTAGAAAACTAGCACTTCACATTACATTCTTAACAGTTGTTGTTTTGGTTCTGTTCTGCGTTTCGTTGGCCCTGAAAAGCCCCTATGGGGAGCGGTCAAATAAGTATGTATGTATTTTTTTTTGCCACCACAATTCTGCACAGTGTGTGTAAAGGCGAAGAACTCGTGGTGTTCTAAAAACAAAAAGATACGTGCGCGCAAAGTTTGACTCATAGGGCTGGTAAGGGAGAGGGCTCCTGATTTCAGAGTCGCCTTTTTATGTTCAAATTCTCCAGGAGCCGGCATCTTGAATCACTTTGACGTATTACGGTTGCTCTGTTGTTATTCTCTGTGTCACAACAATGAGCCGTTTACTTCTCACATGTATTCAAGATGGCGGTCGCTGGGAAATGCGAAGATAAACTCCCCATCGCGTATAAACCAGTCTGATTCAAATTAAAGATTTATTATGTACAATAACGTTACATAAACAATATTCTTTGAAATAAATAAGACCATTTTACAACTGCAACGCAACGTTTCTATGAAACGAAAAGCGCTTGGCGTGGCTGGGCTCAACTACCACTGACTTGGTTCATTTTGTCTGTGGTTTGTCCCAAATTTATCTCTTCTTCGCTTTGTAAATATCCACTGGACTGGTTGTCTGCTGTCACATACTATCTTCAGATTATTAGAGTGAAATGCCTTTAAACTATAATCCTAGCCAAAACATCTGGGACACTTCGATTGGTCTTCCTATCCCCCTGGACAATGTTGAGTTTCCAAGTTCGAGTACGATCTTGCCAGGTTTCTTCCCCACTTTCCCCTAAATAGGGTCAACACTTAGACTTGTGACAATGAGCAAAGTGTTGACACTGTTTAGGGGGAATTTGGGAAGAAACTTTTCAAGATCGTAGGTGAGGGTGGGAATTAATCTATCAAAAATGGATTGAGAAGGGGTTAGCCACAAATGCTTTGGCCAGTATTGTTTCTTGATATCAAAGTGCACTTGTGTTTTTTCTGCCTTTCAAAAATTATTTACATTCGAGGGAGTTACTGCCGAATAGTATACAACCTTTTGAACGCTATTGTAAGCGTTTAGCGTCGCTCCATGAAAAACAAGCCAGAGGCAGTTAAGCCCAACGAGAAATTTCTTTCTACGCGCTCAACACATCCGAAACACGGATAGTAAAGGCGAGCTGTACAAATGGTGGAAGTCGAATCTTATAATTCAATTGAAGAGATACGATAATGTGTCGTACAAACCAACTTTCTGCTAAGGGATGGTTTTAACTAGCGTCGAAAGGATAAGCTTAACCAACGTGCATAAACTCGGTAACGTCTTAATCATCAGCATCTCTTGTTAAAGCTTAAGACAACAATGAACAAGTTGGTGCTTGTACTTATGCTTGCTTCGCAAGTGAAAACAAGCCTTCATAGACTATCGTTGTACACTCGAGTTTAGCTACCCAGAGTTAGCCTTGTGCTAATAATACAACTTGTTACTTTTATGAAAATGCAAACTACAGCATGACTTACACAAGGAACAGGTCATCTCCAGCAACAAAACCATTCATTGGCCAGGTTTCTAGGTCCACAACGTTAAAACGTTACCACGAAACGAATTTGGCATCCATCAAAACCGGTCACGACACTACCTGGTGTGGAATTATGGAACTGATGCATACAAAAGGAAGATCTTGAACAATTCAGGACTGAGAGGGTAGCCTTCGGGTTTACAACGTAACAACTTTAGGATTTAATTCCGATTGCTAAACGTTTAGTGTTTCAGTGATTTGTTGAATACCAATAATAAAATCATGAAAAAAATAAAATAAAATAGCTGCTTGCCTTGTTAGTTCATCGGAGCGTAAAAGCGAAAGATACGGGTTCGAGTCTCGCTCTTCCAGATCTCCTCTTAAAATCTGAAATCACATTTCTAATTTAGAGATGGCTTAAATGACTTTATTTCCGGTAGTTAGCCCTTACAGGAGAAAGTGGTTTTGTTTGGTGGAATAATGTTGACCATTTTAAAATGGCTTTAATCCCCATTGCCGATAACGCGTTGGATTTAAACGCCATTTTTGAAGATTAAAATAGAACCGACCTCTAACGGAAGTGGAACAGACGCTCTATCCGTTGCAGTTCTTAGTCATAAAAAAGGAAAATTCGCTGTGCCTTGGTTTTCCGGTTGATTCCTGTCATCTGCTGTTCTTTGATTTCCTGGTATATCTTGCGCCCGCGCTGTTGCTCTTCTCTGTTCTCACTGGCTGGTCTCCAGTGGCTGTAGACCCTGCTAGGAGGTTGGGCACGGAATGAGTTTTGATAGCGGGAAAACGTACACGACCCTCTAAGGAATGAACAGAGTGCAGAAAACGGGATTCACCAAAAACCTTACACCTTAGAAAACATTGCCGTCCCCAGTTGCATTTGTTGGCATGTACACGAGGCAAGTCACGTCAAAGATACTAAGCATCTGCAGCACGGGTGTGACTAAAATGGACCCGCCACTTCAGGTGGGACACTTTGTCACGATTACATAACTGACAATTTTGGGGCCAAACAGGTCGTTGCATGCACCCTTAGGTATATCGTTTGTAGTGTCAAATAACTATGTGAAAAATTTAAGCCTAAGCAGAACAGGGTCCGGTTGTTCGAAAGCCGATTAACTTAATCCAGCATTAGCGCAAACTTTTGAGGGTGACATCATGTATACAAGTACCACCTTCACCTTGCCGGGTCTAAAAAAGATTTGAGCCCTTACTGCTTACCAGAAGAAAGCGAACTCCTCCTTGGCGATGCGTCTGGAGGCCGTGTATGTTCCGCATATTTTGTGAAGAGTGGGCTAGACTGGAACGAAATTAACTTTCAAAATTTACCTTTTTTACGATGGTAACATATTAAACCATTACAGTTTTCTAACATATGACCAACAGGATCAGAGTTATCACATGGTACAAACAAAGGCAGGCCTTGTAACCGACCACTCCCTGCCCTTTTTTATGCGAAAACATTGTGGGTCAATGTATGGGTCGTATGGGTTTTGTCTTGAGACTGGCAGAGCCACTGGTGTATTGTAACAGTGAGTACGAGACAGCCAATATTAACTTCACGTCCATCAACTGTCTTCCCTGTGACTGCTCCGCGCCCACGCTCCACCCTTTCCCTCCTAGGGGTGATTAGGGGTGATACGATTTTACCCCCCCCCCCTCCCCCACGCTAGACGGTTTTACTCGTCAATGGGGACCTCTTCAGGGATGAAAAGGCTGACAACATACATGTCCACTCAAAAACCATCTTCAGTTTGACAGTTGTTGCTCTGTCTAACGCCAGACGATCTTGCTCATCGATTGGGGCTTAAGGTTGAGAAAGTGAAATTACGCTATGTTTCGCCGGCTTCTTTATCTTTATCTAGGAACCACGGACACGACACAATCTATTGTTATTTGAAAACCTACTTACTATAAGAGGGAGGGGACGTCCCGACAGGACAACGGGATCCATTTGAGGAAGACTGACAGGTGAACGGTTTGTTCTGAAATACGAAAAAAAAAATTAACCACTGAAGCAATCAATCAATCAATCGTAAGGAGGCGTTGATTACTTTGGCGGAGAAGTTTTTTTGTTTCTGTTTTCCGGTCCATAAGCCTTCCGATCGCCCACGATGTTCTCCTCTTCATCCTCGTGAACAACAGCCTGTTTGTGAACCCAGCTGAAAATGATACAAGAGACTGAGAGGTAAGTGGTAAGGCAAAGTTCATTCCGAATTCACCCTATTTCAATTTGGGTGTACATGTTACCGTGTACCTGTACGTCATCTGTTCTTTGTTGTACTGTTCAGTGGCTGGTGATGTTGACGCCAGATGACTTGCCATTGCTTCTCGTGCTGAGGTAATAAAACAAAGAAAAGCTTAATAATAACAGCAATCATGAAATTGCTTTCGATGCCCAGCTGAAAATAGCGGTAAAATGGAAAAAAAATTGGAGCTCCAACTCCCTTTAAAAATAAGTGCTTTTAAAGCATCTAAGGCTTCTCAAACGGGTTATTCCTTGCGAAATGAATATTGAACAATTTAAAAGTAAAATGTATAACGTCATGTTCTTAAATTGAGAATCCTCATGAGATATAAGGCCAGACTCACAGCCCCCCATACGTAAGTCAGACCATATGCATTGCGTGTTTCCGAGAACTAAGTAATATTCGATGCGAAGTTTCAGGTTTCAACCAGCGCATTTCAAGACAAAAATTTGCATGTTCCCTGGAACATATTTTTTGTTTCTTTTTAATTAATTAGAGTGATTTCGAATCAGCCATTAACTTTAAAAACATTGAATACATTATTTGCATTCATGACTGAGTTGACCTACCACAGGGTCCTTTGAGGACCATGTAAAAAACCGTGTATAAATAAAGTTATTTGATTTGAGGATTAAGTAAACGCTTGGCTCGTCATTTTTTCTAATCCCCTCCTACTCCCCCCCTCCCCTTCCGTGAGGTAAGACATAGGCAGGAGTCAGGATTTCGTTGTATTCATTCCGCTGCTTAGTTTTGATTGACGTGAAAGAAGAAGAATCACGAAATCCCTTAAGCCGCTTAACGCCTCGGCGCCTTGCCGATTTTGTACTGACAAGAGCCTGCCGTATTTGCAAGCTAGAAAAATTCCAGGGAAAGGTGCATCTCAAAAAAATGTATCACTAAAACTCGAGACTATGCAGTCTGTTGTTATTATACTTACCTGTGAAGTACTCGACTCTTGCTGGCGGTTGCCTCTTGGTGGGTGGAGGTTTGACATCACGTAACTTGTGAGTCTCCTCGAGCCTCTTGAATAAAGCCAGTCGCTTGTTTGGATCTTCAAAAAAAAGACAATAAAAATTGCAACTTCCTAGACCTTTGTCATTCAGCAATCAAAATATCCTGAAAGACCAGGGGTCCGTTTCTCAAAAGCCCGCTTTCACTTTGTCGTTGTAAAGGTTTATCAACTGTGTTTCTGGACACAAACATGGAAAAGGGGACACTTCGCGACGCTTACATTGCAGAATTTCGCTTGTCATAATGGAGTTTTTCCAGTATCTCAAAACAAAACCGTCTCAACAATGACTTCTTTAAATAACTTTACTCTCTCTTATCTCGAAAAACGTGTTTAAAAATCAGCAGTTTAATTTCATTAAGTACAGGAACTGTGCCTCTTAACTTACCAAGAAGCTTTTTCCTTCTTGCAGGGTTATACTTCATCTTCTTTGCTCTTCGCAACATTAATTCGGTGGTTTGAGAATTTTGAAAGCCCCTATAAATAAAATCAAAAAGAGAATGTTTCAATACGCTCTTGTTGTCAAAAAATACGCACCGTAAGGCAAATTCTGATTACGTTGGACTAAAATGCATATCTGACTGATAATTTGAACACGGCATTTCTTGTCACCTTTTTTCTTCATTGATGTACTGTCTGTCATTTATAAAGAACACCATAGAAACAATTACATGTAGAGATCTCGGCACCTCTCACGGGGTATCAAGACGAACTCGCAATTGAACGCAACTCGTCGAGGTGTTCACTTTACTACGTGAATTACTCCAAAATCAAAATACATCACATCTTACCACTCAGAACTGAGTTCCTCCGCACGATGCGACAGATGACTCGGAACACCAGAGGTCACTGACATTTGATCTTGATCCACGGTTGCCTTAGAAACGACCACCTGATTTGCATCGACAATAGGTGAATCCGCTGATCGCCAGGCATGACGTGGTTTTGGTACAGTGGGATCATGTGATTCATCTCCAAGGGAAGAATACTTGCTATTCTGTTGGAGTAAATCATACAACGATAAGCACGTTGGGGATTACTTCAGAGCAACCTCTCCGAACACATATGTCCAGGAATGAACCTAATTAGACACGCGCCCAATTTTGACATCCACCACGTGTCTTTTAAGTCTAAAGGCGCTTTTACACTGTGAAATGTTTCGTGCAACTTGTCTCGCAATGTTTTGGCGACACTGTGGCGGGATAAGTTGCACGAAACATTTCACAGTGTAACATACCCTGGACCGGCCAAAATCGTTGCGAGACAAGTTGCAAGAGCCGTTGCCGAAAGTAGAATTACGTTCTACTTTTCGTGCAACTTGTGTCGCAACGATTTTGTTTCTTTTAAGTCTAAAGGCGCTGTTACACTGTGAAATGTTTCGTGCAACTTGTCTCGCAATGTTTTGGCGACACTGTGGCGGGATAAGTTGCACGAAACATTTCACATTGTAACATACCCTGCACCGGCCAAAATCGTTGCGAGACAAGTTGCAAGAGCCGTTGCCGAAAGTAGAATTACGTTCTACTTTTCGTGCAACTTGTGTCGCAACGATTTTGGCCGTTGCAGGGTATGTTACAATTTGAAATGTTTCGTGCAACTTGTCCGGTCACAATGTCGCCAAAACATTGCGAGACGCGAAAAAAATTCACAGTGTAACAGCGCGTTACGCCTTTGCTACCTATTTCCAACAATAAGATAAGGGTTAGCATTATTTTAGCTTTGAGGAGCAGCATTTTGGGGACACTTTGTGACGTTGATTGTCTATATTCCGAGACACGAGTGATGATGAAGTTGGCAAGGGGACACTTCGTGACGCTTACTGAAATCTCCGCACATCTATTTTCTTGCATTTCTGGACACATCTGGGATTGAATGGGTTACTGTAATTTTCATAATTCTGCGGAATCTCACTTTCAAGCGCTGAGCGCCAAACTGCGTTTTGGCTTCCATCAACCAAATTTCCGAGCATAGCCGGTTAGATCTACTCCGCCTCCAGGAAGTGAATTGGAGTTCACAGCTCGAATCCCATTATGATAGCTATTTGAAGCTTCTTCGGAAAAAAGATTCGTACATATTTCATCGCTTTCCATCGGCATCGCGTTCGAATGTACAAATGTACCGTGGGAACCAAACATGCTGATAAGTATGTTATTTCCTGCATGAATTGATGTCGTTTGACTGATGGAAGCCAAAACGCAGTTTGGCCGTTGGCGCTTAAAGATGAGATTCCGCAGAATTATTGAAATCGCAGTGACAGGCACTACAACTTACATCCTCATGACTTATCCTATCGGACAAAAATATGCTCCGCTAATATTTATTGTGGGAGAGGGGTGGGGTGAAAGTCATCCCTACCCTACCCTCCCGGGCAACTTATCTCTCTGACTCCTTCTCTTCTGCACCACAACCAATCTTCGGCCCCCATGCAAGTTAATTATCTTTATATTTTTTTTTGTTTTCTTACCTTTGATGACTGCCCTGACATCTTCAACACTGGACCCCTTCGACACAATCGCAAAGTTATTAGGTTCCATTGACATAATTCACGGGCTAATTACTAGAAGCGAAAAGTGGTACCCCCACTTTGACTGATCGCTTCCTCAGACCTACTCATTTTAAAAATCATGTAATATCTATGTTTTGACCCAGTGTAATTAATGCATTTTTGACGTACGAGATATTGTGCGTTGATTGGCCAAAAGGGGCAAATGTTTCGTGGGAACGCTGGGCTACAGATGGACTCCAAGGAAATGTGATAACGGAGTTGAAAGGATACGAGTCATGAACTCTTACTTTATTGTAACATAATTTGGATTAAGCATTGCTCGTGTGAAACAGCCTATACGTCATTCCAGGGTTGAACTGAGACCAATATCAAGCGATAGAAACCGAATACTATTCCGCCATTAGATAGCCGTTAGGTTTTCAGACCGACCGTGTTGAGCTGCGTCGCTTGATGTACACCATCAATACATACTATACATACTTAATTGACCGCTCCCCATAGGGGCTTTTCAGGGCCAATGAAACAATCAACGAAACAACAGAACATAACAACAACAACTGTTAAGAATCCCAACTGACCGGAGGCAAACCAGTTGGCTATTTACAAGTGCAGCTGGGAATTTGAACCAGGGACTACCAGGAACAAATTCAGCGAGTGGTCAGAGCGGGTCTTGAACCCGGGATCTCCCGATCTCAAGGCAAGCGCCCTAACCACTGGGCCACACATAACCGTTATCATCACTAAGAACAGATACCTTGATGGCATCTGAGGAGTATCACTGGGTGTCCAGCCATGCTCTAAAGTCAATTCATCAAAATCAAAAGCTGTTAGATCAACTTCTTCATCGTAATCGAACTCCTCCTCCTCGTCACCATCATCGTAGAAGTGCGCTGCCCTCAGAGCTTCAGCCAAACGACGGCGAACACGCTGACCACGGAAATGAGCCTTTGGATAAACAAAACTAAACACGTCTAACTTCCTTTAAAGTTGGACAAGGCGTGTAAGATGAAAAATCTAGTACTTAAATTCTTCCCAAGCGTATTTTTTCCTAGGTGTTTCTGGTCTCGACACCAGAACCATTTCCGTTTTGCGCATGACTGAGGCATGGCTCTGTATTCCACAATACAGTTGTTCATTCCTTGGCCCTTGCGTAATAAGAAACGAACACATGAAGCATGCGGTTGGTTAATTAAACAAAAGTAAATTGTATTTCACCTGAATAACGATAGCTGCCGAGTTTCTTTGCGGGTTCCACGGTTCCCTTGCTTCAACTTTCAGTCGAGAACGAGCCAGGTGGCCTCGCCAGGCTGACTGGATTTTCACTGCTGCTAGCCACTAAAAATGGTATTAAGCAACTGGTATAATACTCGACAAAAAAGACGCATTTAATCGTTTTAGATACGAAATTTGAGCCTTGAAAATCTAAGCTGTTGTAATGAATAGTATAAAAGTCCACAATGGCTTTTTCGCGTTTTTCTAGAGTGACTTTTCGCACTTGTTACTGTACGCATGGGCTCCCGTGCTCAGAGCCAACTGCGTCTTTTCCCGCGTTCGGTATCGCGGATTTTCCATGCGGCTCAGTTGATGTAGCATCATATAACTGTACGGTTGGTTGCGGTTTCGAAACCCCTGCCGAACCAACCCTTTTCATTCCCAAGATCTGAATGTTAAATCTCCTTACTGACTGCTACACATTACTTTTCATGTCAGTTATGAGAATTTGATGACAAATAAAAAACCCTCGCATGCAAAGCTTCAACAACAGCCAATGTTGTTTTAAATTCCTCTGGGCACGGTTGTTCAAAAGCCGATTAACGCTAATCCCAGATTAAAAATTAACCAAGGAGTTTATTTCTCTACTCCCGAGTGCTGTTCAACGCTGATATTCGGCAAAACTTTACATTAGAAGGAATCAATCTCAAAAAAACAAAAATAAGCAAAATAAATTTTCACCAAAAAGCTGAAAACAAGAAACAAAAATTTACGCTAATCCTGGATTAAGTTAATCGGCTTTCGAACAACCGGGCCCTGGTGGTAAACTTACCTTTGCGATGTTGATATCAATCAAATGTCTAATGTACCAACCCTTCCACACTGCTTGGATCTTAACAGCAGCATCATGTTTCCGCTTTCTGTTTTAAAAAAACGGAGAAGGCGTGAATAGAGGCACAAAATCGAGGCTTAATTATAGCCATGGTGTCTGGCGAAAAATGGCTTATTGTCTGAGATTTCTGCTAAAAACTTACAGAGAGTCAAAAGACTGTTTTTCGCTGCTCCTTCGCTCCTTGTTCTGATTATTCTGCAACTTTCGTGGCTGTTCCATACTGAATTCTTGTGGTCTCCTTTTGCTGGCTTCAGTTTGATAGCTTGCCAAGGCGAAGTTTTCTTGTTCCAGCAAGTGTCTGACAGCTAGTTCGAATCTCTCTTTGTAATGCTGACTCTGTTTTTAATCGTTTTACGAAGAGAAAAATGAAAATAACGATAAATACTGGTCAGAAGCGATTTGAGATTACAAATGCCAAAAAGTATCATGGTTGGGAGGGTAAAAGGGCGCACTTAATTTGGAGCCTCGCTCTGTTGTGCGACCGCCACCACAACCTGTTTCTCTGTTGTGGTGAAAGTGATTAAATAAATAAATAAAAGTAAGCTAAAAAAACCAAGGGTTATTAACACGCTGATACACTGTGCAGCCATACCATGAAGTCTAGTCTTTCTGCAACATGTTCTGGACCGCATGCTTCAGTATCAGAGCTATAAACAACGAAAAAATTGTGTTAAAATTATTTCTTGCGCCTTTCGTAAATACGCGAATTCTAAAGTGCAACTTCCCATCAACGGTTTCACTTTTTGCTGCCGCCATTTAATTGTTCCAGTTATAGGTGGCTGTACAGTTAACTAACAAAAACCGACAAGAACAAGGAAACTAGATATGACTGAACAACATACATGTAACCTGCGGAAAGAAGCAGTTACAAACCTTACCCGAGCAGTAATGAAATGAAAGCCTAAATAGTCTATGAAAAGGATTTGAACTCATGACCTCTCTAACCCATCGAGCTATCAAGCCAGCTGAGAGCTAGTCATTTTTCGGACCTTCCGTTGATTACTGCTCAAGAAACGTTTACAACTGTTACAATGGTCCGCTACAGAGATTGACGTCAGTGAGAAACGAAAGCGTTGATTGGTATTTTAACCAGGTTAATGAAAGGCGAAATGAGTTAGAATAGTTTTCAATAGCCCATTTACGAGTTGCTGCATGCCTCAGTTTCAAAGCGAGTTCTGGTGCACAACCATTCAAATGAAAATGAGTTGCGAATTGTTATGCAAATCAAACTCATTTCCCTTACAATAGTTGAGCACCAAGACTCACTTCGAAACCGAGACAAACAGCAACTCGGAAATGGCCCATTGACTTCGGCAGAAACAAAACTAAAGAACTACCTCTGACCAATAGCAACGGACGCAGACAACCAAACTAGCCAATGACAACGCGAAAAAATGCGGGTTGGCCTCCGGCCCCAAGCGCGGGAAAAAATGCGAGCAAGCGTGAGATTATTGAGCCAATCACCAAGCGCAGGACTGCAAAACCATTGCAATCGAAATGTACCACCGAAACTAGTAGAAAAAAGGGTCTTTTCATGATAGAAAGCGCATGGGAAATGGGATTTTGTCAGAACATCAGGAAGACATGCCGTTAAATGGAACGCAACAGTTACTTTTTGTATCCAATTTCCTTCGTAGCCAGCCTTCGTCGTAAATCATCTTGGGTTTGCAGTTGATTCCGACACAAGTCGACAAAGGCAGGTTGATTTGGTACTGCAATCTGTAAATTGAACACAAACAGTAGATTTTACTAAAACGTTTGTGAACTTAGTGAGTATACGAAGAGATACGTGCGATCTGTTCGGGAATTTACAATGACAAGTTGTGGGCAAGCAACTGCAATCTAAAAAAAAAAACAGATGCGAAGACTATCTGATTTGCGAAATGAATAAAACATCAATTCACAAAAGAACAGGGCTCATTTATTCCCTCTTAAATATAATAAGGATTCTTTGGAGAGTACGTAGTACATACGCCATTTTTTGAAATATCAAATATTCAGCTTGATAGTGAGGAACTGAGGACAAAAAAAAAAAAATAGAAACACGTTGGAATGGATGTGAAAAATATTTACATATCATCCACTTTCCCTTGTCTTTGTCCTCTAAACCTTTCTTTCAAGCTGAATTTTAATTTATCGAAAAAGGCCTATTATAAACGGATTCTCGGTATATTTTGAAGCAGACGACAACTGCTAACCCCGGTGAATGAAATGATGAGATGTATTATTTGAATAGTCACTCGAGAATATTCGGACAAAATTCGGGTGCTCCTTTTCAGGTTCGACTCTTGCAAAGAAGTATTCGGATTTTTTCCGAATATTCCCAAGTCAATATCGAAAACTTCGTGGAAGGCGAGTTCTCTGACCACCGCGCCAACCCTGATGAACAGATAATGCATCGGGAACGGCTGTCTTCCTCATCCTGGTTTTCCTGAGCGAGTCATTCCCGCATGGGCCATAAAAAGTCAGTAACGCACACATTCTAGAACAATATTTGACGTGATTATCTTACCGCGTCTTTTCCAGAAAGATTCTCGCCATTCAGAATCTTCAGAAATGGCAACGCTTTCAGTATTGACGTCCTGTGGACGTGAGAAACGACGAAGAAAAAAACTCTGATTACGACACTAAGAAGTTTCAGATGGGTTCTAAATGCAAAGATCTAAAGAAAGATAAGACCCTTTATGAAGGAAGTAAACTTATCACTTAAGGAAGCTTTTAGTTGTGCGCTTTTAAACAAAAACCAGAGTAAAACCGAAACAAACAATCAATCGTTGAGCTACGCTCATGTTATCGAACCGAGGGAGGGGATGACGGGAGAGAACACAACCAACATAATTTTTCAATCTAAATTTAGGCCGTGGGTATGATGCGCGGATATTTTAAGGAAGACACCTGATTGGTTAGTTGTAATGACGTCATTAAAATTCAAGACTTGCAGCATTATCATAAGCTGCGCGACCTTGGGCACGTGACCAAAATAACTTTCACAGCATGGCGCAAAGCTTAAAATAAATGGAAAAAAACATCATGGGGCATGGGGATGAGATCTATCCCCTCATCCTTTCTTGGTCGAACTTAATAAAAAATTACTTCAATTTGCTAGGGCTTTCAATAACAACAAAAAGCGGAAGTGCTTAGAGAAGTATTAAGGTGCAGAAACTTTGGAGTTATACCTGCATGCCGGATCCTCCTGCACTGGATTGCCGTCTATCTCTAATTTTCTAAGCCTGCCACAATTTTGAAGCCCGGGAATAAGACTGTCGGTGTCTAAAAATACGTCGTGGCGTTAATTAAGCTTTGATAAGCTTGAGATGATTCAGTCATCCCTGATATGTACGTTGGATACAAGACAACGAGGCGCCGAGCTGGCCATATATCTCACAACAGCAAAAGCAATAATTGTTTTACTAAATATATTCTAAATGTTTAGATACTAAGAATTCAGCCTCTAAACAGAAATTTATCAGTTCGGCAACACTCTGCGTGATCTTACGCTGTACGATCTGACAACTTAGATTAAGGGCCTGTTTACAACTGGGGTAACCCGCCTGTCCATATAAACCCTTATTTTTTCAGCCTCGCATTTATACAATAGGTGAGGTAACCCGCCAAGGCGTGTCGCCCGGTCTGCCAGACCTCTTGCTAACCAAGTTCGAGGTCTGTACTGTAAGTTCGGACCGAGTTTTTTTCCCGTTGATTTGGAAAAAAAACGAGGATCTGTAACTTTCAACACGGACCGAGAAAACGAGGTTAATAAGATATTTACTATATCTCTGAGGTAATCAGGCGCGCAGAAAGGAAACTAGTTGAAGTCAAGCGGAAGTCAGCACAACAACTTCATGTAACAGAAACGACATGAAAAACTTGCTTGAGAATGTCTAAGTTTATCTAGATTTCAAATTTAGCGGGAATACGACCCGCTAATTTATCCAATCACAGCGCTTGTACAATCTGAGAGAAAGTTATACTCTTCTTTTGTCCCTTGTGAAGTGGATTTTACCAAAATGATTACCTGAGATGAGGTTGTTACTTATCTCCAAAGTTTCCAAACTGATCAAGTTGTCAAGGGAAGGCAACAGGGAAATACTGCGAAAAAACGAAAAATTCAGGCCTGAATATGAGAACGGAATTGAGAAAGAGCCGATCGACCGGTCCGGTTGGTTCAATTGATTGAGCATCGGACTTCTGTGCGGGAGGTCGCAGGATCAAAACTCCGGCCGGACCAACACTCAGGGTCTTTAATAACTGAGCAGAAAGTGCTGCCTTTATAATTACATCCGCAAATGGTTAAACGGCCTTCACACGACAAACTAAAGTTGGCAAACACATCTTAGCAAACTCGCGTTTGCCAGTCGTTCACACGTCAAATACGAGTTTACCAACACGAAAAAGTTGGTGAAAAAGTTGGCAAGAATAGAGACAAGTTCTTTTTGTTGCCAACAGTTTGCCAACATGTTTGACAACTGTTGTTGTGTCTTTCACACACGCCAACTTGAGTTTCTCGTGTGAAGCCCGCTTTAGACAGCGATGTCCACGACAAACGTCACAAAACAACAGCATAATTGATACACAACGAACAGTCTCTCTTTTGCTAGGAAATCCGCCGAGAGAACGTGATATGCGCGAGGGGCGAAGCCGCGAGGGTGACATTTGTCGTGGACATCGCTGTCGTAGTCCCTAATGGCGCCGCTAGCAAACGCGACAAGTTTGCCTCGTTTTCAAATGTACGCAGGCCCGATCAGCGTTTTCGATAGCTTTTCAAAGTATCAGATTTGATAATACACCTTATTCCAAAATGGCCGCTGATTTATGCGGATACAAATTGGCCCTTGTCGCCTCGTTCAAGATGAAATATTCCTTTGAATTTTAAGCTTAAGAACGAGGCATCAAGGGCTTATTTGAATAAAAACAAAAAAATATTTAAATGGCGGCCATTTTGGAATAAGGTGTATGAAAGGAGGATTCTTCAAGTATCCCATGGTGCAATGAGGTTCAAGCATATTACCAACTCCGGTTTGTTGTTCACGTGACCATTCATTCGCAATGGAGTTTCTGGAGTAGAACGCCGAGCTTTTCCTCATCTTGTCGTTGTTGTACGTAAATTGCTTGGATTTTGACAGCCAGTCGTTTATAAAATTACTAAATTTATCGTGTTGTCGGTTTTTGACGCGAAATTGTAAAGACTTACGAAAGTTATATTTTGAGATGACATTTTCGAAGACGTCGTCCTCAAAGAACTTAAAGTCCCAATTAAATACTGCAAACGATAGAAGACGCACCTATTTTGGCTGCCACTGAGAACCTGTAGTAAAGGAAGCCATGCTGTCGACAAGCAAAACAAGGAAGAGATGCTGTTGTCGTCCAGTTTGAGCTCCCGTAAGAGGACACAGTTCGTAAGGAGCGGAGGCTGTTAAAAAGAAGACAGATATAACACTCAAAATCTTAAGAATAAACATTCCGTCGTTTCCATTCGAAACTGGAGAGTGAACGTGCTTCAGGAACGCAGAAAAACGATGAATTTAATGAGAAAAACAATAGCGCTGCACGTTTTAAACTTGCGTTTTACACTTTTGATACATTTCCTCGCTGTCCTTTGCAAACAAACAAACGCCATGCAAAGCTGAAAACCATCGTCTTACGTTCACGGTTTACACATGAATACAATGTTTCATTTTCTTACAAAATTCAAAGCCCTTTATACCTGTTTCAAAAGTAGATAACATTGGGGATATGGGCCTTACGATATGGAACGGAGACGACGACGAGAACAATTTAATAGAACTTTAAAATTAATGAGGAAAAAACAGCGAATCTAACATCTGAACTGTTAAGAACAAATGAGCTTAAGAGCATTTTAGTGTGATCACGCGATAACGAAATTTACGATGAAAAAGGGCTATAAACGCTGTCATGAAATTCATTGAATTTTTTAATCAACATTTGGATTGGGGAGGAGGGGGAGGAGGGGGAGGAGGGGGAGGAGGGGGGACGGGTGCGGGGATGGCGATCTGGTGAGATCTGGTTTTCTTTGTGTTCCTCAGAACTTAAAAATTTCTTGATTTGCATCCACGTGATGAGACGGCCATGTTGAATGGTGTACAAAACAATAGAAAACGGCTCCACAAGTTTTTGCATAATAATAGACTCAAATTCGCAAGAGACATTTGAATGCATTGTTCTGTATACCAAAATGGCCGCCGTGACGTCACAGGCAAACCACCAATTACGTACCTCCTGTAAATTATTTGCTTGGAGATTAAATGTCTGAAGTAACATGCATCTTTCAATGTCAGTAACACGGGCCAAGTGATTGTTCGACAGATCGAGGTGTTGCAGGTTTGTAAGGCACGACAGACCCTGTGAAAAACAAGCAGAGCTGATCAGTATGTCAATCCTCCTTAGCACAGAACAATTTGATTGAGGTTACACGAAATGGGAATCACAATAATTAGCATCTTCCAATGAATTCTTCCAAGAGAACTCAAAGATAATTACATTGATCGCTAAAAAGAATACACTGGTTAATACTGTAGCGCTTTCCTACTGAGTTACCTTTGTATTTATCAGCTGATTGTTTTCCATCCGTAATTCCTGTAGTTTGTTACACATTGATAAATCGCCTAGGTATAAAAAAAAATAGCCGTTACAGCTCTCTAGCTTGAAGATTATAAAAAAGCAACTACACTTTGAAACAAGTATTTTTCAGTTGTCTGAATTTTCATACCCACTACCCAGCAAAGTCCCTTTGATTAAGGCTATTTTGGATCACGTGGCCTCTTACGACATAAGAACAGAGATCGGACCACAAAAACAGAGAACGCTATATGACACATGTAATCTTCTTGAATAAAGACAAACGCGTTCCGTCCCACATAAAACAACCCACACACTGTGTAAGGGAGAATTCCCCTGGGGAGTTTTTCTCTCGTATGTGTTTCGTTGGGAGTATCTGAAAAGTCTCGATAATGACTCTATAAGTGATTCATGCAAAGGCAAGCGATAAGAAGAAGTAGCCTCACCAATTCTTGTGATCTTGTTATTGCACAAATCCAAGGACACAACATTGCTGCATCCCTCCAAGCCATGGATAGATGCCAGATTGTTGTTAGCAAGAGAGATGACTTCCAGTTTAGACAGATCTCTGCAGTTTACTGCTTCAATTTTGTTTTTCTGGGAAAGGCAACACAGTCATGCAGAATCAGTGACAATAATCCAGCAAAGAGTTTTCCTCTTATTAGGCCAGCTAAAATAAGTACAATGTTCCCTGAGGCCCTATGCCAAGCAAACAAGTTAAGAAAAAAATTAGCAGCACCTCAGGTAAGTGTGAAACATTGTCTAAATCAGTCATACGCACATGCAGGGTTGTGAACATTATTCTGTGCAAAAATCTTCTTGATCGAAAGAGTCAGTAATATTACTCTGAAAGCCACAAATTGGAACTGCGGATATGAAAAAATTTTCTAAGTGAGAGATCGCCGCAGCAAATTTCCCTTTCGTAAACAGTCGTTGCCATTTCTCATAACGGTCGTTGCCATTTGAAACGGTCGATGCCATTTATAACGGTCGACTACACACTTCACTTCGAAGAAAATTAAAAGAAACAAACTAAGAAAAAATATTAACAAAAATTAAGACAAAAAAGGAAAAAAAAAACATTTATAAAAGAAAAACTGGAGGAAAAAAAGAGTCCGAAAATTTCAAGACTCGAACTCGGGTTCTTAGCCCTCACCCTAAACAGAACCCTAACCCGAACCCTAACTCATATGACCAGCAAGACACAACTCCCAGTAACCGCAACCTTTTGAGTTCTTAGACCTAATGAGTGTAATTCAGAGCTAAAAAATGGCATCGACCGTTTCAAATGGCAACGACCGTTCTGAGAAATGGCAACGACCGTTTACGAAAGGGAAATAAGCATCACCGCAGTTAATGAAACTGTAAAGAATAATGCAAAAAGAGCTGGATCTTTGTAGGGTTTCCTTCTCACTCACTGCAATCGTCTTTTGCTTTGAAAAAAAGTCTGTTTGTGAGCAATATGCTTTTAATGACTTGAACATACAGGATGTTCAGGAAGACAAAAGACTTTTATAGGTTCAAGTATCTTCTTTTGTGATTGTTGGTGAGAACCTTAGATGATCAGACGTGCCCCATCCTACCAGAGCTTATCCCTGTTTTGTATTACAAAGTGACTAAGAGTATTTCTACTCTCACATGGATGGGTTGCTAGTCCACCACAAGGTCACCCCCAGCAACAAATTCTTAGTATCCAATTATACTTCTGGCTGAAGAGTGGCAATGTGAGAGTAAAGCGTCTTGCCAAAGAAGCACAATGCGACTACCCAGCGCCTCCTGCGAAAGCAGCGGGTAAAGCTGCCATGATATCTTTATGTCAAAAGTCCAAACACTTTGACTCACTTCCAGATGCAGCTCTTGCACTTCTTTGCACTTGTCTAGGCCTTCAACTGCAAGCAGTCCACAGTTCTGAAGCGTCAGTGATCTTAACTCAGGGCATTTACTGAGACTTTGCATACTGCAGCTCGGTTCACCCCTTAGGTCAATCACTTGAACCTGAAAGAAGGTTTCATGTTTATTTAATATTGACATACTGTAACTGACTGTGGAGAATAGAGCGAGGTTGTTTCTAGAGAAACTGTCACAGTGGTGTTGCATCGGGGGCGAGTGAAATACGAAAACTTGATTAAATTATTTCAAACTTAACAGAAACATGATTAAGAGCCCCAAATGGCAGGAGGCAACCAGTTGGCGATGCGTGTTGGAGTTGAACTGGGACAACAGGAAACAAATCCAAGCCAGAGGTCAGAACGGGAATTGAACCCAGGGCAACCACATGCAACCCAACGCTCTAACCACTGGACCACCAAATCTCTCTTAAAGCACGGTGAATATTTTCTCTTTTTCATTACCTTTTTTGATAAAACCCTGCATTATCTGGAGAGGGAAACCCACTACTGTCAAAGAAATGTGATTAGAAAGGTTGAACGGTCTTTACTGCAAAAGCAATTGAAAATTTAAGATTCAAATTCCTAAGCCTGTCTATGGAACGTTAACAGCCATCAAAAATCCACATTTTCTTGGAAAATCGATATGATGACTTTAGTTAAAGATGGAGACAATTAACTTTTACAGTTTTCTAACTTACGGCCCTCTAGCTAAACCACAGAGGACAGACCACAACACCGCAAACTACTACTTCATGCCCTACTCTTTGCCAATACTGTGTAGGCTCTTTTGAGTCCAACACAGTTATGAAGATTAGGGAACTAAAGCGAGGACAACGTCACAAATTTGCATATTTAGTGGGCAAAAGCAATAGCTTTGCACGCCCTGCACGTGCGTTTTTCACTTTCTTCCATTTCTTTGCCATCGTCTACAAAACAGCAATGTGAAAACTTCAAACTTGAGGTTTTTACGAGGGACTTTAGCACTTGAGGATAAATTGTCTCCCCTAAATTAAGCGCCGTTCCGACCAGTGTCATTCTTGAGGAAACACCACGGCCTTCTCAGATTAAAGAGGTTGAAATAATCACGAAATGATTACAATAACGCGAATTTATATTTTGAGATGACGTTCTCGTTGCCGTTGTCGTTGACGTTGCATAAGCTCCCTATTTGGGAATTTAAGAACTCACGAAGGCTACGGCGACGAAAACGTCACTTCAAACGATTAGTCTGAGCTGTCCTAAGTGTTTCACGATGTTTTTATCTTGTTGAAGTTGTACGGTACTAGTGCTGGGCCAGCAAAAGTTCTTGATCCCTCGACCTCCCGCACAGTAGTCCGATGTTCAACAAACTGAATCCTAATTGTCCTGCTATTTTTTTAGGACATGCAACTGCCATAAAGCCATACTGCATTTTCATTGATTTCTCTGATTTATCACAGGGTATATTGGGGTTGGGGACAGCTATTCTTAGAGTTATTTTCATAGACTTATGTCGTAGAGTTAGAGTTAAGTTTCCAAAATCCTGAATTCAGGACTTTGGACTGCCAAAATCCTGAATTCAAGATTTTGGACGGCCAAAATCCTGAATTTTGGAAGTCGTTAACTCTAACTCTAAGTCATAACTCTACTGAAATAACTCTATTGATAGTTAACCCCACTGGGGTTTGGCCTGCAAGAACGGTCCAATATCTAGATTTTATTTCACATATATGTGAACTTCCGAATGGACATGAAATGAAATTTAGGGCGCTTTCCTTTTGTCAGAACTGGCCGGCCAGACAAGTCATTTTGAAAAGAAAATGCAACAATTTGAAAAAGCACTTGCATGCTAATCCCTCGTATTCTTCTGGAGGAGAATATATCATCCTCGAAGTGTGTTAATTTGAAAGCGTTGTAGAGTTAGTACTACCAAATGCCCGATCTGGCCGGTCAGTTCCGTCAAATGGAAAGCGCCCTTCGTAAGATCATCGCAGTTAAAAATGTCCCTCAGCCTGTTAGGCTCCTCCGCGTGACGCAGTCAGCTACGTTTATCGCAGATGCGGCTTGCAGTCTGAATGCAAACAACTTACTCTGAACAAAGGTGTGTTAGCAGATGATGACTTAAGCAGCTGCTCCTCTGTTAAAGATGGAAGATGCTTACTGGCTGAAAAAACCCTTCTGTTAGGATGTAAAAAGAAAAGAAACAAATCGAGGAGGGGCTTTTTTAAACCATCCTGTACAAATTCACCTTAATCACATACTTCCCCACAACCTTAGTGAATATAGTGATAATTACATCGCCACCTAAAACGTCAAAGAAATCCTCCAGCAGAGAGAACTTATATCTCGTTCACCAAAACAAAATATGCTTAATTTATTAATTTTAGGAAAATGGGCATACCGGTACATTGTAGTTCTCCATAAATTTATTGATCCACATTTCAATCCCACATATTACAAGACCTGGAAATCAAATTTGTTAAATTTAAAAAAAATTCAGATCTACTGTACCTTGGTCTACTCTTCATAGCCACAGGATGATGTCTCTCTTCTGCAGTTACATTTGTGCTGCAAAAATGACAAAGCGAAAACAAAGCTATTACTGCATGCAAATTTCCCTAACAGTACTCATCGTACTGTGCATAGCTACACTGTGCGCTAGGTATTGACTGTCACCTAAGGCTATCACTTGCATGGGTTTAAACTTGCAACTTGTGAAAGAATAAAATGTTCTTCACATGGAAAACCTACCGGTACCTAATCAATTTTACCCTCTCTAACACCAGATGATTTTACCGTTAGCTACAGTATCAAAGAATCATTTTTGAACACATAAGTAGATGAATCATAAAAAAAAGCCTTGAAGGTCCACTGAATCTCGAATGCATATAACGCCAAAATTACGATGAACCTGGCAATCATAGAACGTTTCAAATATTTTTGCTTCAAGTGCCAGATCACAAATAAGTTGACGCAACAAGTCATACACATCTTGATCTTTGCAATGTAGTTTCAAAATTGGCCCTGGTACAGCATATTATTGGGTGATGTTGTTGCAGTGTACCCTGTCAATTCTGATTCACCACTTATTACTGCTGGTCAGTAAATAAGATTAAATTACATGTGTATTATACCCCCAAGGCAAGTGTTCGCTGAGCCACTGAAGTCGCCTGGCCTCTAGCCTCTCTGATAATGCCAAGAAAGGACTTTTACTTTCATCAGGGTCCAGTTCCAATTCCTTCTTGCCCTCTTTTTCATTTTGTTTATTACAAATTTCTGACTGGAACGAAATTCCTTTTGTACCATCTTCAAAGGTTTTTCTTGTTAACCCATTATTCTCTTGTTCTACTATTCTTCTTTCGTCTACGTCTTTTTGTTTCATTATCTCTTCCTCTCTCTTGTTTCTCTTTTCTTCGTTCTGTTCTCCCACTTCTCTTTCTGTCACTTCAAACTCCTTTTGTTTGTTTTCTTCTTCCTTTCTTTCACTATCTTCTTCAAACTTTCTTTTCCCCTCCTCCTTGCTGATTATTTGTTCTTCTTTGAGCTTTTTTCCTTCTTGTTTTCCCCTTAGCTCTTTGTCTGCTTTCTTTTTTTCCTCTTCCATTTTTCTCTTTCTTTCAGCTTCTTTAAGCTTGTCGTCTATCTCTCTTTGTTTCCTTTCCTCGTCCAGAACTTTCCTCTTCTCCTCTTCATCCTTTTCCCGTTGTTTCTCTTCTCTAATTCTTTTCTCTTCCAGAAACTTTCTCTGTTTGGCTTCTTCTTCTTCTTTCTTTTGCTTTTCCTCTTCTTTAATTCTTTTCTCTAATTCCAACTTTCTCTGTTTCTCTTCTTCTTCTTCTTCTTTCTTTTGCTTTTCCTCTTCTCTAATTCTTTTCTCTAATTCCAACTTTCTCTGTTTCTCTTCTTCTTCTTCTTTCTTTTGCTTTTCCTCTTCTCTAATTCTTTTCTCTTCCTCAATTTTTCTCTGTTTTTCCTCTTCCTTCCTCTTTCGTTTTTCCTCTTCTTTAGCCCTTTTCTCTTCCTCCCGTTTTCTCGCTTTCTCAGCTTCTTCGTCTTGCCTCTTTTTTTCATCCTCAAGCTTCTTTCTTGCAGCATCCTCTCTCAATTTCCTTTCCACTCGTTCAATACGATCTAACTCTTCTTGTCTCTTCTTCATTCTCTCCTGCTTTCTGGCTTCAAGCAGAGGGCGGTACTGTTTTCGTACCCTAAAATTAAAATGGTAATATTATTCTAAGAAAACTGTGGTAACCAATTTTGTAATTAAACTTAATGGGAGAAATGGAGTCTTGTTTTTCACAATGTGCCCCAAAACAAAACAGATGCCATGTTACTGTCTAATCTTCAAGAAATAATATTGAGCTCTATTTTAGATGATTTTTCTCTTTTGTGCTATGCAAATTTCGCAAGGAATGTGGGAACTCATGCGTTAATGATGCGAATATAAGATTTTGATCTTCGCGTTTTTCCCAAGCGATCTCTCCAGGGTGATGAAAAAATTGTAATCTTTTTCGCAAATGAAAAATAAATATTTCTCACCGTTAAGCCACTGGATAGGTTTTAAAAAAAATTTCTTTGGAATTTCAATGCTTAACCTTTCCTGGTTCGCGGCTGTTTTGGTTGCCGATTTTGATCGCTTATGACTACCTTGTTAAACAAAATAATTATTTTCATACGAGTTAGCAGTTGACTGCTGACCTTTACGAGCTTCTAAACTCGCGAAATTATGTGGGCATCCACATATTGACATTGAAAGGGAATTAAATTTTCTCAATCTCAATGTTGTTCGTAGCCGTGATGCCAAGATGCCCGTTTGATTTGTTACTCGTTGTGGTGTCTCGGTTCTTCTTAGCACAGTTTTGCGCTTTTTTGTTTTTAAGGTCAGGTTTCGTCCAAACGACTATAATTTTTAAGAGCCGTTTGCGTTAACCCGTGAAATTGACCCACTCGTGCAAAATTTTTTTGAAGCCGTGTAAAATTTTCGACCACTCGTGTGGGATTTCTGAGAACCCGTTTGGTCGTGCAGTGCTACTCGTTCACTCGACTTTTCAAGCCGTGAGCAACCCGTGAGGGAGCCGTGCGAAAAACCCGTTTCCCGAAAAGTCGTTAGTGTACGTTTTCCCGTGAGAGGTCACATATAATACATGCCCGCATTTCATTTGAAAAACCTTGCCCCTGATCAGGAAAGTAAACATTAAGAATTCTGATAAAACAGCCATTAATTGGGAGTTGTGATTTAATTGATCAAGTTTCTAACACAGCCTGATATTTTTACTACAAACGTCACAATTGAACTTATACACATACTACAAAACAACAATAAAAAATTAAGATTAGACTTTAAATTGCTTAATTGGTGAAGTTTTTTTTTTTTATATTGTACAGTACATTTGACCTTAATGGTTCTTTTGTTATCTAATGATCTCTGACACTATTTACGGTATAATTGGAAAATTTAGTGGGCTGTATTCTACAGTACAGCTCACCAAATTTCTAAGTTTGATGAAACATTTTCTAGGAAGTTTTTCATGTCGTTTACGTGAACTGTTTGAATTTTACAAGGAACTATTCAAAAAGCCAGTGAGAGTTATTAATTTTTCGTTTTTTACATTTTTACGCATGCCAACCATTTGGGCAGTTAAATGTTCGGCTTGACTTTAACTAGTTTCCTTTCCCACGCACCTCATTACCCCGTGAGATGTACTAAAATTTGTCACTAGCTTCGTTTTCTCTGTCTGTACTGTATGTATTATGTTACAGATCCTCACTTGCAGTATGGAAGTCAATCTTATATACCTATGTCCTTGATAAAACTTTTGTATCTTGGTAGCTGCATGGACTCTTTTCATCTGTTGATATTGCGCTTCTTTTTGCTGCATTTGAAAAAATGTTACGTCACGCTATTATTTTATCAAGTTTATTAGACTACAAGAACAAGAACATGTTCTAAGGGCAGAGTACACCATGTAGATCGAGTGTAAACAGGAAACTCAAAGACTGGGCAGGTGCAGGAGAAGGCTATTTCATGAGTAGCATCCAGATGTAGTAGGAAAGATGGAAATATGTACATTAAGATTGAAGGAACTATATGTACAGCTGTGCTGTATGGTGAATATAAGGAGTTAAGAAATTAAGCAATTAAGGACGGTGCCTACTATTGTTATTGCGCATACGTTCTGGCAATCTCCAGATACTCGGATTTGCGCGGTTTAAAACTATCCAGAGAAAGTAGATCTTAGTAAGTACTCTTGGTATCCAAAAAGAAAATTGGGGGTAACCATGCATTTTTGAGAGATAATTAAGCTCCAATTTGAGAAAGAACGCCCTACGTTACTTCGTAATTTAAAGCTTTTTACAAATATTATTCATGAATTATCTTTGAAAAATGTGTGGTAACCCCCAATTTTCTTTTTGGATTTCAATAACACTTGTTAAGATCTACATTTCCTGCATAATCACACACCGGGGCAAAAATATCTTTAATTAGTAGGCACCGTCCTTAAGAAGAAGTGAGAGCCAAAACAACTCTGCTCAAATATGACACCAAGTCCAGGAAGCAAACTTGAGACACTCCGCTATTAATTGAACCCTGCCCTTCCCTCGAAAATGTTTATTATAATTATACCACATTTAACATAATTTGCATTTATTGATGGTTTTCAATCTCGTGATGAGACAGCCAAGTCGGTGCACAAAACAAAAGCAAATTATGGCTCAAGTTTTGCATTGTAATATAATTATATAGAGTCAATTTCCCAAAATACTTTTTTCTCTATTGTGAACTGTGTGCCAACATGGCTAAGTGTAACGTCAGGTGTAAACCATCTATGCAAAATGGACAACCAATACAAATCCTGTTTGGCAATATTAAATGATTTTAAATTTAAGTACCTGTGCTTCAATAAATGCCTCATTTTGTTTCTTCTTCTCTTCCTCTATTGCCCTTATCTCAATCTGTTTGACAAAAGACCCTCAATTAACCCTTTGACTCCCAATGAACTGGCCATACTTTAGTATTTTACTCTGTCTAACGCCAGACGATTTTACTCGCCAATAGGGAACCCCCAGGAGTCAATGGGTTAAGAGATTACCAAATACAGCAGTAACAAATACAGTAAGTTTAATATTAAAAGGTAAAGTCACTTTATTTAACGTCGGTAGTTCCTTCAGCTACGAGGCTGCTATCAATGGAAAAAAACTTGGTGAAATACTTCCTCTAACTAGATTAGTACAAACACTTTAGAGCTTTGCTCAGTTACATGTACAAACAATCAGTGACAAACAGCGAACAGAAGATGCTGCTGATGTTGGATATGAACACAAGTTGACTGTGTACATTCCACCTCCAATTGTTGACAAATTTATCAAGTAAGCATACAGAACGAATTTCATGATCTTCGATTAATTAATCTTACATTACATCTTGTTTACAGTGTGCTGTATAATAAACAGCAGTAAACTACTCTGCTTTCAGTCGATGACCAAATCGTGTTTGAAGAAAAAGCAGAGGGCTACTGTTTCAAGGACAAGTGAATTTACCGTGTTAAACTTGCATGTTAAAACACAAAGGTCTACTGAGGTGATTAAACAGACCATTAACAAAAGGCACAAACACGCTCCTCCATTTCTTTGTTTTTTTTTTTCTTGCATATGCATACACTAAGCGTGTTAGACAAGTACCATGCGAATGCGTTAGGACCGTGCTGTTTTCCCATGGAGGGTCAAACGCAGTACTTCTGCAGTGATAAAATTACAAAATCAGTATGTCGAGGTGAACAGTCACACAATGCTGCCAAGAAAAACAGAGCTTTTTGCATACACTAATTCTAGGAAACCAAAAGCAATCCAGCCAAAAATACTACATGTATATATACAATGTACATGTACATCACTTATATTCTCTACAGGCCTGGAGCCCTTAAATTACTGTATTTGAACTGCAGAGAGAAAATTGCTACATGCAAGTCTTGAAATGACCATTGCAGCATTAAAATTAAAGGGTGAGATTTTCAGGCTTGTGTTACAAGTGCACTGCAGGTAGCCTGATGCACTACAGGGCAAGGGATATATCCTTGGAAACCCTACAGCTGTAGAACTGAACACCAACCTAGCCGGTGGCAGAAAAAAAGGAATGTCACATAAAGAACAGCTTAATTGGAAATAAACTTAACGTAGTTGGTGAAATGTGGTACTTCCTCAAAGACGAGCACAAACACAAAGAGCTTTTCTCAGTTACACTGTACTGGTAGGCATTTGCAGCATGAGCAGCAACCCCCCAAGAATACAAGGAAATACAAGGAGTCCACCCCCAGAGATGACTTGTACTGTATATCCTGAGAGGAGAAGAGAAACCACTTGCCTGAGTAGTTTGAGGTTGGGTTTACCAGATTCAAAAATTCTGGATCACTTTTCTGCATTTTCAGAAGCAATACTACACTGTAGGCTATTTTTTAGCTGGTTTCTCAGAGATACCTGACCTTTGAATGAGGCTAGCTGGTGCACTTCTAATACAAATTCAAAAACTCATTAATAATTCACGAGCCTAACAACCTATCAAAACACCAATAAAACGTCGCATGCATGAGTAACCTAAGATTTTGGAGGATTTCATCACCTCAAGTTTCTCTTCCATTTCTTTCAATTTCCTTTCTTCTTCCTTTGCTTCCATTTCCAATTTGGCTTGGACAATCTGACAAACACAGACACATTAAATGGCTGTTACCATGGTATACATTCAAACGCTTGTGATAATCTACACAAGCTTGCATACACTATATGGACCTCTCTCACTAACTTAAAGGAAATGCTCTCACTGATATAAACAAATCTGTTCCTTGAAAGACAGCACTGCATGCTTATTTGAAGAATACACATGAGATATAACTAATTAATAATAGTGCATTCAAAGAGACACAGGGCTCGCTTTCACTAAGATTTCAAGTTGCCACAGCAGGTGAAACAAAATAATATTAGAGGGTGGGGAACCAAGGGGTACATGAGCAAATGGCTAGGGGGCCAATCTGAAAGTAGCCAAAAGTCACGCTTGTAGTAGCTTAAAATTCCTGACCCCTCATCTTCAGAGAAAGCACAGTTTTAATCTCACTTACATGTACATGTACAATAGCACTATCAAGGCAAAAAAGTGCACAGTCATGTAAGTAACTAATTTTCTTAAACAACCCAAAAACAGTTTAATGTGGTTACACATAATTAATTTACTGTAGGCAAAGTTAAAATAATAATTATTATTGAGACAATGCTGATCAGCTGCCATTCCCCAGACTGGCTACGAGGTGGTCCTGGAATCTTTGCAGGTGCTCCTCATGGAGGCATTTGCTTTTGGTCTGCTTGCATGGCCATTTTTGCTTGCAAATTTTGCTTTCCTCACCTTCCCTCCCTTCTTTGTACATGGGTAAGTATCTGGTGCTTCAATGTATCTATTGCTTCAATGTGACAGTGCCCTTTTGGTGGTGGCTGCTTGCAGGGCTACCATTGATGTCTCCTTCCTCCTCGACAAATCCCTTCTTGGCTTCACCAACCTGTAAAGCTTCTGCTCCCGAGCTCATCTATTGTTGATGAATTTTAATGTACTTTATTTGCTCTGAGAACAATTACTTATTGGTCAAATACCTGTTGTTGTTTCAATAACTTTTCTTGTGCAACTTGGAATTCCACTTGTCGCTGAATGCGAGCAAGCTTCTCTCTTTCCTGCCTTGCTTCTTCTTCTTCTCTCCTCTTCTGGTACCATTTCTCTCTTTCCTGGTCTTTTCCTGTCTGTTTCATCGCTAACTCCATCAGTTCTTGCTGGGCTTTTTGTTCCAGTGCTTGAATTTTTTCTTCAACTCCTATAAATGCCAAAATACAAAACAACACTTACACTCTGTTCAACATTATTTCAACTGCAGTTACAGTAGTGTTGAACTTATCCAATCAAATGACCAGGTCTCAAACAATAATATTACAGTATCATTATTGGTTGAAAACAATGTAAATGTACATGTACATGTATAACTCTGAGGAACAAAGCCGTGAATGGTCAGCACTTGAGCTGAAAACAGCAGTTGAAGCCCTCGCCAGACTTAAGGAGTCGAACCTATGTACGACCTTCCAATCACTACCATTCAATAATCGGAAGGTCATAGAGTGGGTTCAACTCCTGAAAAAGGAGCACTTAGATTAGGGTTACGGGCACCTAGTAATTGGAAGGTCGTACTGTAGGGTCGATACCAGCAATGGAGCACTCTGATTTTTTCCAAGTGATCTCAGGTCACCATCAGTAAACAACTCTCTTCATTTCATTCACCTCAATGTATACTGTAACATTTATTATCAATATACAAGGCTGAACAATACTAATTCCTTTAATAAGAAAAAAAAGTTTAACAGAGATGTAGCATTAATTATGGCATGGAAATTTATTACTACAATAGTCGATCAGCTACATGTAAAGAAGAGCAAAAAAACTCCTCCAATCACATTGCAAGTACTATCTGAGAGATATACATGTAATATGGTACATATTTTACTACAAATTTCTTTTGATTTATTATACAACTTGCGCTGCAAACAAAGAGCTTTCGGAAAGGATGTCAACATTTTTTCTCATTGACATTATGTGGTTCCAGAAAATATCCATACCCCTCCCCCCCCCCCCCCCGCCTCCCCACGGAAGATCATTTGAATTTCCGAGGGAGAGGTTAAAGGGTCATGAACCACATGCAACTTACGATCGATCTGAAGCACAAAAACGTACTTAAATGTACGTACATTGTTCCGAAAGAAAAGTCAGTTTTTAGATAAAGTTAACATTATTAATATATTAAATGTTTCTGTGTTTCTTTGAGTTACATGTAGCTAGTGCTACAATCTCCCGAAGCTAAGAACAATGTGTCTTTCATTTACAATGGATTCAAAACATTTAAAATGGCGGTCTCAACTGGAGTCTCTCGTCCCCAGACTTCCAGCTTTGTCTCGTTTTCGTCCAACCAACACTTCCGTTCACTTCAGTATCGCTTTTCACTACCTTCACATGCAGTAAACACATTTTTAATAGGATTCATGTTTTATTGGGGGTAGTAACTCATCAAAAATGCGATGAGACGCAAGTTCCCACCATCTCAACGCTTGCGTGCAACAACATTTTCTTTTTTGTGGGTTGCATTTAGACTACGGACAGGAACCAGTCCTTAAATAAGAATCAACCTGAAGAAACTGACAAAATGTGTAGACAAAGGAACCTTGCAAGTTTCTGTTTTATTTACTATTGTTTGCGAAGTTGTTTAAGCCAAAAACACAAAAACACAAAAACATTTGCACAAAAACGTGAAACAGTCGACGTGCAACCCAAATGTTTAAGCTTATAATCTTACATAAAAACAACACAAACATAATTTGCAAAGTTGACGGCAAAGAAGCTAAAAGTTCAGCTGAATAATGAGCTTAACAAAGCGTTATATTTTATTAATTTAAAAGTTAACCTTAATGTTTACACTGTTGTAATAAAATTCTACCGTATTTACATAACTAATTCACTTTCTTTTTTATAAGTACAAAAATTCTGGAAATTCTCGGACCCCCCCTGGAATGGAAAATCCTGAGGGGAGGGGGGTGCAAATCAAAACGTCTTCCATGGGATGGGGCGTATGGATATTTTCTGGAACCACACATTGAGTCACAGGTGCACATGGTGAAAAATGTGATTGGCTAATTAAAAGCAACTGCACAAGAAATTGCACATGCAAAAAAATGCACAATACTCTCCTTTTCTGCACTTTATGTTCAAAAATTATTTATTTAACAGAGTTGGGTAATAATCAACTGAAGATGCAATTTTGTACTGTCTTATTATCATCCATTACTAGTCTTTGTTATTAAAAATAAATTTTACCTGGTCTAATAATATCCAATGCAAACTTGTTTTCTTCCCTATCCCTGCTTTCTGCTGCAAGTCTCTCTTGTTCTTCTCTGATCTCAGCTTGCTCAAGTTCTAATAAAACCTGTATCACATTCAGTAAATTAAAGGTAAAATTTTCTACTTATAGTAAATGTACAGTAAGTAAGTAAGTAAGTAAGTAAGTAAGTAAGTAAGTAAGTAATGATCTTTATTTCTTAAGATAAAAATACATATCCTAAGTTACAATTAATAAGAAAGAAAAAATATATATAAACTCTAGAAACCATTTACATATCATATTTAAAAATTATTCTGTTACTAAAAACGTTCTTAAATCTGTCAGTGTGGATCCTAGGGACAGAGACTGACGTATTTCTAAGATTGTACCTCGTTTTCTTTTCTTTAGGTAAAAACTGGAAGAACGGACATTCGGGTTCGTTCGATCTTTTTTTGTAGAGTGTCCTGTCTGTATTACAGAAAGGTCGGAATCTGAGGCACCATAAACCGACAGAGCGTAAGAAAAATTTGGTAAAACATTCCTGGGACATTCCTTCTTTACGTAAAGATCTTAATACGAATACTGGACTTGTTCTCCTTAATTACCTTCGCGCGCACGTGACTACTGTATTTACAATTTTGTTGGAAAGTAACACCTAATGTGGATAACTCTGTGCACTGCGGTATATTACTAACTGCCGTGATGTCCTGACTGAAACCTTTCTTACGGAAAATAATCTCCTTGCATTTTGTTGGATTGCATGTCATGCGATTGCGGCTGGACCAGCTAAGAAACTGATCCACCAAGTCAGTGCGACACTGGCCATTTCCCCAAAAAGGGACAATAATTGTAGAATCATCAGCATATTTAAACAAGGCTGGGCGATCTTCTAAATTGATTTCTAAGTCATTAATAAACGTGTTAAAAAGATATGGCCCACTGACACTACCTTGTGCCGTACCCCTATTTACCTCACGCCACTGTCCCTCAAAACCGTTATAAACTACTCGCTGCTGACGTTTCTCGAGAAAGCTTAAATACCAGTTCACAATAAGGGAATTCAATGGAAACTGCCTAAGCTTAGATGACAAGAGTTCATGATTGACACAGTCAAATGCTTTACTAAAATCCATTGCAAATACTAGGACGGCTTTGCAGTCTTGCTCGTCTAAATAGCTGTAGATGGTGTGCTGCATGCTCAAGAGCGCATCCATGCAACTCCCCCCTGTCGTATAAGCAAACTGTGTTGAACTCAGATGTTGTTCGACAATATCTCGTGCATGGGTGTTATACACTTATTTCTCGAACACGCGTGCAATTACAGGCGTAATCTTAATTCCTCTGAAGTCCTGCTTACCCTTAGGGATGTCGATCTTAGGGAGGGGCGTCATGTGGGCCCTTTTCCACGAGGAGGGCAATCCTCGATCGAAGCGATCGAAGTGATCGAAGCGATATGAGTCAGAAATTATCTCTGCAGGGATTTACAATGGTGAGACATCAGAGAGCACTGACTGACTGACTTATTGGCTGACACACTATGTAACTGACTGAAGGACTGTCTGACTGGCAGTGAATGATCGACTAGGTGATCGAATAGCAGCCCAGACAAAATGTGCCGGCAGCGGGCTATTTGGCCGCCTACAACGAAATATCTGCCACTTACTTCGAATTCACATTTGTCAGACTTTTATTCAGGATGAGGTTGTTCGAGTTGTTGTTCATCAACGAGTTGTTGTTAATCACTACGTTTCAACTGCATACTGCTGGCCTTCATCCTTTCTCAGGCCATAAGGTCTCTTAGAAACTTCCAGTTTAAATTGTCACGGTTGTTGCAGGTACAAATAAGATGGCGTCCAAACGATCTCGTGACTTTGGCGCAGGGACTCCGCAAATTTCTAAATTGTTTGATATGGTATCAAGTGTACAGCCCCGGAAACCCATAGCTTTGCAGTGAGATTATATATTGCTCAAATGATTTGAAGATCTGAAGCCTTCAGTTTAACTGACTCTGTAATATATTATGAGGCAACTTTCAGCACCTGAGTTTCTCACTTTCACAGTTGAGAAGTACTTGCTTGTACAATAGTTATACTTTTTTCCAATAATGCTTCTGGCGGAATATAACTCTAACTTGAAAACTGAAGGTCTTGTGTGACTCTTAATTCATTACAGTACCTGTTATCTTAATGCCATTGAATAGGACCTCAGTTTACCCTAAAATGCACCAGATGCAACCATTTGAAGCCAATATTTTCAAAATTATCCGGGGGAACATGCCCCCCAACCCCCCTAGTATGCAAGGGCCTCCGGCCCTTGAAGCAGAAGCCTTGGGCCTCTGCTGCCTATAACTATAGCCAGTTTGCCTACTACTCAAAAGATTTCAACCACTCTGCAATGACATCTGTGTACCAACGGTAACTCAAATAACTTTGGATACAATTTTTAAATAATTCAATCTACCTGGTCTCTGAGAATAAGAGGGTGTTCCTCAAATTCATCGCCAAGCTCGTCTTTGATTCTTCTGGTGAGTAATGCTTCATCATCTTTCAATGCACCATCTGTCAAATCAAACATGATCATTTTAAATAACACTTTTAAATAACACTTCACTATACATTTATTTTGCCAGCTTACAATACACTGTAATTGCTGCAAATAGAAGGAAAAGAAAACAACAATCTCGACAGGAACATTGAGGATAATGATCTCCATCACTTAGGAAACAAAGGAAAGAAAGGAAAGAAAAGCAAAGGAACTTTATTTAAGTGTCTAGTCGTTCTAGCGCTGGAGCGCTAATTGGGGACATTGTAAACTGAAATGAACAATAAAAGTAAATCAAGTCAAATGTTGGTTTTTGAGGTGTAGAGTGCAGAGTAGAGAACCAACAAACTCAACCCACATATGACGTGGAGTCTGGGAATCGAACCCAGGCCACATTGGTGGGAGGCAAGTGCTCTCACCACTGCGCCATCCCTGCACCCCCGCACTGTAGAATACTAGGAAAGATTAAAAACGCTGTTTACCATTTGGAAATATCTGCATTGGCTCCGGAGATATATAATTTAAAATATGCAAATGACAACCTGATGACTTCATTTACTCAACGCAATATAACATCAAGTATAAAAATGGAGCTATTTTCCGTCAATTTGCAGCAGAGACCATTGAAACTTGGTGGGCTAATAGTTCTGCAGGCAACACACCTACATGGCAACTCACTCTTTTCCAGTCCCCTTCAACCTGATTTCAATATTTTTGGTGATCTTAAGCTAGAAAAATATTTAACAAGACCACAAACTTGACCTAAAAATCTTTATATGCTTGCAGGATCATGTAGATGAGGTACAAAAATTATAATTATTGGCAAAATTAATATCAAAATAGAGCGCCAAAGGTGGCCTGCAAAGCCTTTAATATCAAGGAGGTCTGGAACCCAGTATGTTGCCATGGTAACAGAACTGGTATGCTCATAATATCAAGTATTTCTGATACAAATTGGCTGAGATATCTTCCTTCATCTTACATGTATTTTATCAAAATTCGGTTGAGTTTATGACATCATCACTTGGCTAATTTTCATATTTTAAAAACTTGACTATCTCTGCAACAAAAAGAGGTAACTATTTGAAAATGGTAAACAGCATTCTTCTTCTCGTACAGACTACATGTTTATGTCCTTAATGCCTTAGATACATGTAGGAAAGATGCAAATTTCGTCATACAGAGGTAGCACTTTAACTGTCAAAGTCAAGAAGATGAAGAACACCTTATTCAACAAGGTCCCTAACTGTAGGCATATTTACTACTACATTTAGGAAAATAAAATATTAATATATGTTATTAGATGTTTTGGTGCATAGTACACGTATATTGGGCTTGTCAAAATACAGCACAACTCGTAAATTACTCAGTGATATTACACACCAAAGCATCTACATGTACATGTACATTTAATAAGCTATTTACATGTATTATCCTACTTTTTTTTTGCACTAAATTTTTTGCAAATGAATTGTAAATAACCTAGAATGTGTGACAGACTTGTGTGTGCAGGGTAACGTATAAATGGGGTAACGTATAATAAAGTTGGATAATAATCTCCCATTTTGTAGGACAATTGGAGGTGGAATAATCTGAATGTAGACTTTTTTGGGAGAGACTAAGACCATCGGGAGAAGGTAGAGAAAACCAGCAGAGCATGGATGAAAGCGAGAACAAACTCAGGGCTACCACTGACAGCAACAACCTGGATATAAATTCTGTTCACACCGGTAGGAAGCATCATTTATTTTAGTGCTTTGACGCCACGAAGCTGTCCCGGCACCCATAGGCCCACGACACGAGGAATTCCCCCTTGGTCACCCATCCGCACCTTAATTTTATCTTGTCCAGCACAAGGACTTGGCATCCATGATCTGATGGAAATCGTTTAATTTCTTATTGCTCTAGTGATTGGTTACCTTCTCTACAGCTGAAAGCTACAATAGGTTGCAAAATTAATGGAGACACACTGACACACTGCAGCACCCCCCCCCCCCCCCCACCCTCCCCCACTCAAATTGTTGCAATACAAAATAATGCTGAAAACTTGAACGATAAACATTGAAAGGGGAAGATGGAGGGGGTAAGTGGGAAAGATTGGAATTCTACAATGTAGATCCGGTAGGTATTGAAAGCTACAAAAGGTGTTTTTTGAATGGCAGTGTCTCACCAATTTTGAACCCTGTTCTAGTTATCATGATCATTGCAGTCATGGCAGTAAGAACACCACACTTTTTCGCACCACAACGATTTTGCCGTAATCGTTACTTATCAACAAATAGACTAGTCGAAAAAGCCGAAACCTACCAGGAGGCAATTTTTCCAGAATTAGTTCACATTCTTTGACTTCTTCCTCAGCACCTTCTGTTCTTGAATGTAGGAACCTCAAGTATTCCTGAATTGAATCTGGTAATCCATCATCTTTGGCCTAAATCAATGCCACAAAAAAAAGATAAATCAAGACAAAGCTAAAACAAAGCAATTTTACTTTTAATGATGAAGGACTCAATGACCTTGGAGCTGAGTGGAATTATTTCAAAATCACTTTGAAGACAAAGGGATATAAGATTAATACAACCAACAACTCTGTGAAGCATTTATAATAAATGACAAGTTTCATGTTCACATACAGTGTATATATAATTATATTAATTTTATTTTTCAATCAGCTCAAAATTTTGCAGTAATTTCCGATATCAATTCTCTGATTGTGGGTATTTAAATGGACAACCTGTAGAATGACCGCTGGATAATTGCAACCGGATAGCCTAGTTCAAATGAACTAAATTTGTTTTCTGTTGTCTCAGTTACATCTTGATCCACTACATAAACAGTTACTGTCCTCCAACCAGCTGGGTTTCTTGATGATTGAATGATCATCTTACATGTACAAGTATAGGGAAGATATCTGTTTACAAACATTGTTTTTGTTATTCAAATGTGCAAACCACAATAACAAAAGACCCTTTGTTTCAACAGCAAATGAGGCTCTGGTTGGCACAATAATGACAATAGGTGATGTCAACGATATCTTACCTATAGTACGCACAATCTATGTTTAGTGCGTTTATCTCTAAGTTATAGTCTTCCCTTTTAATATATATCAAATTAATAAGAACCACATGAACTAATATAAGCTTAATTGACTAAAACCGTTTAATATAATGAATACAAGTTTTACCTTTTTTTCTCAGCTGACCGTTTCTTGAACGAAACAAGCTCAGCTTAAGGATTAGCTTGCATGTGTATAAAAACTTCAAAATTGTACAGGGACGTGAGTGATAAAGCCAAAAGAATATTTTTCTATCGTCCTCCTACACTAAAAATTCAAAAGATCTCACAGCGTAACGTAAGTCTTAAATTTGCTCTGAAAACAGGCAAGCAATCGAAGAGCTATTTACAATACTTTCCAGGTCCTACGTTTGCAAATAATATATGAAACACCAGTGGGTACCTCGTTTTCCTTTACATGCACAGCTGTGAGGCTGTCTTCTTCGAGATCTTCGATTTGCAAAAGGTCATTTCCAAGTGCATCCAATTCACGCTGAATATCGGCTTCGATGTCCGCTTCATCTTCGTCTAACATGCACGTCATCTTCCCTTACCCTAAGCGATATTTCAGTTCCATAGCTTAAGATTTACGTTAAGTCCAATAAAAACAAGTTTTGACATTACTAATTATTGTATCCCTTGCATACTGGACATAAATGGTGTCCCGTTATATGGAATACTTTCTTGTAACATTATTCCCGCAGTATTTACCGCTGGCTCAGAAAGTGTTCTTTGCCCCAGGGTAGGGAGGGTCCGTGAGAGAAACGCTCAGTGACTAAGGTTCTTCTTGCCTGCTCTTTTAGAGGCGATTCTGTTCTTAAACCTTTATGCCGTTGCTGCGTCCCCTAGAGTCTCTGAGTTGAACCAATGAGCGCAATCTTTGTCAAAATTTAAGCTACGGTAAATAATACGAGCAACAAAAACGCCCAACTTGTCTCGCAACATTGCTACGAAACTAGTCGAAAACTAGTTGCAAAGCGATGTTGCATCCCACGCACAACCTGTCTCGCAACAAAAAAAAAATGTGTTGATTTTGTTGCATAAAGCAGAACGGAGCTCTACCTTCTGCAACACGCTGCAGCAATATTTTTTGCTGCGAGACAGGTTGTGCGTGGGATGTAAAACGCGCAACATCGATCGCTTTTCAACTAGTTTCGCAGCAAGGTTACGAGACATGTTGGAGGTTTTTCTGCTCGTATTACCATAGCTTTAAATTTCTCAAAATCCTGCCGAAACAAGGAAGGACTTTTTGGCAACGGGCGGGGATGATCGTCATATCTTTTAGGGGTCAAAATCAGGGATCTGGTATCTTCTAGGGTGTGGTGTCTAAAAGATTTTTGGGCCACCAAAGTCTAAGCTGGTATCTTTACTATTCTTGAAATAATGCTTTTCTAGACTTTTCAAGCTGAACTTGTTGAAGTTGATGTCTCTGGGACTATTAAAAACGCTTTAAATTTCTAAATTTGTTCATTTGTAGCTGGTATCTTTTATGGGTTAAAGTCTTAAGTTGCAACGCCCACCTTCGTAAGACTCTGCTATCTTTTAGGGGTATTTTTGAAAATTTCCGACGCTCATCCCCGCTCTACGATATATGGGAGTCCCCCCTCCTCCCCCTATCCGGGCGAGCATGTCTATTCATTATTTTTTCTTCTTGTTTCTTTCAAGGTGGCTCCCATATAAGCATGTTTGTGCGCGCTAGCTACTCATGTTCTTATATACTGGTACTGTAAACTCTGGTTAATTCAATGGTCGATGGTCTTTCACTGCCCTAACTAACTGACAAGCTCGAACAACATAACTGAATTTAAAACAGTAACGAAGAATCGGGTTCCCGAGTAAATAGCGTAGCGATCCGTTTTCCGAAGCCAGTACTGTGACATTTGCCGCGCTGGAACGGACAGTCGTCACCAATCAAAGACCATCAAATTGAACTATCCCACTAGAATTGAAACGATTTCCATACATGCTCTTCAAAAAGAAGTATAAAAGATTCTTATTGAGTACTCAATTGACCATAGATTAACTGCTAGCTATATAAGATATGCTGTGTAATATGTAGTATTTATGTATGTCTTCTCTTACGATAATAATATACTAGTCGTCTTTAGTGTAGCTATCAATTTCAAATATA
>OX421452.1:36238184-36255684 GCA_949126865.1 Montipora capitata | reverse complement strand
AACTTCAAATGACCAAAGTTCAGAAACGTAATACACCCAAAAACACAGTGATTGTCACAGGAAACAATCGTTTTGCTACGATCATTTCCCTGGATAAAGCGAATTTTGAATCACGACTTAACTTGAAATGAACCCAGCATGAACGCAGAATTTCAATATTATAAACTTCCCTCCATATCTGAAAAGGTTAAACGAGTGTAAATATGGTGGTAAAAATATTTCTTTTAAAAGTACTGCTATCTGTCAATCTCTTACCGCCACGTTTCAAGAAGCCAAGAGATGGCCACGACAGCATCATAAAATGTTATGGGACCGATAATTTGGGAATTCCTCCAAAATCTTGGCACAGATAGTTATTAATAATAACATTTGAATAACAAAATTTAAACTTGCATTAAATCAATAAAGTTGGTATTATGTTATTGGCCTCTCCAAGAATACAACGGGAGGTCAATGCTTTTTAAATTATAATTTCTTAGTAAGTGGCAAAGGTGAACGGCATCTTGATTTGCAAGCGGATTTGAAGATTTTTGGCAACGGGAATTTAACCCAAGTATGTTTCACCACAGTGTAAGGATAGAGATGTGTAAGTTATGATATTTGAACATTATCGCCACTTATCCCAATTTTTAGACGATGCGAAAAGTTGTTTTACGAAAGGTGATAAATATATCTGGATACAAAAATATAGTACAGTCGAAGGTTTAAAATGATTTCTAATAAAAATCCACTTTTATCCACTATAAGGGTTTTTATCCACAATCAGCAAGTATCTTCACGTCCCCTTCTATAAAATGCAAATGATAAGATTCTTGGGTTTGACAAGACGTTCCTGTGACTACAGAAATCTGTTAAACGCTACGTTAAGGAGCCACTAACTTCGAATATGTTTTTTTTGCGAAAATAATTCTATTTACTACAAGATTCTGCCGTTTTCACTTCGAAATTCCAGTTTTTGCGCGCAGTAAAAATTCAACAAAAACACGGCTGAGCTGGCGTGAGGCATGGGCCTACATTCCTGAAATAACTTAACAATACTAATTAATAACGATAATGATAATAATAATGTTCTTTGAGTGCATTTCAAATTTCTCAATGCACATTGCAAATTCTGTCTGAGCGATAGACCCATTCCTCTTACCAGTTCGGCTGTCAGACAACGATTGCCAATTTCGTTACATTTACGAAACTCGTGGCGGCCTGTCTGCTAACGTAAAAAAACAGTTTTATGGCGCTGAATTTGACTTTTGCGGTATCAAACATGTTGAGGTTAGGGCCACCCTAAAGATCACCTTAACTAGCACTAAAATGACTGAGAAATCTCATCGCCTTTGCGTCTTCGTTTATACAAACGCCATGATCGTTGAATCACCACTGCCGCGTTTACAACCTCTCGAATCCTTCTCACCCTCTGCGTGTGCTGCCTTTGCAGCCCTGTTAATAATGACAAGGAATTCTGAATTTGATTCTCTCCTCTTGCTCCGCATGTTGTTTTTGGAGGAGATGAAATCGGAGTAAGTTTAACAGCGTCACTCGCGATCTTGGTTTCAAGACAGACTCCACCAGCATTTCGCATGACACGACAGGCCGTAAAGTTTGTTGGAAAACACTCCGCTTTCTTGAAAGACTTATCGTGCAGCCTCAAGCACTCCCTAGTTGAATTTTTTGCTAGTAAAGAGCTAGACTCATCTTTTTGAACGATTACTCCTTTTCTCCAAGTCGTTTTCTGTGGTACTTTCTTCGCGCGGCAAGAATTATCCACGGAACTACTGAAGACCTTTCGAGGAAATGTTGACTTACGGTACAGCGCTTGTCGGGAATTTTTTATGTAATCGGCAAGCGTTTTGAGATCTCTTCTCGCTGGAGTGCTCCCGTCTTTCCTGGACACCTCCTCTTGATTCAACAATGTTCTTCTTGAGCCAGCACATCGAGAGTTTAACACAGCGGCATTTGTTGCGTTCGAGTCCACGCCAATCCGGCCTTTCGGGAGCGAGGGCTTACCGACAGCGTTTCTTTTCCCATTAAAAGAAGAGATTGGAGAATCCTGCATGTTTTTCTTACAAGGCAACGTAGTTTCCAACGAACTTACCGAGGATTGTGAATTAAGAGGCATTCCTTGGAAGAAATTCACTGGCGAAGAAAAGCCAAAGTTTCTCAACTGCTCCCTGCAGGCGAGAAGTTTCTGACGTGTGGTGTCTTCTTTAAGTTTTAATTTGTAGCAAGTAAGTGTTGGCGTTTTTTCATGAGCTTCTCCCTACAACGGTTAAAAAATTCAGGTAAGAATAAATCATGTGATTCCTTTTCGGTTACTCAGTAACGGTATTTGTCTCTCGGCCTGCTGCATGGTATCCCAACTTTTGACATTTCGTGACGCGGAGAGATGTACATCTACATAAGGACTAGAGGAAAGTGAGCGGAATCGGCGGTGATGTGTTTTAATTTCCAGTCACCCATTTTGATTCGCGAGCGGGCAGCTTAGTATTGTGTGTGGATTACGCGAATGTGCTCAGCCAAAAGCCTTTTCGAGCCTCTCCAGCCCTTAGAACAAGTTGTCTGACAGTTTCCTCGCCCTCTCCCCTCTTAACACCAGTTTCATATTTTCCCGCGCTTGTGATTTGACGTTTGTCGCCAATGGAAAGAGTAACATTATTTTCCAGCCATTCGGAGAAGAGGACAACTGTTGCTGCTTATAGATTGCAAGGCACGCGTACTCAGGGAGAAGAGGGGCGGGGGAAGAAACAGAGAGGAAAAAGATGGGAGGGGTGCATTTTCCTCTGGATTTTTCTCTTCTTCTCCTTCCCGACTATGCCTGCTACTGACAAAGTATGGCTGCTTGTGAAGGCTACAACTTGCGAGTAGCCTGCGAACTGAGACGCATTTGCTAACTATTGGTAATTTTTGGTTTCTATTGTCGGTTTCTTTCTACCACGGACAGCGGGAAAACAGCTCTGCTCGGATCAGTGCCACTCGTGAGAGGATACAAGCGCGGGAAAATACGACAGCAGTGCCCAGTACAGGAAAGAGTGGAACAAGTAGAAAACTGCGAGAAAGTCAAGTACTAAACGCGCGAAAAAGTTGAGCCAAGGCGCCGAAAAGGAGACGAGAACGGGATGTGAAAATACTAATTCACGTTACTGTTGCCACTTAAGACTACTTCCAATCCTAGAAAAATGGACAAAAGGTGCCAAAAACATCTATCGACACGCCCTAACAACCCAAGATATTGGGTACGACCAGCGACCAACCGGGACGTTTCGTCACGCGATTCTTAAACTAAACCAATTGACAGAAAGTATGATTCCCTCACTTGATCAATACGATTCTGTGATGGAATCGAAAGCTCCTATGATTCTGAACTATGAAACTCGTTCATGTTTAACTTCAGAAAAGTGCCCGTTACCTTGTGAGGAAACTGCTAAAGAACGTCGCTTAATTACGAGAACTTTAAATTTACTTATTTTACCTTGTTGTCTTACAGAGAAGCGCCGAAAATACATTATCAACATAACACGGACGTACGGAGAACACTACAGAGCACTTGTACAGAGAGTGAATATTGTTTTCATGGCAGAAATCAAGTAGGGTCTTACGCTAATGAAAATGTGATGAATGGTGAATTACAGTTACACACAAGTTACTGAGAACCAAAGAAACAAGAGCAGAAAACATACTTTCAATTTGAAATTGCAACAGATGGCTAGCTCAACAGTGCTCTATCCAAAAACAGAGAGCTGAACAAACCTCAGTGAAATGAGCACGGGACAATGGGGGCTGATATTCTGCACAGCATTTCCTTTGCATGTGAAGGCAATTTCTATTATCAAGACTTTGCTGACGCCGATCAGCGGTGTTCAAGTCAGCAATCGTTTTTACCACAAGAAAGAGTTTGTTTTCTACTTCCCTCTGCAAAAGAAATAAACCATGAAAAGCAAAACAATATTGGCCATGCATGGGCCATTGAGGGCTCTAATATATAGATTTTGCCAAGCCTAAAGCGGAGCTCCCAGATTATTTATTCCTACAATAAGCTGGCTTGAGCCTGCGATCATATCGAAACCCAATACCTGGTCAGCGGTGAAATTGTGAAAAAGTCGACCACGATGAGTTATAACTTGAGCCTGCGATATGGTCACGTAACAGTGGTCAGCGGATACATTGTTTCGACAGGTGTCAATTGACTATTTAAGAAATAGAGGACGTTTTCCGTGTTTCCATAGCCTCATCTAAACACTCGGGGGAGTTGGGAGAAGTCGAGGCAGTTATGCAAACCCTCGACTGCGTCTCGGGTTTGCATAACTGTCGAGAATTCTCCCAACTCCCCCGAGTGTTCAGATGAGGCTATGGAAACACGGAAAAATGTCCTCTACTGCTTTTATAAAATACTTCTCAAAGATAATTCGACAAATGGAGGAAATTGCTGTGTTTTTTTACTTCTAGATTGAAACATATATTCTTGATACATGCTCATATTTCCTACCAGCCAATCATGATGTCAGAGCCTTGTTTCCACTCTCATCTGAACACAGCTATTGACCAAAGAGAGTGCGCGTACTATCCTAATTGTTTTATAGAACATGGATGTCCAATATCAAAGCCAATACGCTGTAAACTACAGTCATGAACAAAAGTGCCGGGAAGGTAGCATCACTTTAGAGATAACCCCCCTCCCCTTTATCAATGCCGGATTTTCCACAAAACAAAATGGTGACTTTTCTTCCAATATTGCATATGGGGGAGGGGGGGGGGGGGAACAAGAGCATGGTATTTTCCAAATTGTCAATAGTTAGAATAATCGAATTAGGTGTGAAGTGAAGTGATGTGCACAACCTTCCCAACAACGTTTGACCACGACTGTAGTTGGAGTATGGCCACCTTGATGAGCTCTAACCTTGAGCACGCGATATGGTCACGTGATACTGGTCACATTGGCATATATGGAGCGGTGGACGTACGTACGGTCGTACAGTGACCAAAACCAAATTTTCTCGCACAGATGGGTTACCATATTTTCTTACCCATGGTGCTCCGCCCGGGCGCGCCTTGCCTTGGGCGTGCATTGCTCCGCTATTAAACAACATGGTACATGTATCTCCTTCAGACATCTCCTTTGACATAACGACGGGCTTATCATTCTCTCGTCTACATTTTCATTCGACCTACTGGTCTCCCTTACCAAACGCCAGCAGAAAAACAGACTTCAACACAAACGTTCATTCGATGAAATGCCTCAAACCTGTTTCTTCTGAAGAAGCAACTCCGCCATTTTCTCATTCTCCAAGTCGTCAGGAAGGGCTCCTTGCCTCAGCATCACAACGAGGCGCGCTCGCTGGTCCGCTAACCTGGAGGCAAGTATCTTGCTTTTGTTCCTGCAAGCAGTGCATTGATTTTTACTCCAGACTACACCATCTTAGGAGGGCAGGTAGTTATTATTGTTAAACAAAGTGAACAACATAACAAGCCAACTACGATAACTTTCAGGTAGATCTTTTTACAGCAGGTTTTCGGCTTGGACCCTGGTGTGCGTATCTCCAGCAAAAGCCTTTTAAGGCTTTTCGCCTGCAATACTTTTTCCATTAATTGCCTTTAAAATAATATATTTACGGACCAGACTTTTAGAATGAGAACCCTAAAAAATGTAAGGGAAATTTGAGCAAGGAGCAAGCAAGGGCGGAAGCTATATTTTTCCGTTCAACTATCCCCTACGGCATTGAACAATCAGATGGCTATTCGAGAGTGCAGGGAGGTCGCGGGTTCGAACCACGGTCGGACCAACACTCAGGATCAGAAAGTGCTTCCTTTGTAATTCCAGCTGCAAATGGTAACACTTTCAAATCTTCTCGGATAAGGACTATAAACCGTTCGCCCCGTCTCACAACACTTGCTCGTAAATGATTTTGTGGGACGTTAAAACACTGTTCGAGAAGAGTAGGGGACTACGTCTCCGGTGTTGTGGTATGGCCTTTGAGCATAAATGTACAATTACAACAGGCCCAACAGTGAATTAGATAAGACTGTCGTTATGGCATGGGTGGATTCCCCAGCACAGTCACAAATGAGTCTACTTTTAGAATACCCGTTTTCGCGAAATTCAGTTGTCAAGTCCCTGAAAAAAACATGGTAGAAGCAGTCACGCGTGACACGGCCTCATCTGATTGGTTAAAGCTGGCGACCCTTTGTTTTTTTCGAGTGCAAAGTGTATCTAAGAATATATCCACGTGACTGTGCTGGGGCAAGATTGCAAAGTGATAGATCAACACTCTTATCTAATTCACTCTTGAACAGGCCACATTTAGCTGCATAGCTGCAACTATCATGACTAACCAGCTGTTTCAACAGAATAATAAAACAAAAACAAATGAGCTCTGTTGGAAACAAGTGAATCCATCAGACGCTTTGGGATAAACGAATCACAGTATGCCTGTTTGGGGCGAAGTGAGAACTGGGACCATCCCCGATATTTTTATCTGCATGCAATTAAAGGGGTGAATGGGTTAATGGGACATGAGTGATTAAGAATAAGGCATGTAATTAACACGTTACATCTCACTTACACAAGGGTTTCTTTCTGCAGTTCAAGTTCAAGTTCCATTAGCCGTAAGACTTCATGCGTTTTTCCTTCGCACCGAACTGTCACTTTATTCCTCGCGCTTCCCTCAACTTCAGTAGACTTTATCAGGGGAGTGGTCTGAGTCGACACATCACTCGACTTAGGCCGAGTGGGTTGAGCTGTAGCAGAGGGTCCCAGGCTGTCTCGTTCTGGAGGTTGATCGTATGTTTCAGCGTTGAGTGAGATTCCACTATCGTGGGTAATCACGCTTGCTCTGAGAGAGAGTCAAGTTGTAAATTAACTCAAATAAACTGGCCGAAATCTCCTACGTGGACTTCAAATCAGTCAGGTCTCGTCACCAGGCCCAGGAGGAGAGGTCTTAGAAAGAGAGTCTCCGTAACTCTCAGCGAATTTTGACAATAAAGCAAAGAGGTAACTGGAAAGGAACCAGTTCGGGCGCATTTCGACTGTAGCTCAGTCAATGCAATTTCCCATTGAAACCCTGCTTAGCGAACACTCATAACGATTTGGACAGCTCGGAAGCATAATATCCACATCTAAGAAACGCGATGATTTTGAACCTTTTATAACGACAGCATTTACTTCAACGAACGCTGTGTCAGTTTCCTTAGAACGCCAAACGCCTAGGCTGAGAATTGTCCCAAAACCAATCTACTTAAATTCAGTCGAATATGTAATTTGTGCAATACGTTTTCCCCCATGAATTCGCAATCATCCTGAATTGTTAATTTGCTTTGAATTCACCATTATCGTGAATTTTGGACACTGTGCCCCAGGACTTGTGGAAGCAGAGAAGATAAGGAAATAAAAAATCATATCCGTAGACTGGATTTGAACCCGGAATTTCTAGTCTATAGGAACCGCTTCTTTCCGCTTTACCACTGAAGATCAAGACACCGCCTTTCTTAAAAAAGCATTTGTTTACGTCTACCATAGAATATCGCTGCTGAAGAGTAATTAGGACTAAGCTAGATTGATAATTTAGGCCTAAGCTTTGATTTTAAAATGTTTAGCTTTGTCGTGAAGCTTGGAAACTGACCTTTTGTAGTATTTAATGTTGTTTGTTGGCGAGTGATAATAAAGCATTATCAAATAGTCTGTAAAATACTGTCCCTGAGATGCTAGCGGTGTGGTGGTCGAGTGGTTACTTGACGGGATGATCAACATTCTCAGGTTCGAGTCCTATGTCCAAATATGACCATTTCCCATAATCCATGTCAAGCTTTCATTCTTCTAAATTAACGATAACAGTGAATTCAAAGCAAATTAACAATTCAGGATAATCGTGAATTCAAGGGCGAAAACGGGTTGATAAACGATAATTGCAAATCAGCATAAATTGCTATTTTGTCGGCAGGTATCAGAATAATGATAATGATGATGATGATGATGATGATGATAATAATAATAATAATATGCTTAATATATCGCACATGATCCTAAAGTTCTAACGCGCTGCACATCAAGTTTACAAGATCCACTAAAAGAGAAAGCAACTAAAATATTATCCTAAAAAGAAAACTAAAAATCAGGTCCAACATCACAAAGGAAATGAAGCTAATAAAAAGACTCGCGAAACAAGTAAGTCTTAAGATCACGCTTAAAAAGACAGAGGTCAGTTGCAAGTCTCAAATGATCAGGTAGGCTATTCCAAAGTGTTGACAGACGGAAAATGATCTGTCGCCATACTCAGTATTGGACCGAGGAAGCTTCAGTAGACCCCTAGATGAAGATCGTAGTGGACGCGGTGGTACATATCTATCCAGTAGTTCAGTTATATACATTGGCGCAAGCCCATTAAGCGCCTTAAATGTCAATAATAGGATCTTTAAAATAATGCGCTGACTAACAGGGAGCCAATGAAGATGGATCAACAAAGGAGTTGTATGGTCATATTTCTGTTTGCATAGACTCAAACGGGCAGCACAGTTCAGAACAGCTTGAAGTTTTGCAGAAGCCTGGTGAGCCGCGTTAGGTGCGCAGTGGTTTCTGGGATTTAGGTTTGTCTTTGGGTGTTTGGAAGCTTAGTCATTCTACGGCCAGCCTTCACTGCGTGCACAAGTCCAGTTTTGTTTTTTGCTATATCGCGCTGAAAAACATTTGTTTTATGCCTTCGTTTAGGCTGTCTATGATAGCGTTCATTTACGTTGTCAGAATACCCTAGAGCACCAAGGGTCGCAACACTGTCTTGGTCGGGGGAACACGTTCCTCGGTTTTTTTTTTCCACCTGCTGGTTTTCCCAGGTTTTCGTGGACCGGCTCTGGTGCATTGCTCTTCTCTTTATAATACAGTTGATGAATAAATGTTTTTGTACCTATTCCAATGTTAAGTAAGTGGCACGGTGGCCTGGGTGGCTAACACGCCCATACAATATCATCCAGCTCGGGTGTCTGGTTGATTAGCACGGAGGCAACTTTTTTTCTGTTATATTTGCTCTGATGGAAGTTATTCCAAATAAAGATTACGTCTACGTATGTAAGAGAATTGTATTCAAGATAATCGATTATTCACAAACCTGTGTTCAGACGTACAACCATTAGCCGGCGTGATCTGAGGACAAGGGTGTTGGCGGAAAGAGTAATCTCGTACCACAGCGAAACTTAAACCACCGAACTGCACACGATCGTTCTCCTCTTCGCTAGCATTTGGTGACGTGGTCTCGCTGTTGCTACGCAATCCGCTATCTTTGTCATCTGAAGAATCAAGATTCGACTCAAGCAAAAATTGGTGTGAAGTGCTGAAACCTGGGATGGGAAAAAGTATTTTGAAATCTAAGTAGCTAAGTCATTCTTTGGTAACATGAAAAGGCATATTTCAATTCCATGGACGTAAAATCGTTTCACCACTTACAGCGCCCACAAACGCTCCAAGCATCTGGCGTACAATGTCCAACCCTATGGGGTAGTCCATTGTGTCTGCTATGTTTAACCGTTGTTTCCCTCTCAGCTTTCTGTAATGCGAGAATATAACCCACTTAGTTAAAGAAGATAATTATATTTCAGGGGCACCCAACGAGAATATAGTTCTAAACCACTTAAACATAGCTTTCTTAAACATATTTTAGTATTTAAAAGGTACACTATAGGTGGATGATATAGGCAAATTTTTATCCCCTAAAAATGTTTCATCTGTTCGGATTTTCTAGCTGAAAGTCTAGTGATCCGCAAATTATAGGGATCAAAACTTACCTTTTCGAAATTTTCAGCCAGAAAAAAGGCTCCCGAAAATTCTAGGTGACCCTTTTAGGGTATAAATCCGTTTAAAATGGACAATTATACCATTTTTTACATTCCCAGGACAGGTAGGAAAGCAAGAATATTTACAACAAATGATCCGAAAATTCTACAGCTCAATTTTCCGAAAATTGATGTTGGATAAGCCCCTGATAGTTGGCCTCAAGAGCACACCAGGTCTGAAAATAAGAACAGTCCGGACTGTGGATCTGATTGTTAATTTTGGGCATTCTTTAATGGATAGTTGTATTTCATCGGCTAATTTTAAAGTCGAGAGAATCCTTAATTGAAACGGCGCATTTGATAAAGAAACCGGATTCCATACATGCCGCACCCAATCAAATGAATGCAGCGTTCATTCGAGGATGGCTGGAAAGAAACAAGTACACATTACACCGGTTATCTACGACAGTCTTGGAAATTCATTTCCCTGTATGAAGATGATTTTAAGTTCGAAGTGACCATACTTTTCGCAATGTGCAGTTGCGTTGTTAAGCTAAGGTCAAGAACTTTTCTGATATAACGAGGCCGACCTATCAATGGAACTTTAAACATGTTTCAGGCGCACCCAACGAGAACACTGTTCAAAACCACTTAAACACAGCATTGTTAAACGTATTTTGGTGTTTAAACGGCAGATATAGGCATATTTCATCTGTTCGGATTTCCTAGCTGAAAGTCTACTGATCCGAAAATTACAGGAATCAAAACTTACCTTTTCGAAAATTTCCGCAAGAAAAAAGGCTCCCGAAAATTCTAGGTGACCTTTTTTGGGTAAAAATGCGTTAGAAATGTGCAATTATACCATTTTGTAGATGTTCGGAAATCCTAGGAGAGGCAGGCAAGCAAGACATTTTACAACAAATGTACCGAAAATTCTAGATCTCAAATCGTCTTCCGAACAGATATTTTCCGAAAATTGACGTTGGGTGCCCCTGATGTTTCAGTTTCTAATTTTATTTTTACAAACGATCTCACGTAATTGTTGTCAGTAATTTAAGAAATATGATTTTGAAATGAACGCCGCATCGGAGACGTCCAAAATTTAATAAACTCCGCGGCGTTGAATCGAGTAAATACGGTGTGCTCCAAAACACAGCACCTCAACAATAAGTTTCGATTGTATTTCACACTTTACGAGAGAACAATGCGCAAACACCGTACCTTGCAGGATGTCAGCTCTAAGTATAGCTTTCCTAACGTTGTTTGGAGGCGTTTAATGACAGCATCTTTGTCAATCACTTCGTTTTGTCTGAAAACACAAAAATTATACAGGAAGCAAATTTAGAGAGACAAAAACAAAACCAGTTTTGGGTAAAAATTAGCTTGCGAACGCAGACGCATTTCCGGCTATTTTTCGGGGGAGAGAAACGACCGCCGGAAATATGTCTGCGTTCGCAGGCCTGGTAAAAATAAAATAGACAAAATAAGATAGATAGAGAAATTAATTACATTGGCGTTCATGATATCCTCTTTTCGCTAAACTATAGTTTGACAAATTGATAAGATTCTAAGGACGATGACGACAATGATGATGACGTGTTGATGCTAGCTAATAATTTTATACTCTGGGCCTCAGCTAACCTTAAAAGTCTGATCATTGTGATGCTCTCCCTGGGCCACTTACATGTACTGTAATTACTTACTGTATGCTGTGATCAGGAACGTTTAAGTATGAGTTTATTTTGTGCAGTGCCCGCTAAAAAGCCCTCAACGTATTTCTTTTACTCACATCGGCTTGTTCTTGACTTGTGCAACCTTCTGTGCAAATCTACAAGTTGAGATGGTTTCACACAGATCCTTCTGTTCCAAAGACAACACTGCAATCATCGCAGCATTGCAGTTCCCACCTGATATAAACAACAAAACATACAATTGCAAGAGGTTGTGGACAAAATCCAACCACGTCAAACGGGCTTTCCTGTAATTAAATCAAGGCCCTGATAATTATCAGCACTCACCTAGACTGTCTTGCAACAACATAGTCAGGATTGAATTACTGTATGGTGTATGGAATAGTTCAGTATCATTTGCGACAGATACTTGACTTCTCTTGGAACTTCCCAACTCTACAGCACTTGAGCTCTTTAGTAGCACATTCCTTGCCTCCATAGTTCCTTTGTTCTTTGTTCTACTCAAGACAGCACTAGAGCTATAGTGTAAAGTCTTTGCAGCCTGCCTGTTGCTGCATCTTACGTCTGTGACATTAAATTCCTGTAGAGCAATGATGATTGACTCTAGATGATGCAGAGATGAATTGAAGAAGTTTGCCTCTCGGAGTTGCAGATTTTCCATAGGAGTTGATTTCCTGGCTTGTTCTGAGCCAGCAAGATCTACAAGGTGCAACTTCGACCTAGTAACAGACAAAAGCTTACAAATCTGAGCATGATAAACACAAAAAATATTTTATAAGGCAAGTCAATGGCAGGAGTAACTGGAAGTCCTTCAAAGGAAAGAACAGGTTTCACTGCTTTCTGTACACAAAAATTTATAACACTATGTTGTTTGAGCAATACATACATGATGCTCCTCAAACAATTTTAGCATGGGACATGCAGTCACGCATTTTCACACACCAACCTGAAAAATATCTCTGCACCATTTCTCTGCCTGGAAAGCCCAATGGTGAAAACCATGTGTGATCTGGAAGATCTTTGGTCAACAGGTGCTTCTGTAGCAACAACTTTGTGATTCATCATGCCCAAACAATACAAGCTTACCGCCTCCTTTTCCGATGTAATGTGATGACAAGACAGTCCATGAAGATGACAAGGGCCATTACCTCCCATGGTCACTAAAACCTTAAAAAAGGTAACATACAGTAGTTGGACAGCTTCCATCTACTCTACTCTGCTGAAGATGATGAGTGCTTACCAATTTGACAAAAAGATAAATGTAAGATAAATGGTAGGACCACAGGAACCCTTTTCAGAACTGCCATAAGAAATATTTTGTACTTTGTTTTGAGGTAGTCCCTTCATTCCAGTTAGTGCAAACCAGCCACAGAACAGAGTGCCTTCACTCCTGGGTAGTACCTGAAGATAAACTGGAACTTTCCTTTCTAGTTGACAACGTAGACTCTGGTTTCAAGCTCACTTTCGAGACTTACGTATAGCTCAACAGGTTAAAATCACAATCATTATTTTCATGGCAAGGACAATTTCTTTTGCTGGTTAGTTTATTTGGAAAATGAATCACTATCATTTTCAATGGTCATCAATATCGGTTTTAACAATAACAAATAGATGGTAAAAACAATAAAAAAAACTCTCCACTTATACGATACACATACCCACTGTATGTCAGATAACATTATTTTATTTTATTTTATTCTAACCATCACTAGATAATGAACAAAGTTGAAATTGACACATTGTTTCTACATACATTTTTACATTGTTTTTACAGACAGCTTTTATCTTTTATCCCCAATGGAATTTCCACACAAAAGAAAAGCACCCAATATGAACTCCTTTTCCAGGCTCCAGGTTTAATCATTTACTTACCAGGCATCAAGCCCATTAAATAAATAAATAAATAGGGAAAGTGTCTTTAAGCAGGGAATCACACCTAAAGAAGGAGAGTTTCCAAATCTATTTATTTATTTAGTTAGTTATTTAGATACTTTCATCTAGCTCGCAAACATTATAATTACATATTAAGAGACAAAAGAAAAAGCGTGGCGACTAGATGAGGGGCAAAACTGATGGGCACGAGGTCCCAAAAAGAGTTGGCCCCATTAGCATTTAGCAGCATTACAAAAGTATGATCAACGATCAATGATCAGCAATGGAGAAATGTTCAGCTCAAGCATTCAACCACAGACCACAACTGGTCTGGGTCTGGTCTGGTGACTCAAATTTCTCTGCTGCACGTGCAAATGACCTGAAGTCAGTGCCAGTCTGGATCATGGGACTGTGAAAATCCCCCAGGAAACAAGCCAAAAATATAAGTAGATGGTTGCAAGAAACTCAATAAAAATAACATGTTTAGTCCGAGGAAATGCACGAAAAAAGAACAAAAACAACCTGCCTTCTAAAAATTTAATAATTCATGTGGACACAGGTATGTGACTTTTAAAGTGGTACTACGACCAAAAAAAGATTTCTTTTTTTTCTTTGGATTTCAAAACTATGTTAACTACACACTAAATGATCCAAGTTTTAAGTTCTGATTTTAAAAAAACACCTGTTTATTTTAACTGGAATTTTCTTATTTATTGGTCCGCCATTACTAACTTTAAAATCTTGAGAGAGCTGGGTCGAGGAGAAAATGACGTCAAAGACTCACTAGTTTAAGAATACAATGCGTGTGTACGCGGCTGAATTAATATGCAGCACGGGAGTTTCGGGCTTTCAGACTTTTAAACCCGTGTTTTGCATATATAATAAATTGCGTTTACACGCTGAAATTTTAAGCTAGTGAGTAAATGACGTCATTTTCTCTAGATCCAACCCTCTGAGGTCCAATCGGCCAGTTTTGAACGTGAGTAATGGCGGACCGTGAAATCCAAAACTTACACTCAAAATAAACAGGCTTCGGATAAAACTCAAAGCTCAAAATTTTGCCAGTTAGGTGTTAAGCGAACACGCTTTCAAAATCTGAAGAAAAAAAGGATATGATTTTTTGATCATAGTACCACTTTAAGAGTGGACAAGATTCCAAGACCTTGCAATATTAGTCCCAGAAGTCTGTGAACAATATTTATTAATAGTTCAAACTCAAAAATCTTGTCCAGTCCTCTTTTTGGCTTTCAATCATTACTTCTCTTGAAATCCTTTGCCAAGGATCTCACAAAAAAGGAATGCTTTACCCCATGCATACCTTTTGCAGCTTTCTTGTTTTCTTTGAACCTCTAAACAATAAAGGCCCAAGGAGATCATATGCCTTCTCGTTGTATATCTCCAAGAATGACACATGAAGATCAACTGACTCCTGTTGAAACCTCAAAATTCTTCTAAAGATCAAAGACAGACTTTGAGGGACGAGTCCCAAATTTTCAGACCTGAAAACAACATGGGAATAGAAGACACATGACAGATGAGCAGATCATTTTATATGCCTCCCAGGGGAGGGCAAGGGATTGGCCACATTTATCTCTGGGTAAATTCACCCTCCTCACTCTCAACACAAAAAGCAATTTATTTTAACAAACGAAGTATGAATAAAATTAGAATCTTACCAAAATCCCCACCCTCTAAAAAAGTTCAGCATTATTATGCTGAAAGTGTAAGTTCTGGTAATACCATTTACAAAGCCTAAGAAAAAATGGCAAAAGTAGATTTCTTCACATAAATGCTCAAATAAATTCTAACATTGGCTTACACCTTGTGTGTACAATAGCATTAAGAGCCTTTTTTATTGCTCTTGTATTTTTTATCGTCTGTTTTTCCTTCATTTCAACAAACTCTCCATGAAAAGAAGACATATTTTCCAATAGCATTGTCAGTGTTCTACAGAAACAAGGTGTTTTTTTGTTTGTATCTCAGTGTCATTTTAGACGACCAGCCACAGAAATAAATAGGTTTTACAAACATGCTTGAATTCCCAAGAAGGAAGTGCAGAGACGTAACAAAAAAAAAAAAAAAAAAAAACAAAGACTAGAAATGCAATCTGCTTTATTAAGCATTTTTTAAAGAACAATTTCACACCAAGTTCTTTTTGTGACTCTAATGATATTACCAGACTTGTTTACTTAGAAACACTTGAGTCTCCTGTATGATATTATACTTCAGCATTTCAATGGGGACCTGACCCAGAAATCTATCAAAACTTGTTCTGCTTTGTACAAAGAGGCCTTGTTGTCAGATCCTGCCAGTAATTGTACAATGTGAACAGGAAGCACAGACAGTGTACTGTTCACCTTCTGTTCATCACGAGAGATACACGTGGAGACTGATAAAATCAGGCAAAAACGCTTCAGCACGTACATGACCCAACCGTCTACTAAAAACCTGAGAGGAGTAAATTCTTAGTTTCGAAAAAGGCCACCTTGTGTTTCAATGTACTCGACTCGTCATTTCAACTTCTGTGACCACTTCTAAGCTGATGACAGACCATTCGACATTGTGCACTATTTGTCAATCAAAACATGTTGAATGGTGAGTCATCTGCTTCTTGACAATGGAGAGCGATTGATTAATGCCATTGGTGACAACCTTTTGAATGGAATAGAGCTACTCTCATTCCACAAAGTTCCACAATGTTTCACATAGCATGAAACACAGTTTAACACTTGTTAGACATGGTTTGGGACATCTGTCATGAATGATGCCTTGTGTCAGGGTCTCAACACAATCACAACCGGGCATTGTTATTCACTTGAAAGAAATCTTAGTAAGCTTTAAAGGACATTCAAAATTGCACACAAAGCACAACTGTAAGACTGGTCAATCTCATGACATGGAATACATTATGATCACTGAAAAAACGACTTGAATATAATCATTTGTTTCTGTCTTCCTAGGGATCCGCCCTATGTACCAAGTTACGTAACTCTTTACTTTTCATATCATGTGACCCAGTCTTCGTGATCTTTCACCTCTGCAGAGGTCAAACAACGATCCATCTTGCCATTGTCATTTAATTTTCCTACCCCGCAAAGATATTTTTACCCTCAAACCTGAGTAATTAGAAAGGACCAACCGGATTCATATCCCAATTAAAAGAGACTACCTTAAATTTTCACATCTCCGACTCATCTTTCTGTCGAAGTAAAGAAGCTTGCAAGAAAGATGATCCGTCTAGACTTGTTTACGCGAACCCGTTGTTTTTCTCTCAAGTCTATGCTCAAGTGGAGCAAAAAGAACGTGTTCCACAAGCAATCTTCAAACTGAAACGAAGCCAAAACTTGTGACCTTATACCTGCATTGCTAAACGGATTTGGGGAGGAGATCCCGTCTTAGAGTCACAGGAACATAAACAAAGGCTCCTATGTATAAACTTAAGTTGGACGTGCACACTTACATGCAACATGAATCTGCAAGATCTTCATGTGCTCCTTGCATGGTAAAAGTCTTTCCCGCTCCAGTTTGTCCATAAACAAAGATAGTACCGTTATATCCTTCAAGAAAAGCGTTAACAATGTCTCTTGCAGCTACTTCGAAGACCTTTTTTTGAGAGGAGTCTGTTTCGAAAACGTGCGCAAAACGAAATCTAAGCCAGTTTGATGGTGAATCTTCGAACACACCAGAACCTTTCTCTGCATTTGTTCCAACTTGTCCACGGGATAAAATATAAAGTGCTTGATCTTCACGCTTGAATAGTTCGTGTGTTATATTCTCACATGGCTTTAAACGAGCAAATACCTTGATATTTGACATTCTTCACAGACAAATGGATGTTTCACCAATATTTTTTATCTATCGCATCTTCTTGATGATCCGGCCCGCGACGATTTTAATAGAGGTAAATACACGATAATTACCGGCAAGCTATCTGATCAACTTTGAGTCGGAAATGAGCGGAACAAAAGAAATTTCGATAAAAATAGTAACCGCAATACAACCACTTAAAAAGAAACAACACCAACAACATAACTCGATGTGCCGTGCGCGTGAACTGTGACTGGTTGTGCGTTACCAGTTCCTTCCAAGGTTCGAAAACTGGGCACAAGTACTGTGTGTTCCCCACTCCCCTCCCCATAGAACAGTTCAGTGCTACTTTCGGAGGATTACGTCACGTACCAATCAGGGGCGAC
>OX421452.1:36228184-36233184 GCA_949126865.1 Montipora capitata | reverse complement strand
AGAAGGTCTTTGAGGGACTTGTCCTTCCTGTAGGCGACAATTGGCGGTTCAGAAAATATTTGACCGAGTCCATTGCTCCCAGTTCGTTTGGAGTGGCCATAGAGTTGTGATAAGTTTTGCAAGACCGGTTTCGGAAACTTAGGTGGCTTCCCTCGTCAGTTGCTTTTTGCTCTTGCTCGAGTGGTTGCGAGCGGGAGTTTGGTAAGGTTGTAAGGTTGTGATATGCACGTTCACACCTCTCTTTACATGGTTGCCGTCAAGTATTTGCCTTCTGCACTTACCAGAAGTTAATAGAAAAACAAGAAACGAAAAAGCCAACAAATCCTGGAGAATATTGGATATGGCCTGAGAGTAACGCCATAACCCACTTTAATGAGGGACCAATTAAAAAGGAGCATAGCTACAGCAAGGGTAAATAAACTAAAGCTACGTGTAAGCGTACCAGGCTGGCCAGAAAAAGCCTTCCCCAAAAACCCCGTAGGGAAAAAGGGTACAGGAAATCTGGGACGGGCCAGGAACAAATCACGTCCACCGCCAGGATTCTAAATAAATTACTCAAAAATTACAAAGCCTGCAAAAGCGAAAATCTAATTCTGAATAAACAATCGCCAGTGAGTACTGGAAAATATAAAATAAGATAATGAAAAACGAGCAACAGAAACAACTACATTGATTAGCGGATTCGCGCCTCCAACCAGCATGGATATCTAACAAAACACCAGCTATTTTCCTACAAGCCGGATTTGGTGTCCCACCAGACTTCATACTGTGCGTGCCGTACTTAGAAACTTCCCTAACAAGTGGCTTAATATGCTTCTTAAATTCCGCCCTTAAAGTGGTCATAGAAACGCCCAAACTAGAATGAAAATGCTCCTTAGACTTGGCTTTCATAATTCTACGAACTTATGGGAAAGCAGAGGAAGACTGCGGCAAAAGCTTAACCAACCGCTCGGTCACAGCCACAGGACAAGTAACGTTGCCGGATATCTAGCGAGAAAAGCAGTGTGGCCTTCCCCATGCTGATCGCTTTTCATGACACTCAACAAAGAATGGGTCAATAAGGCCGCTTCAAGCCAAATCCCGGAACTTAGGATATCTGAAAGAAAAGAGAAAAATATGGTGAAAATCAAAAACAAACTACTGCGCCAAAGACCAAATATAGCGATACAGGCACAAACCAAGACGAGACCAAATAAACCCGAAGCACGCCAAATAAGGCTCAAACTATGCAAAGTCAGGCTCAAAACATGCCAATTCAGGCTCCAAATATGCCAATTCAGGCCCCAAATAAGCCAAATCAGCGGATTCTCACCTCCAAACAGCATGGACATCTGACAAATCACCAGCTATTTTCCTTCAAGCCGGATCTATGCCGATCGTTTTCGCGCTGAGGCACATAAACTGACTTACGATCACGAAATATAGAGACATCACGGAAGTGCTATATTCTTAATCTCGTCAATGCGAAAAAAGCTAGCAAAACCAACTAAAAAGGTAAAGACACGAAGATCGGAAAGCGAAGAGCTAGAGGCAAAATGCGCAAGCAATCGCCTGTACAGTGTTACCGACAGAGGCTCCTTAGGCATAAGTGGGCACGCAAGCATTCTTTTGGCACCTTCTAAAGCAAACCTTACTCAGAGGGATGGCTAACAGGACAAGCCAGGATACCAGCCATTGCGTGGCCCCACCTAATAACATAAAGGGCAGATTCTATAAAAGATACACCGGTGTTATTCTCAGACGAACGTTCAGCTAATTCAGAAATAAACAATGCAATATGCAAAGGTTTTTCTGGATTAACGAAAACACCAATCTTCGACAAAGCCCACTTGCGCTACCGCAACCAGCCAGATTTGTACTTGAGCACCGTGGACGGAGCCTTAGCACCCAATTGCATATCAATGAGGCCTGGAATCATGCATGTCATTCAACGAAGAATCGGTCAATGAGGCCGCCTCAAGCCAAATCCCGAAACTCAGGAAATCTGAAAGAAAAGAAAAAAATATCGCAAAAATCAAACAACTACTGCGCCAATGACCAAAAATACCGATACAGGCACAAACCACGACGAGACCAAATAAACTCGAAGCACGCCAAAACAGGCTCAAAATGTGCCAATTCAGGATCAAAATATGCCAAATCAGGCTCGAAATATGCCAATTCAGGCTCAAAGTATGCCAATTCACCACCAAAAACTCACCCAAAATCCACACGCAAAGCCAACATTCTGAATTTTGGGCAACTGCGAAAAACGGACAGGTGAGACTTATAGATCTGCATCTGACCTCGGCCTTCCAAAATGAGATCGTGTTTGGCGGGAAGCACAAAAACCTCCCTGACGAACGAATCAAACCGTGAAGGGCCATCACAATCAAAAGAGGCCAAAAGGAGGCCGACGGCCATTCAGGAATAATCAAAGTCCCACGACCGGAACAAGCCGTGAGAACTCGAACGGCGTTCACGATGAGACCCACCGGAGGGCAAACCCTGTTATTCTCTCCACTCCAATCCTGGACCAAGGCATCAACACCGGTGCAACCGGGAGGAGCAAACTTGGAGTTAAAACGCGGAAGCTGAGCGTTATAATAGGTTTGGAGGGTAAATGCTCGGAGATATTAGCTACACCAAGCTACTCTAAAATCCGAGGGTAAAGAAAGATATATGATATGATATGATATGATATGAGGTAAAACGGTAGATCGCGTGGGGACCCCATTTGGCATCAACCAGTCGAAACACGGGGGATTAACCCGCCACTCATCCTTGCCAACGAACCGGCTTAAAAGATCGGCCCTCCCGTTGAGTGGCCTGGGAATCCACAGCGCTACCAAGGCAATACCATGAGAAAAACAAAAACAAAAGATGCTCAGAGCCACCGACTGAAGATGGACCTTAGAGCTACCAACAGAAACTATCCTGGCGGCTTCCTGGCGGCACTCAGATTGTGGGTAAAATTTTTTACCTTCTTGGGCTTTAGGTGCTCAACAAAAGAGAGCAGAACATAATAAATAGCTTCACTTCGCGAAAAGTAGAACTTTGACCCAAATCGTCGATCGTCGACCGCTGGCCACAGAGTCATCGAGGAAGACGTGAAACCCTCCGAAGGCTGCGTCGCTCGCGTCGGAAAAAACAACAGTGGACGAATCACGAGGAGGCCGAATGGAGTGAACATTAAAAGATCCAATGTTATTAAACCAAAACTTCAATCCCTCTAGCAGAGCGGGAGGGAAGCGAAAAGTGTGATCCCAAGCCGACCTAGACTCTATAGCTAAGTGCATCTGCCTAGTCAAAAGACGGGAAATAGGCCCAACCGCCAAGGCAACCGAAATAATGGAACCGGCGATCCTGGCTAATTCACGGTGGGACGATGACTTGATTTGAATAGCGAAACTTAATAGCTGCTAAAGCTTGCAAACTTTCTTCTCGGGAATCCGAAACGTCATAGAAAAAGTGCCGATCACAAAACCTAGCCACTCGGGCCACTTGCATCGGAACCCAGCACAACTTCCCCTCATTAACAAGGAGATCGGAGGAGTCAAGATCCTTTCGTTGAGTAAAAGCTGCTGCGACGTCTGACGTCCTATCGGGCGGACTCCCGTCGTCGAGATAAACAAAAGAGTTATGCCCCATAGATCGCCAGCGATTAACTAATGAGCGCAACAATTAGCAAAAAAAAAAAAAAAACCACGCGCTGCTGAGACCGAAGGGTAAAACCGTGAAAGTGGAATACCTAAGTTCGCCGCTAAAGGGCCAAGCAAAACCTAGATACTTCTGGTGTTCCGGAAAAATATCAACATGGTGGTATCCAGATTTGAGGTCCCAGGTAAAGAACCAATGCCCTTCCTGAAGAATCTGCACGAACGAGCGAAGGTCCTCGTACTTAAGCTAAAACGAACAAGACGGCAATTAACGCTGTTTTCCACATATGAGCTGATGGTTCTCAACATGGCCATGTATATGTGCAGCTCGCCCGGGCGAAGTATGATGTGATCCAAGTCATTTCGAGATATTTGTAGTTTCTTTGCAGGCAAATGCAGTCCCATGTCGATAAGGTCACAGCTAGGTTTTGTGGTTCAAGCATGATATCAAGTGTATCATCCTGCTTCTTACCTATTTTTCATGTTTCTGTGATTTTGAGAGCATTTATTACTTTGCTTCATTTTCATGATAGACTTTTCATCTGAAAGCCCCAACCTTATAAACACGTTTGAATGCACAGGTGTTATCTACCAAGAATATTTCATATCTCATTCTTTTGCAATGTTCCATGCCCTCCAGTGCAGCTTTTTGTGCCAACCTCGTTTTCATGCAAGCATGGTCACGAGATGACCCTTACAATATAAGCATGTTTGATAAAAAGGATGACATACACCCAACAATACTTTAGTCTTCGTTAGGAGACATTCAAGGGCTTTCCAGTGCAGCTTTTGCGTGAGCCTCCTTTTCATACCAGCTTGGTCACGTGACCCCAAAAACTTCTTAAAATTGCATTTTCATATTTAAAATATTCATTTTCATAATTGTGGTGATTTTGGTTCAATTTTACGCAAACAATGGAAAGCTATCGACAATTTTATGTTTGAGCCTAGTTTCCATGTTGGGATACCCACGCCACATTTTCGAACCCCACAAATCCCGTCTGAGCGAGTTCCAAAGTTGCCACCAAAACGTTTCATGTAATTTAGGGCCCCCTTAACACATTTATACTACTGGCTCGCTTTCTTCACGAAATTACCACGGGACTTCATTTCATGGCATTTGCTGCCGGACTATATAGTTCTTATATAGTCAATGCTTTTCGTGTTCAGGTGGAAAAAGGTTTGGAAGATGTTTTCTTTCTGTACTATTCGCTGGTTTCAATCCAGTTTGACATATCATGATATCTGTGGTCCACACTGGGGGCTACGCAGTTATTCAAGTCAAGTATCGGAGCTGAAGAATATAAACTTAAAGCTGGGTGTTTATTTTAAATTTGCTTAGAGCTGCTTTTTTTTCTGTAT
>OX421452.1:36208184-36223184 GCA_949126865.1 Montipora capitata | reverse complement strand
TTTTAGTGCCCGGGGAGTGGGGAATTTGACCCTTGCCTAGGTGGGGCGGGGAAAATTGAACCGGAAGCTGCAGGTTTCAAATGTTTTTTTTTCTTGGCGCCAAAGTCGCTAACAGCTTAAACACGAGTTTGGACGAGATAGAAAAGTTTAGCTCGCTATCCTAAAACTCTGATAGATGGCACATTAGGGCCGTTTATACGAGAGTAAATAGGCTGCTGCTTACTCTGGCTGCGGCGTACATAATATGCGAAAGGAACTATTTATACGAGTACAAACTCCCAGGCTAGGATAAGCCGCGGCTTTAGAAAGCTGTGAACGTAGATTTTGTACCATTTATACGGGTTGTTCGCGTCTTATGTAAGCCGCGGCTATTTTCTGTCGTAAAAAACGGCCCTATAGAGCGTTTTCACATGACGTCACGGCGGCCATGTTGGTGTTCCAAAACAAAGGAATGGCGGCCATGATGGTGTTCCAAACTAATCCTCCGGGAATTGAACTCTATTTTTATGCAAATACTTTCTTTTGTTTCAGTGATCCAATATGGCTGCTGGTCACGTGAGTGAAAACGCTCTATAGACCGATTGCATAAATGGCGGCCAAAAATGTATTCTTTTCTTTATGTGCTAATTAGCCTCACTAGCCTCGCTCTCGAACGACATTTCTATTGTATTTTGTCCATGCAAACGAGGCTAGTGAGTCTAATTAGCACATAAACAAAAAAAATACGTTTTTGGCGGCCATTTATGCAATCGGTCTATTGTCCGAAGTAAATTTTTCCGGAAGGCAATCAGCATTAAGAAAACAAACAAAAAAGACTCACGAGAACAATACCATTTGTCACAACATATCATCCAGCAGCAAAAAACCTAAACAAGTCTTGATGCAAAAATGGAGTTTAATACACAATTAGCCACTGCTGAAAAACAAAAGGCCTCCTTTCATATCATAACGAAGACGTCACATATCACAGCGACACAAAAGGAAGTCAGAGCAGGTCTGTCAGGATCTTTTCTCTGACATTAATTAATTCAATTTCAAGTCATCACGGCATCATCATATATAGGGTAACGAAACATGTGTTGGCATGTTTATACACAAGCTTCATTAAAGAAGACAGGAGCCAACGACGATTGTTCTTTAGGAGGGGCATTTGACAGACAAATCCGACGATAGGGTAGGGCATCTGAACGCCATTTTGGCTCGAGGGGGTAGGAATTTGAACGACCCAATGTTCAAAAATTTAAATGCCTGGGGTTTGCCCGGGAGGAGGGGGGCGGGGGGGGGGGGGGGGAGATGTTGAAGTTTTGAGTTGATCGGCGCATTACTGTAATAATTTTGCGATTACTCCAAGTCGCTCGGCCTAGGTGCTCTCGTGTTCCACATGACCTCAAAGAACATGCCACGTTCTTGTTAAACGAGAACGGCAAAGAAATGTATCAAAATGTAAAACGAACGGGCAGGACGTGCAGAACTATTGTTTTTTGCAAATTAAACCTATTGCTTTGTGGCGTTCTCGTAGCCGTCGTCGTCGTCCTTGCTTAAGGTCCACAATGACTGTCGTTGTAATCACCGCATACATGAACTTTACAGCTCTGTCCGCTCACTGTAGATTTGAGCAATCGTGACGCGATTCTGAGAAGCGACTGGCCTACTCAGAGACTGCTTACAAGGGTACCACGTGTGTTATGAGGTCATTGCCTAGGCCAGCTAAGCAAAAGAAATGAGTAAACAATGCCATCAGTCAACATACCACTTTTGCCTCAAAAACCGTATCAGTCACATTTCGTTTACATCTCAATCATGGAATGGGTAATACCTCGCTTTCGCTCTCAAAATGCAGCGCTGAGAAACGGAGAAATGTCTTGTGAAACCCCGATAAATGTAATTGAGTATTTTCTACTTACCCTCAATGGGAGAAAACGTGCAAAAATCCAATTTCGGTTTTTCTTTTCCATTTTGTGACAATGTCCAAGCTGTCACTTTGTTTTACGTTGAGAAATACTGTTCCCTATACGACGAGTTAGTCAAGACATTCTTTGGTATTTTCCTCTTTTCTCGAACGGCGTTTGAGGTAATCAAGTGTGTAACGTCATTGTCCAATACTCTGACATAATGAGATTCCTGGTAAATCACAATAGACATCACAAGTGTCCCCTAACCCTAACCCTTAAAAATAGTAACAGTTTTGTGAGACATAAAGAGCGGGACACTTTGTGATGTCTGTTGTGACGTACCAGAAATCTTATTATGTCGGAATATTGGACATATATGTAACGTCGTAGTGAAAATTGACAATTCAGTTAGTAATGGTCTTTACAATTATCCGATATTTGAATAGTTGCTTGGTATTTAGTCTTCGGACTTTGTTCCGTAGATTCTTAAGTTATCGAGGCTCGGGCCAATTCTTATTCCTTTTCAGTATTTATTGGCAATTTTCGAGTCACTGATAAACAGAGATCAATATCTTGAATAGGATGTTACGAGACTGCGCTCAAGGCCACAGTTTGATAACAAATACACGTCCAATATTAAAAAAGTGCCAGAATTTCGTGTCAGCTTTGCGTGAACCTGTGGGGAACCCTTTTAACTAGTTAACTGATACCATGATGAGTGCTTTCTGGTGCACTGCAATGACTTCAATCGTGAATAAAGAATATTCTATTCTTGCGTGCAGCGCACAACAAATTTCTATTGCCTTTCATTGTGGTCTATAAAAAAAGATTTCCTCAACAACGGTAGTAATTGTATGGAAATATCGTGAATTGTTAGATCAAAAGCTTTAACATTTGAAATTTCGTAGAGATACATCCTCAAAACACTGACTGCATTTTTGCTGTCACTTTTAAGAATTCTGGTAAGACAGTCGTGCCTATTAACTACACCTCTTTTGCGTGGCACTTTTTGGCCAAAGTGTTGAGTTATGTTCTTAAGATCCTCCTGCGTAAAGTGACAAAGAAAGTAAAAAAGCATAAAGAAGCTCTAATTTCATCTCAGTTTTAGTTGTTGTTGTTCGTAACTTTTAAGAAGCTCTTGAGGTATTTTTGTAGTGACAATGGAATTAAGCTTATCAAATATAACATTAAAAACAAGAAAAAGGCTGTTCCTTTGTTCACCAGAATCAAAACCCTGTAAGTTACCCGCCCAATTTTCCATTTTTTTCCCTGTACGTTCTATGAAGTTCCTTTCAGATATGCCTAGGAAAAAAAGGAAAAATTCCTCTGTTTATAGTTTTTATGTTACTTGAACCGGCACGCCGTGGAACTTTTAGATCCAACATTTATGAAGGAAACATGCGTATGCCGCCCTTTTTTGCATCTTGTCTGCAAAACGGAACATAAAATTTTTATGCTCTTTTACAGTTTATGGATGAAATGAACGTGGAAATTTTCATGATCTTTTACATTTTATGGATGAAAGAAACCTGGACAATTTCCATGCTCTTTTATATTTTATAGATGAAAAGAACATGGAAATTTCGATGTTCTTTCACATTTTCCCAAGCGAGTAATGTGAGAAATACACGAAAGATATTTTGCATCGTCAAAAGGGAACTCGGAAAAATCCTAGCCTCAGATGGGATTGTGACTGCGTGATGAAGTTAAGAGTCATATATGGTTATCGAAAAACTGGGCTATGCGACTGCGTGATGCAGTCGTAGTCTATAACCACATTTCACCCTTGCTCACCGCACAGTCTCTAGTAGCTCAGGGGAAAAAAGAGTACTAGATCCCGGAGAGTCGTGGTTTCAAATCATCTGTCATCTGGAGCTCGGGTTTTTCCGAGTTACCATTTGACGATGCATAATATTTTTCATGTACTTTTCCGTTTTGTTGATGAAAGGAACATGAAAATTTCCGTGTCTTTTGCATTTTATGGATTAACGGAACATGCAAATTTCCGTGTTCCTTTTCACATTTTATGGATGAAAGGAACATGGAAATTTCCATGTTCTTTTCAATTCTGTGGATGAAGGAACATGACAATTTTCTTGTTCTCTTTACACTTGGCGTGCAAAAGGAACATGGAAATTTCCATGTTCTTTTAAAGACTTGATGTGGGAAAGAACATGGACATTTCCATGTTCTTTTCCGAATTGTCTTGGAAAGGAACATGGAAATTTCCATGTTCTTTTCAATTCTGTGGATGAAGGAACATGACAATTTTCTTGTTCTTTTTACACTTGGCGTGCAAAAGGAACATGGAAATTTCCATGTTTTGACATTTTGTGTGTGAAAGGAACATGGAAATTTACATATTCTTTTACAGACTTGATGTGGGAAAGGAACATGGAAATTTCCATGTTCTTTTCCGAATTGTCTTTGAAAGGAACATGGAAATTTCCATGTTCTGTTCAATTTTGTGGATGAAGGAACACGAAAATTTTCTTGTTCTTTTTACACTTGACGAGTGCACAAGGAACATGGAAATTTCCATGTTTTGACATTTTGTGTGTGAAAGGAACATGGAAATTTACATATTCTTTTACAGACCTGATGTGGGAAAGGAACATGGCAATTTCCATGTTCTTTTCCGAATTTTCTTTGAAAGGAACATGGAAATTACCATGTTCTGTTCAATTTTGTGGATGAAGGAACACGACAATTTTCTTGTTCTTTTTACACTTGACGAGTGCAAAAGGAACATGGAAATTTCCATGTTTTGACATTTTGTGTGTGAAAGCAACATGGAAATTTCCATGTTCTTTTACAGACTTGATGTGGGAAAGGAACATCGAAATTCCCATGTTCTCATTTTTCCGAATTGTCTTTGAAAGGAAAATGGAAATTTTCAAGTTCCTTCAAATTCTGCCTGGGAAATTTACGTATCAACTTTATTAACTTGACCTTAAGCTTAGTCCATTAAAAAAGCACCGTGTTGATGCCGACATATGAACCAGACTAGAAAAATTCTCACCTGGGATAGATGACGACACGCTTGAAGTTAAGAGAAAAGTGCTTGCCTCGGAAGAAACGGAAATCTTCGCAGATATAATATTGGAACTAAATATTGACACAATTCCTGAAGTTATCACAAAGACTGACGGCGTTACACCAGTCAATGACAAAACGCTTGTTAAAGGGTTTGCCAGATTGGACACCGGTACCGTGATGGTTGCTGATAAACTTGTCGACCTTGATAATAAAACACTATACCAAATGCTTGCAGAAGTCGATGCTGACAAACTGCTCGATGAGCTCGCCAAACTTGAAACCGATGCACTACTTGACAGGCTTGCTGATGTTGCAGTAGAAACACTGGCAGACGATGGTGAAATGCTGGTTAACACGCTGAATGAGGCTGACACTGATGAACTAGATGATAAGCTCAACGAACCGTAAAATGACATACTTGGTGAAATGCTGTAAAAAGTCGATGCCGAAACCCTTCTTGAGGGGTTTGTCAGATTGGACACCCGGATGGTTTTTGATAAACTAGTCGACCGTGATACTAAAAAAATAAGTTTATTTGAAATGCTTGGAAAGGTCGATGCTGACAAACTGCTCGGTGAGCTCACTGAACTTGAAACCGATGCAGTACTTGACATGCTCTCGCAGGTTGAAGCAGAAACACTGGCAGACGGCCTAACAGAGCTTGATTGTGAATTACTAGTTGACACGCTGACTGAGGCTGACCCTGATAAACTGGATGACAAGCTGAATAAAGGGGAAAATGACACACTCGTTGAAATGTTGTCAGCAATAGAGGACAAAACGCTTGTTAAAAGGCTGTCAAGAGTGGACACCGTGATGCTTGCTGCTAAATTTGTCGACCTTGATACAGAAACACTATATGAACTTCTCGCAGAGGTCGAAACTGACACACTGCCCGATGAGCTCACTGAACTTGAAACTGATGCACTACTTGACAAGCTTGCTGATCTTGAAGAAGAAACACTTGCAGACGGGCTAACAGAGCTGGATGGTGAAATACTGGTTGACACGCTGACTGAGGCTGGCACTGGTGAGCTGGATGATAAGCTGAACGAAGTGGAAAATGACACACTCGGTAAAATGCTGAAAAAACTCAATGAAGAAACACTTGTTAAAGAGGTGGCCAGAGTGGACACCGTGAAGCTTGCTGATAAACTTGTGGACCTTGAAACTGAATAATTGTTTGAAATGCTTGCAGATGCCGATGAAGACACACTGCTCGATGAGCTCACTGAACGTGGAACTGATACACTACTTGAAAAGCTTGCAGATGTCAAAGTAGAAACTCTGGCAGACGGGTTAACATACGTGGATGGTGAAATACTGGTTGACACGCTGACTGAGGCTGACACTGATGAACTGGATGACAAGCTGAACGAAGTGGAAAATGCCAACCTTGGTGAAATGGAAATGCTCAGAGAAGTCGATGTCGAAACGCTTGTTGAAGGGCTTGCCAGAGTGGACCACGTGATGCTTGCTGAGAAAGTTGTCGACCTTGATACTGAAACTCTATTTGTAATGCCTGTAGAGGTCAATGATGCCAGACTTCTCAATGAGCTCACTAAACTTGGAACCGATACACTACTTGACAAGCTTGCTGATGTTGAAGTGGAAACCCTGGCAGACGTGCTAGAGATTGATTGTGAAATACTGCTTGACGAGATGACTGAGGATGACACTGACGGAATGGAAGACAAGATCAACGAAGTGGAAAATGACACACTTGGATAAATGCTTACAGAAGTCGATGACAAAACGCTTGTTAAAGGGCTTGCAGGAGGGGACGCTCTAATGCTTCCTGATAAACGTCGCGACTTTGATACTGAAACACTATTTAAAATGCTTTCAGAGGTCGATGATGACAAACTGCTCGATAAGCTCACTGAACTTGAAACCGGTACATTACTTGACAAGGTTGCAGATGATGAAGTAGAAACACTGGCAGACGGGTTAACAGAGGTTGATGTTGAAAGCCTGTTTGGAGCGCTAACTGAGGCTGACACTAATGAACTATACGACAAGCTGAACGATGTAGAAGAAGACACGCTTGGTGAAATGCTTACAGAAGTCGACGACGAAAGGCTCGTTGAAAGGCTTACCAGAGTGGACACCGTGACACTTGCTGATAAACTTGTCGACCTTGATACTTTAACAGAAACACTATTTGAAATGCTTGCTAACGTCGATGATGATATACTGCTCAATGACCTAACTGAACTTGGAACCGTTCCCCTACTTGACAAGCTTGCCGATATTGAAGTAGAAAAACTGGCAGTCGGGCTAACAGAGCTTGATGGTGAAATAATAGTTGACCCGCTGATGGAGGGTGACAATGATGAAGTTGATGACGAGCTGGACGAACTGGAAGATGCGACACTCGGTGGAATGCTGGGAGAACTCAATAAAGAAACCCTTGTTGAAGGGCTTTCCTGGATGGACACTGTGATGCCTACTGATAAATATGTTGACCTTGATACTGAAACACTATTTGAAATGCTTGTAGAGGTCGCTGCTGACAAACTGCTCGATGAGCTCACTGAACCTGGAACCGATACACTTATTGACAGGCTTCCCGTTGTTGAAGTATAAACATTGGGAGACGTCCTAACAGAGCTTGATGGTGAAATACTGTTTGAGGCGATGACTGAGGATGACGCTGATGAACTGGATGACAAGCTGAACGAAGTGGAAAATGACACTCTAGGCGAAAAGCTTAAAGAACTCGATGACGAAAGGCTTGTTGAAGGACTTGTAGGAGTGGACGGTGTGATGCTTGCTGATAAACTTGTCGACCTTGATACTGAAACACTGCTTAAAATGATTAAAGAGGTCGATGTTGACACACTGCTCGATGAGGTAACTGAACTTTGACCAGAAACACTACTTGAGAAGATTGCCGATATTGAAGTAGAAACATTGGAAGACCGGCTAACATAGCTTGAAAGCGAAAGACTGATTGACACGCTAATTGAGGCTGACACTGATAAAGTTGATAAAAAGCTCGACGAAGTGGAAGATGACACACTCGGTGGAACGTTGAGTAAACTCAATGAAGCGACGCTTGTTGAAGGCCTTGCAAGGGCGTACACTGTGATGCTTGTTCCTAACTTTGTCGACCTTGATACTGAAACACTATTCGAAACGCTTGCAGAACTCGATGCTGACACACTACTCGATGACCTCAATGAACTTGGAACCGATACACTACTTGTCAAGATTGCCGCTATTGAAGTAGAAATCCTGGCAGACCCGGTAACATAGCTCGATTGCGAAATACTGGATGGCACGCTTATTGAGGCTAACACTGATAAAGTTGATAAAAAGCTCGATGAAGTGGAAGATGACACAGTTGGTGGAATGCTGAGTAAACGCATTGAAGAAACGCTTGTTGAAGGTCTTGCAAGGGTGTACACTATGATGCTTGCTCCTGACCTTGTCGACCTTGATACTGAAACACTATTCGAAATGCTTGCAGAACTCGATGCTGCCACACTACTCGATAACATCAATGAACTTAGAAGCGATACACTACTTGACAAGCTTGCCGAAATTGAAGTTGAAACACTGGAAGACGGAATAATAGACCCCGATCGTGAAATACTGGTTGACACGGTGATTGAAGTTGACACTGACGTGCTGAATAACAAGTTGGACGAAGTGGAAGATGACACACTCGGTGGAATGGTGAGTAAGCTCAATGAAGAATTGCTTGTTGAAGGCCTTGCAAGGGTGTACACTGTGATGCTTACTCCTAACTTTGTCGACCTTGATAATGAAACACTATTCGAAATGCTTGCAGAACTCGATGCTGACACACTAATCGATGACCTCAATAAACTTGGAACCGATACACTACTTAACAAGATTGCCGCTATTGAAGTAGAAATCCTGGCAGACCCGGTAACATAGCTCGATTGCGAGATACTGGATGGCACGCTGATTGAGGCTAACACTGATAAAGTTGATAAAAAGCTCGATGAAGTGGAAGATGACACAGTTGGTGGAATGCTGAGTAAACGCATTGAAGAAACGCTTGTTGAAGGTCTTGCAAGGGTGTACACTGTGATGCTTGCTCCTGACCTTGTCGACCTTGATACTGAAACACTATTCGAAATGCTTGCAGAACTCGATGTTGACACACTACTCGATGACATCAATGAACTTGGAACCGATACACTACTTGAAAAGCTTGCCGATATTGAAGTTGAAACACTGGAAGACGGACTAACAGACCCCGATCGTGAAATACTGGTTGACAGGGTGATTGAGGTTGACACTGACGTGCTGAATAACAAGTTGGACGAGGTGAAAGATGACACACTCGGTGGAATGGTGAGTAAGCTCAATGAAGAATTGCTTGTTGAAGGCCTTGCAAGGGTGTACACTGTGATGCTTACTCCTAACTTTGTCGACCTTGATAATGAAACACTATTCGAAATGCTTGCAGAACTCGATGCTGACACACTACTCGAGGACCTCAATGAACTTGGAACCGATACACTACTTGACAACATTGCCGCTATTGAAGTAGAAACCCTGGCAGACCCGGTAACATAGCTCGATTGCGAAATACTGGATGGAACGCTGATTGAGGCTAACACTGTTAAAGTTGATAAAAAGCTCGATGAAGTGGACGATGACACAGTTGGTGGAATGCTGAGTAAACTCATTGAAGAAACGCTTGTTGAAGGCCTTGCAAGGGTGTACACTGTGATGCTTGCTCCTGACCTTGTCGACCTTGATACTGAAACGCTATTCGAAATGCTTGCAGAACTCGATGCCGACACACTACTAGATGACCTCAATGAACTTGGAAGCGATACACTACTTGACAAGCTTGCCGATATTGAAGTTGAAACACTGGAAGACGGACTAACAGACCCCGATCGTGAAATACTGGTTGACACGGTGATTGAAGTTGACACTGACGTGCTGAATAACAAGTTGGACGAAGTGGAAGATGACACACTCGGTGGAATGCTGAGTAAATTCAATGAAGAATTGCTTGTTGAAGGCCTTGCAAGGGTGTACACTGTGATGCTTGCTCCTAACCCTGTCGACCTTGATACTGAAACACTATTCGAAATGCTTGCAGAACTCGATGCTGACACACTAATCGATGACCTCAATAAACTTGGAACCGATACACTACTTAACAAGATTGCCGCTATTGAAGTAGAAATCCTGGCAGACCCGGTAACATAGCTCGATTGCGAGATACTGGATGGCACGCTGATTGAGGCTAACACTGATAAAGTTGATAAAAAGCTCGATGAAGTGGAAGATGACACAGTTGGTGGAATGCTGAGTAAACGCATTGAAGAAACGCTTGTTGAAGGTCTTGCAAGGGTGTACACTGTGATGCTTGCTCCTGACCTTGTCGACCTTGATACTGAAACACTATTCGAAATGCTTGCAGAACTCGATGTTGACACACTACTCGATGACATCAATGAACTTGGAACCGATACACTACTTGAAAAGCTTGCCGATATTGAAGTTGAAACACTGGAAGACGGACTAACAGACCCCGATCGTGAAATACTGGTTGACAGGGTGATTGAAGTTGACACTGACGTGCTGAATAACAAGTTGGACGAGGTGAAAGATGACACACTCGGTGGAATGGTGAGTAAGCTCAATGAAGAATTGCTTGTTGAAGGCCTTGCAAGGGTGTACACTGTGATGCTTACTCCTAACTTTGTCGACCTTGATAATGAAACACTATTCGAAATGCTTGCAGAACTCGATGCTGACACACTACTCGAGGACCTCAATGAACTTGGAACCGATACACTACTTGACAACATTGCCGCTATTGAAGTAGAAACCCTGGCAGACCCGGTAACATAGCTCGATTGCGAAATACTGGATGGAACGCTGATTGAGGCTAACACTGTTAAAGTTGATAAAAAGCTCGATGAAGTGGACGATGACACAGTTGGTGGAATGCTGAGTAAACTCATTGAAGAAACGCTTGTTGAAGGCCTTGCAAGGGTGTACACTGTGATGCTTGCTCCTGACCTTGTCGACCTTGATACTGAAACGCTATTCGAAATGCTTGCAGAACTCGATGCCGACACACTACTAGATGACCTCAATGAACTTGGAAGCGATACACTACTTGACAAGCTTGCCGATATTGAAGTTGAAACACTGGAAGACGGACTAACAGACCCCGATCGTGAAATACTGGTTGACACGGTGATTGAAGTTGACACTGACGTGCTGAATAACAAGTTGGACGAAGTGGAAGATGACACACTCGGTGGAATGCTGAGTAAATTCAATGAAGAATTGCTTGTTGAAGGCCTTGCAAGGGTGTACACTGTGATGCTTGCTCCTAACCCTGTCGACCTTGATACTGAAACACTATTCGAAATGCTTGCAGAACTCGATGCTGACACACTAATCGATGACCTCAATAAACTTGGAACCGATACACTACTTAACAAGATTGCCGCTATTGAAGTAGAAATCCTGGCAGACCCGGTAACATAGCTCGATTGCGAGATACTGGATGGAACGCTGATTGAGGCTAACACTGTTAAAGTTGATAAAAAGCTCGATGAAGTGGAAGATGACACAGTTGGTGGAATGCTGAGTAAACTCATTGAAGAAACGCTTGTTGAAGGCCTTGCAAGGGTGTACACTGTGATGCTTGCTCCTGACCTTGTCGACCTTGATACTGAAACACTATTCGAAATGCTTGCAGAACTCGATGCTGACACACTACTCGATGACCTCAATGAACTTGGAACCGATACAATACTTGAGAATATTGCCGATATTGAAGTCGAAACACTGGAAAACGGACTAACAGACCCCGATCGTGAAATACTGGTTGACACGGTGATTGAGGTTGACTCTGACGTGCTGAATAAAAAATTGGACGAAGTGGAAGATGACACACTCAGTGGAATGCAGAGTAAAGTCAATGAAGAAACGCCTGTTAAAGGCCTTACAAGGGTGTACACTGTGATGCTTGCTTCTAACCTTGTCGACCTTGATAATGAAACACTATTCGAAATGCTTGCAGAACTCGATGCTGACACATTACTAGATGACCTCAATGAACTTGGAACCGATACACTACTTGACAAGCTTGGTGATGTTGAACTAGAAACACTGGCAGACAGACTGACAGAGCTTGATAGTGAGAGGCTTGTTGACGAGCTGACTGAGGCTGACAGTGATGAACTGGATGACAAGCTGAACGAAGTGGAAAATAACACACTTGGTGAAATGCTGACAGAAGTCGACGACGAAATGTTTGTTGAAGGGCTTTCCCGACTGGATACGGTGATGCTTTATGATAAACTTGACGACCTTGATACTGAAACACTAATCGAAATCCTTGCAGAACTCGATGCTGACACACCACTCGATGACATCAATGAACTTGGAACCGATACACTACTAGACAAGCTTGCCGATATTGAAGTCGAAACAATGGAAGACGGACTAACAGACCCCGATCGTGAAATACTGGTTGACACAGTGATTGAAGTTGACACTGAAGCGCTGAATAAGAAGTTGGACGAGGTGGAAGATGACACACTCAGTGGAATGCTGAGTAAACTCAATGAAGAAACGCGTGTGGAAGGTCTTGCAAGGGTGTACACTGTGATGCTTGCTCCTAACGTTGTCGACCTTGATACTGAAAGACTATTCGAAATGCTTGCATAACTCGATGCTGACACACTAATCGATGACATCAATGAACTTGGAACCGATACACTACTTGACAAGCTTGCGAATATTGAAGTCGAAACACTGGAAGACTGACTAACAGACCCCGATCGTGAAATACTGGTTGACAGGCTGATTGAGGCTAACACTGATGAAGTTGATAAGAAGCTCGACGAAGTGGAAGACGACACAATCAGTGGAATGCTGAGTAAACTCAATGAAGAAACGCGTGTTGAAGGCCTTGCAAGGGTGTACACTGTGATGCTTGCTCCTAACTTTGTCGACCTTGATAATGAAACACTATTCGAAATGCTTGCAGAACTCGATGCTGACACACTACTCAATGAACTTGGAACCGATACACTACTTGACAAGCTTGCCGATATTAAAGTCGAAACACTGGAAGACGGACTAACAGACCCCGATCGTGAAATACTGGTTGACACGGTGATTGAAGTTGACACTGACGTGCTGAATAAAAAGTTGGACGAGGTTGAAGATGACACACTCAGTGGAATGCAGAGTAAAGTCAACGAAGAAACGCCTGTTAATGGCGTTGCAAAGGTGTACACTGTGATGCTTGCTCCTAAACTTGTTGACCTTGATACTGAAACACTATTCGAAATGCTTGCAGAAGTCGATGCTGACACACTACTCGATGACCTCAGTGAACTTGGAACCGATGCACTACTTGACAAGCTTGCCGATATTGAAGTCGAAACACTGGAAGACGGACTAACAGACCCCGATCGTGAAATACTGGTTGACACGGTGATTGAAGTTGACACTGATGAGCTGGATGAAAAGCTGAACGAAGTAGAAAATGACACAGTCGTTAAATTGCTTAAAGAAGCCGATGAGAAAACACCTATTGGTGGGCTTGCCAGAGTGGACACCGTGATGGTTGCTGATAAACTTATCGGTCTAGATATTGAAACAATATTTGAAATTCTTGAAGAAGACGGTGCTGACACACTGCTTGATGAGCTCACTGGACGTGAAACCGATGCACTACTTGACGAGCGTGCTGATGTTGAAGTAGAATCTCTGCCAGATGGGCTAACAGAGCTTCTTGGTGAAATATTGGTTGACATACTGACTGAGGCTGACACTGATGAACTGGAGGACAAGCCGAACGAAGTGGAAAATGAGACACTTGGTGAAATGCTGACAGCAGTTGACGACGAAACGCTTGTTGAAGGGCTTGCCACTGTGATTCTTGCTGATAAACTTGTGGACCTTGATACTGAAGCACCATCTGAAATGCTTGCAGAGGTCGAGGCTGACATACTGTTCAATGAGCTCACTGTACGTGAAACCGATGCACTACTTGATAAGCTTGCTGATGTTGAAGTAGAATCTCTGCAAGATGGGTTAACAGAGCTTCTTGGTGAAATATTGGTTGACATACTTACTGATAGTGAGAGGCTTGTTGACGAGCTGACTGATTCTGACAGTGATGAACTGGATGACAAGCTGAACAAAGTGGAAAATGACACACTTGGTGAAATGCTGACCGAAGTAGACGACGAAATGCTTGTTGAAGGGCTTGCCAGAGTGGATACGGTGATGCTTTCTGATAAACTTGACGACCTTGATACTGAAACACTATTTGAAATGCTTGCAGAGGTCGACGCTGACATACTGTTCAACGAGCTCACTGTACTTGAAACCGATGCACTACTTGATAAGCTTGCTGATGTTGAAGTAGAAACAAGGGCCGACGGGCTGACAGAGCTTGATGATGAAACTCCGGTTGACACGCTGACTGAGGGTGACAGTGATGAACTGGATGACATATTGGACGAAGTGGAAAATAACACACTTGATGAAATGCTGAAAGTAGTCGACGACGAAACGCTTGTTGAAGGGCTTGCCAGAGTGGACACCGTGATGGTGATTGATGCTGAGAAGACGATACGAGACAGTTTTTAAAATTTACTAATTACCTTGAAAAAACGTTTATTCAGATAACGCTTACTAAGTATGACTTTTTTATAACTTTCTTTTGGACTCTTATTAATCTTTTGTTTAGAGGTGAGAAGTTGTTTTAAACTTGACACTCGATGCCTTCCCCGATACTCCTTTCTGCCATGGCCATTTTATATCAGTGGGTCAAATGACTTGGGTTATTGACCGAAACGCCAAATACCAAAATACTCTTTGTTTGTCTTCCCAAATTTTGAATAAGCGTTGTTTTTGTTTTCTCTTGGGACCATTGTAAGTCCCAAGAGAAACAGGAAACAATGCTTATTCAAAATTTGGGTGGAGAAACAAAGAGTATTATGGTATTTTCCGTTCGGGCAGTTGGTGCTTTGAAGTTAGCTGCGAGGAAACCAGAGCTCGTGAAAACCAAAACTTGTGGATTTTCCCGCAA
>OX421452.1:36180684-36188184 GCA_949126865.1 Montipora capitata | reverse complement strand
GGAAAGAAGCTTTTCCACTGTATCAAAAAATTACAGATGCAGCTGTCAATGGATATTAATGCAGTAGATATAGATACAATCCGCACATGAAATTGGATTTCTGCCACTATAGACATTTGATTTCACAGGGACCTTGTGTTAGAAAACATGCTAAAATAAGTAATTTTTGGTTGTGGAACAAATAATTCCCTGTTGCTTTTGATGTTGAAAAATGGAACTTACTTTTATCAGGTTCATTTTGTAAGGTAGTATTACATTCTGGTACTTACCTGTAGTGTTGTGTTTACTGTATGGCAAATACTATGCTTCCTTTTTAGCTGTTGCACTTAATTGTATCTTTTGACAGCCTTTAAGAAAGCAATCTGATGAAATCACAACCAAAGCCATTAAAACTGTTCCAAATCTTTTGTTCAGGATTTCAAACATAGAATACTCTAACCATACATGAAACTGTAATGACATCAATCCTGTTTTTATTGACTCGTATTCTTGTTTTTTTTTAAATATGAAATATAAAGATAACATTCAACTATTAATCAATTTTCTGTACAAACAAAACAAAAGCATCCAGTTTCACTTTAAACTGCTACTATGACGAAATTCACATCTTTCCTATGTAAGCCATTTTAAGGAATAAACATGTACGAGAAGAAGAATGCTGTTTACTATTTTCAAAATTCTTTTTTTTTTCCAGAGATATTAAAGTTTTTTAAATCTGCAAATTAGCCAAGTGATGATGTCATAAACTCAACCGAATTTTGATCAAATGTGATTAAAAAGATTTTTCAACCAATTTGTATCAGAAATTCTTCATTCTTTCCTGGAATTCTATGTAAAAATGAGAGGGATAAAAATTTGATTATAGTAGCACTTTAAGTTGGTTACATGATTTGGTTCTCACAATCTATTTCTCATGTGCGCACAGTGAACGTTTGCTACACCAGTTACTGATTATCCAAAATCGTTATAATTTATAAAACTCAATTTGGCTGTGCACTTGCACGATGAAAACGCCAGTTGTGGTCCTTCTAAACGATATCTGGGTTCTAAGATCAATGCCAGGCTATGCTACTATGCCAACATCAACTCAAACTGTAGTAGATTGAATAGCGTAAATAGCTGTCTTTAAGAGTAAAGCATGCTCACTTCAATTTGAAGGTAAGTGAGGATACACCAACAAGAAGGCAGAATACAACTGCAATGTAATTATGTACTTTTCACAATAGTAACATGATGAACTGGTAAACTCTAGTTATGTGTCAATTTCTATTTACATTTTATTACATCAGTGTTGAAAAAAGGGCTGCAGTCTGATCTCTGGCTACAGGTTCCCAATGCCGTGCAAAGGCTTGTCCTTTACAGAAACCCTGAAGGAAAACATCCTTAAATTCCTCATATGCTGTCATGTGCAAAACAGGAAATGATATTTCCATTGCACAGGCCCCAACATATGGGAAGCACACCCTGTGACTTGGGTTATCAACTATGCGTGATTGAAGTTCACCCTTACTTTTAAGCCACGGCCACAGATTTCTCGATGTCGTGGCCCTGTTAACCACTGCATCACTCCTGCGGCACTTAAATCTGGTGTTGAATACTCTCCATCCACTGCAATACCTTCCTCTCAACTTCCTTCCGCACCAAAATTCCATGCTATTGCTGATTCGTACACACAGCCTGTCACTTGTTCATCTTTAACCCAATGAAGAAAGTCCTGAAAATTGTAAAGAACTTCCTCCTCCACAGCCCTTTCTGGAGTTCCAGGATTAGAGAATTCTGCTTCTAAGCAACTGATCAAGTAGTTTGCATCAACATCTTCGCAACTTCCTTTTACAAATTAAGAGTGGCCTTCAGGCCTCAGGGTTGCTTATTAAAAGGTCTTTCAAGCCATAGGCTTTGAGACCTTCCATAAACTCACCAAGGGAGCGTGATCGCCTGCTTACCATGCTGATTATGATGGAGCCCACAATCTCATCAATTTTGTTCTCGTTAATTGGGCCAGTATAGCCATGATCAATAATGATGTCCTGAACGTTTACAACATCCTCCCTGATTCTGCCAATTTGTTCTCTCTCAGATGGTGTTAAATGCTGTTCAGCTTCGAGGTTCATTAGGGCAAGATCTAGATTTAACAACATCTTATAAGATTCCTCTTCCAAGAAGGAGGGTGCAGGACCGTTTTGTGCAAGACTTGCTGCTACAATTTCTCCAGCTGCCCTGAAATTTCCATTCTTGATGAAGAGTGTTGAATGAATGTATAGGACTTCCATTTGGAAAAATAATGTGCGCCATATCACTGATCACATCAGTAAAAAATTCTCAAGCCAATGCACTGGTATCTATTCCTTGTTCTCCTAAGTACTTGATTATAACTTTGCTTTCTGGTGGCTTTTTCTTTCTTTCCCTCTGCCACAACTGAATGACACGATTAAGACTTGTATCACGTCTAATAGTCAAAAGGAGATGAAGATCCTGATTGACTAGCTTTTCCAATTTCTTAACAGCTGATGCAGGGTCAGTGATAGCAGGACACTTGACAGGACTTGGGACAGGTTTAACTACTGAAGCTGGGGCTATTTCCACATTTCATCATTGTCGATCATGCTTTTCTGTAAAGCCAATGCTATCTCATGGTCGTGTGTTAACTGGGCACATCACCTTGTGAACTGCCAATATTACCTGATGGAGTTAATTAACATGTTTAGACTCCCACCATTATTGCTACTGCTACACTGTAACTCTTATTGTTTTTGTTACAGAAACAAGTGTATTATAAAAACTATTGTAATATTGTTTTATCTAAGTATCTACTCTGTTAGGTCCCGACATGTGACTGTTTTATTTTCTTTAAGCTTCTTTTATTCAAGTTGTGTTGTTACTTCCTTTTTTATGTACTTAACTTAAAGAAATATTTATGTAATTAACTTAAAGAAATATTGAATTATAATTTAAAAAAATACCTTATGGCTCCCCACTTGTTCCTGGTTGATCCCGCATAGGGTCTGGAATATGAAAGGCATTGTTGACATCATCGTTGCCTTCTGTGCAGTTGTTTTGGGCAATTTTTTTCATCAGCAAACTCATGCATGAGAAAATCTGATTTAGCACATAAGTACAAGGTTATCCTCTTAAAGTCTTTCCCAAGATCTTCCTGGTATCTTTTAAGAGTGAAAAACTCTTTATTTGAACCAGGGAGAAATATCGCCTCCTGGAAATCCTCTAGCAGCAGCATGTATTCTTCATATTCAATATAGCAATCACTATTGAATGCCTTCCATTTACTAACAGCTTTTGAAGAATGGTAAATGTAGAGTCTTTTGTATTGACCCTCAATGCCCGTCATTCGCTCTGACGAAGGGCAAACGCTCGAAACGTCAGCCTTTAGAATCTCTGTACGATGGTTAATTTACATTATCAACTCCGTTGATAAAACCGAATGTTTGTAGACTATTACCAATAGTCCTCTGGTAGCGTAGCCAATTATAATGCAGGATTTGCAGTAGTCCACTAGTTGGTAATGTTCCAGGCTCTAAGTGGCTCGGGATAAGTGAATGTGTAACGAGGACAAGAAAAAGTCCCACTATCCCAGTCTTCGCTCGAGTTTTTTTTGGAAGAGGCTAAACCCACAATTGCTGCTGAACGAGCAAAAGGAGCTAATCAGCATGTAATGAAAAATCTTTTGATTCCGTCTACCAACATTTCTCATCCATTAGGTGTTTTTTCAAGCGGTCTTTTGCATAGCACAAATCTATAATGGTTAAGCTTTCCATCCATACCAATTAGGCTATCATACGACTTGTACTTCCTATTTTTCTAAGCTTCCAAAGTTTGCCCAAAAATTCATCCATTTTTGAAAATGTTCCCTTGGTCACCCCCTTGCTATTTTGCGAAAAACCACGAATTTTGCCACTTTTGGAAAAAATGTCATTTCTCATCTAATAGGTGTTTTTTCATGCAATCTTCTCAATAGCACAAATCTATGATAGTTTTGCTTTCCATCCATACCAATTAGGCTATCATACGACTTGTATTTCCTATTTTTCTAAGCTTCCAAAGTTTGCCCAAAAAATCGGCCATTTGTGAAAATTTTCCCTTGGATCCCACTTTCCTATTTTGCGAAAAGCCGCGGTTTTGACACTTTTGCAAAAAGTGTCATTTCTCATCTAATAGGTGTTTTTTCACGCGGTTCTTAGCATAGCACAAATCTATGATAGTTTAGCTTTCCATCCATACCAATTAGGCTATCATACGACTTGTATTTCCTATTTTTCTAAGCTTCCAAAGTGCTTAGGTAAATAGCTGTCTATTCAGTACCGATGATCACTCGCCTAGATAGCCAAAGTAAGTAACAGTCGTTGACACTATTTTCCGGCCGCCATATTGGTGCACCACAGATGTGCACCAACATGGCGTTTTCATACTGGGCTCTGTAAATTTCTGCAAAACATTTCGACGAATATCTGAAGTTTGGAGAAACGCACAGGCCTAAAACTTGGAGAAGTGTCTTCTTCATTTATCTTCTACAACATCAAGAATTCTTGACTTTTTCCACTGGATGGTTTTCGATTTATTTTTTTATTGCGTGACAGTGAAAACGATCTATAGGTGTTTTTCATGGGGTTTTTTGCGTAGCACAAATCTATGATAGTCTAGCTTTCCATTAATACCAATTAGGCTATCATACGACTTTTATTTCCTATTTTTCTAAGCTTCCAAAAATTGCCCAAAAAATCGGCAGTTTTTGAAAAATTTCCCTTGGTCCCCCCTTTGATATTTTGCGAAAAACCGCGGTTTTTGACACTTTTGCAAAAAGTGTCATTTCTCATCTAATAGGTGTTTTTTCATGCGGTTTTTTGCATAGCACAAATCTATGATAGTTTAGCTTTCCATCCATACCAATTAGGCTATCATACGACTTGTATTTCCTATTTTTCTAAGCTTCCAAAGTTTGCCCAAGAAATCGGCCATTTTTGAAAAATTTCCCTTAGTCCCCCCTTTGCTATTTTGCGAAAAACCGCGGTTTTTGACACTTTTGGAAAAAATGTGATTTCGCATCTAATAGGTGTTTTTTCATGCGGTTTTTTGCATAGCACAAATGTATGATAGCCTAATTGGTATGGATGGAAAGCTAAACTATCATAGATTTGTGCTATGCAAAAGACTGCATGAAAAAAACCTATTAGATGAGAAATAACATTTTTTCCAAAAGTGTCAAAAACTGCGGGTTTTGGCAAAATAGCAAAGGGGGGACCAAGGGAAATTTTTCAAAAATGGCCGATTTTTTGGGCAAACTTTGGAAGCTTAGAAAAATAGGAAATACAAGTCGTATGATAGCCTAATTGGTATGGATGGAAAGCTAAACTATCATAGATTTGTGCTATGCAAAAAACCGCATGAAAAAACACCTATTAGATGAGAAATGACACTTTTTGCAAAAGTGTCAAAAACCGCGGTTTTTCGCAAAATAGCAAAGGGGGGACCAAGGGAAATTTTTCAAAAATGGCCGATTTTTTGAGCAAACTTTGGAAGCTTAGAAAAATACGAAATACAAGTCGTATGATAGCCTAATTGGTATGGATGGAAAGCTAAACTATCATACGACTTGTATTTCCTATTTTTCTAAGCTTCCAAGGTTGTTTTTTCATGCGGTTTTTTGCTGAGCACAAAACTATGATAGTTTAGCTTTCCATCAATACCAAGTAGGCCCTCATACGACTTGTATTTCCCATTTTTCTAAGGTTCCAAATTTTGCCCAAAAAATCGGCCATTTTTGAAAAATTTCCCTTGGTCCCCCCTTTGCTATTTTGCAAAAACCCGCAGTTTTTGACCCTTTTGCAAAAAATGTCATTTCTTATCTAATAGGTGTTTTCTCATGCGGTTTTTTGAATAGCACAAATCTATGATAGTTTAGCTTTCCATCCATACCAATTAGGCTATCATACGACTTGTATTTCCTATTTTTCTAAGCTTCCAAAGTTTGCCCAAAAAATCGGCCATTTTTGAAAAATTTCCCTTGGTCCCCCCTTTCCTATTTTGCGAAAAACTGCGGTTTTTGGCACTTTTGCAAAAAGTTTCATTTCTCATCTAATAGGTGTTTTTTCATGCGGTTTTTAGCATAGCACAAATCTATGATAGTTTAGCTTTCTATCCATACCAATTAGGCTATCATACGACTTGTATTTCCTATTTTTCTAAGCTTCCAAAGTTTGCCCAAAAAATCGGCCATTTTTGAAAAATTTCCCTTGGTCCCCCATTTGCTATTTTGCGAAAAACCGCGGTTTTTGACACTTTTGCAAAGAGTGTCATTTCTCATCTAATAGGTGTTTTTTCATGCGGTTTTTCGCATAGCACACATCTATGATAGTTTAGCTTTCCATCCATATCAATTAGGCTATCATACTACTTGTATTTCCCATTTTTCTAAGCTTCCAAAGTTTGCCCAAAAAATCGGCCATTTTTGAAAAATTTGCCTTGGTCCCCCCTTTGCTATTTTGCGAAAAACCGCGCTTTTGGACACTTTTGCAAAAAGTGTCATTTCTCATCTAATAGCTGTTTTTTCATGCGGTTTTTTGCATAGCATAAATCTATGATAGTTTAGCCTTCCATGCATACCAATTAGGCTATCATACGACTTGTATTTCCTATTTTTCTAAGCTTCCAAAGTTTGCCCAAAAAATCGGCCATTTTTGAAAAAATTTTCCTTGGTCCCCCCTTTGCTATTTTGCGAAAAACCGCGGTTTTTGACACTTTTGCAAAAAAGGTCATTTCTCATCTAATAGGTGTTTTTTCATGCGGTTTTTTGCATAGCACAAATGTGTGATAGTTTAGCTTTCCATCCATCCATACCAATTAGGCTATCATACGACTTGTATTTCCTATTTTTCTAAGCTCCCAAAGTTTGCCCAAAAAATTGGCCATTTTTGAAAAATTTGCCTCTGTCCTCTCTTTGCTATTTTGCGAAAAACCGCGGTTTTTGACACTTTTGAAAAAAGTGTCATTTCTCATCTAATAGGTGTTTTTGCATGCTATTTTTTGTATAGCACAAAACTATAATAGTTGAGCTTTCCTTCCATACCAATTACGCTATCATACGACTTGTATTTCCTATTTTTCTAAGCTTCCAAAGTTTGCCCAAAAAATCGGCCATTTTTGAAAAAATTAGCTTGGTCCCCCCTTTGCTATTTTGCAAAAAAGCGCGGTTTTTGACACTTCTGCAAAAAGTGTCATTTCTCATCTAATAGGTTTTTTTCATGCGGTTTTTTGCATAGCACAAATCTATGATGGTTTAGCTTTCCATCCATACCAATTAGGCTATCATACGACTTGTATTTCCTATTTCTCCAAGCTTCCAAAGTTTGCCTAAAAAATCAGCCATTTTTGAAAAATCTCCCTTGGTCCCCCCTTTGCTATTTTGCGAAAAACCGCGGTTTTTGACACTTTTGCAAAAAGTGTCATTTCTCATCTAATAGCTGTTTTTTCATGCGGTTTTTTGCATAGCAT
>OX421452.1:36098184-36173184 GCA_949126865.1 Montipora capitata | reverse complement strand
GTTCACGCACAAATTCAAGCAGCTTTTCTCCTTCCAGACCAATCTTTTCGCCAAGCTGAATAAATTTCTCCATTTTCACAGCACTAAAGTTCCACGGCTCTTTCACTCGCTACAACTTTTTCCACAGCGCAGCTACTTCTTTTCAAGTTGTGATCCTTTCCTGGTTAACGTAGTCGGCAAACAAATGAATTCCGCTCCCGGACAGGCCCCCAATGTTACGAGTTCGAATGTTTAGAGGAAAGGTAGCTTGCAAACTAAACTGAACGCAGGGTTGTCGGAACAACAACAAGAAGGTTTATTCCAAAAATGAACGTAGTTTCCACGAAGTAAAACTCTTAACAACACGTACTCAATAAACTTACACGGCCTCCGCCAACTTGAATAAACACTGCTTCTGTCACACTTGACTAAACACGGCCAACGCCAACTCTCTTCGCTTGTGAAAAACTAGTTAGAAAAACACTCCGCTTGGACTCGTCTACTTATATACTCTGACAATAAATTTCTAGAACTTTCTAAATTAGTAATCAATCTAATTATAGAAAGGTTACAAAACACACCGATTTAGAAACGCTTACACATAAACCTAAAAATAATCAAACTACGAACTCTCGCGAAGCGTCTAGAAGGTAACGCTTGTCACGCAATACTATTTTTCGTAACACTATGATAGTTTACCTTTCCATCCATACCAATTAGGCTATCATACGACTTGTATTTCCTATTTTTCTAAGCTTCCAAAGTTTTCCCAAAAAATCGGCCATTTTTTAAAAATTTCCCTTGGTCCCCCCTTTGCTATTTTGCGAAAAACCGCGGTTTTTGACACTTTTGCAAAAAGTGTCATTTCTCATCTAATAGGTGTTTTTTCATGCGGTTTTTTGCATAGCACAAATCTATGATAGTTTAGCTTTCCATCCATACCAATTAGGCTATCATACGACTTGTATTTCCTATTTTTCTAAGCTTCCAACGTTTGCCCAAAAAACTGGCCATCTTTGAAAAATTTGCCTTGGTCCCCCCTTTGCTATTTTGCGAAAAACCGCGGTTTTTGACACTTTTGCAAAAAGTGTCATTTCTCATCTAATAGGTTTTTTTTTTCATGCGGTTTTTTGCATAGTTCAAATCTTAGATAGATTAGCTTTCCATCCATAGCAATTAGGCTATCATACGACTTGTATTTCCTATTTTTCTAAGCTTCCAAAGTTTGCCCAAAAAATCGGCCATTTTTGAAAAATTTCCCTTGGTCCCCCCTTTGCTATTTTGCGAAAAACCGCGGTTTTTGACACTTTTGCAAAAAGTGTCTTTTCTCATCTAATAGGTGTTTTTTCATGCGGTTTTTTGCATAGCACAAATTTATGATAGGTTAGCTTTCCATCCATACAAATTCGGCTATCATACGACTTGTATTTCCTATTTTTCTAAGCTTCGTAAGTTTGCCCAAAAAATCGGCCATTTTTGAAAAATTTCCCTTGGTCCCCCCTTTGCTATTTTGCGAAAAACCGCATTTTTTGACACTTTTGCAAAAAGTGTCATTTCTCATCTAATAGGTGTTTTTTCATGCGATTTTTTGCATAGCACAAATCTATGATAGTTTAGCTTTCCATCCATAACAATTAGGCTATCATACGACCTGTATTTCCTATTTTTCTAAGCTTCCATAAGTTGCCCAAAAAATCGGCCATTTTTGCAAAATTCCCCTTGGTCCCCCCTTTGCTATTTTGCAAAAAATAGCGGTTTTTGACACTTTTGCAAAAAGTGTCATTTCTCATCTAATAGGTGTTTTTTCATGTGGTTTTTTGCATAGCACAAATCTATGATAGTTTAGCTTTCCATCCATACCAATTAGGCTATCATACGACTTGTATTTCCTATTTTTCTAAGCTTCCAAATTTTTCCCAAAAAATCGGCCATTTTTGAAAAATTTCCCTTGGTCCCCCCTTTGCTATTTTGCGAAAAACCGCGGTTTTTGACACTTTTGCAAAAAGTGTCATTTCTCATCTAATAGCTGTTTTTTCATGCGGTTTTTTGCATAGCACAAATCTATGATAGTTTAGCTTTCCATCCATACCAATTAGGTTATCATACGACTTGTATTTCCTATTTTTCTAAGCTTCCAAAGTTTGCCCAAAAAATCGGCCATTTTTGAAAAATTTCCCTTGTTCCCCCCTTTGCTATTTTGCGAAAAACCGCATTTTTTGACACTTTTGCAAAAAGTGTCATTTCTCATCTAATAGGTGTTTTTTCATGCGATTTTTGCATAGCACAAATCTATGATAGTTTAGCTTTCCATCCATAACAATTAGGCTATCATACGACCTGTATTTCCTTTTTTTCTAAGCTTCCAAAAGTTGCCCAAAAAATCGGCCATTTTTGAAAAATTTCCCTTGGTCCCCCCTTTGCTATTTTGCGAAAAACCGCGGTTTTTGACACTTTTGCAAAAAGTGTCATTTCTCATCTAATAGGTGTTTTTTCATGCGGTTTTTTGCATAGCACAAATCTATGATAGTTTAGCTTTCCATCCATACCAATTAGGCTATCATACGACTTGTATTTCCTATTTTTCTAAGCTTCCAAAGTTTGCCCAAAAAATCGGCCATTTTTGAAAAATTTCCCTTGGTCCCCCCTTTGCTATTTTGCGAAAAACCGCGGTTTTTGACACTTTTGCAAAAAGTGTCATTTCTCATCTAATAGCTGTTTTTTCATGCGGTTTTTTGCATAGCACAAATCTATGATAGTTTAGCTTTCCATCCATACCAATTAGGCTATCATACGACTTGTATTTCCTATTTTTCTAAGCTTCCAAAGTTTGCCCAAAAAATCGGCCATTTTTGAAAAATTTCCCTTGGTCCCCCCTTTGCTATTTTGCGAAAAACCGCGGTTTTTGACACTTTTGCAAAAAGTTTCATTTCTCATCTAATAGCTGTTTTTTCATGCGGTTTTTTTGCATAGCACAAATCTATGATAGTTTAGCTTTCCATCCATACCAATTAGGCTATCATACGACTTGTATTTCCTATTTTTCTAAGCTTCCAAAGTTTGCCAAAAAAATCGGCCATTTTTGAAAAATTTCCCTTTGTCCCCCCTTTGCTATTTTGCGAAAAACCGCGGTTTTTGACACTTTTGGAAAAAGTGTTATTTCTCATCTAATAGGTGTTTTTTCATGCGGTTTTTTGCATAGCACAAATCTATGATAGTTTAGCTTTCCATCCATACCAATTAGGCTATCATACGACTTGTATTTCCTATTTTTCTAAGCTTCCAAAGTTTGCCCAAGAAATCGGCCATTTTTGAAAAATTTCCCTTGGTCCCCCCTTTGCTATTTTGCGAAAAACCGCGGTTTTTCACACTTTTGCAAAAAGTGTCATTTCTCATCTAATAGCTGTTTTTTCATGCGGTTTTTTTGCATAGCACAAATCTATGATAGTTTAGCTTTCCATCCATACCAATTAGGCTATCATACGACTTGTATTTCCTATTTTTCTAAGCTTCCAAAGTTTGCCCAAACAATCGGCCATTTTTGAAAAATTTCCCTTGGTCCCCCCTTTGCTATTTTGCGAAAAACCGCGGTTTTTGACACTTTTGCAAAAAGTGTTATTTCTCATGTAATAGGTGTTTTTTCATGCGGCTTTTTGCATAGCACAAATCTATGATAGTTTAGCTTTCCATCCATACCAATTAGGCTATCATACGACCTTTATTTCCTATTTTTCTGAGCTTCCAAAGTTTGCCCAAAAAATTGGCCATTTTTGAAAAATTTCCCTTAGTCCCCCCTTTGCTATTTTGCGAAAAACCGCGGTTTTTGACACTTTTGCAAAAAGTGTCATTTCTCATCTAATAGGTGTTTTTTCATGCGGTTTTTTGCATAGCACAAATCTATGATAGTTTAGCTTTCCATCCATACCAATTAGGCTATCATACGACTTGTATTTCCTATTTTTCTAAGCTTGCAAAGTTTGCCCAAAAAATCGGCTATTTTTGAAAAATTTCCCTTGGTCCCCCCTTTGCTATTTTGCGAAAAACCGCGGTTTTTGACACTTTTGCAAAAAGTGTTATTTCTCATGTAATAGGTGTTTTTTCATGCGGTTTTTTGCATAGCACAAATCTATGATAGTTTAGCTTTCTATCCATACCAATTAGGCTATCATACGACTTGTATTTCCTATTTTTCTAAGCTTCCAAAGTTTGCCCAAAAAATTGGCCATTTTTGAAAAATTTCCCTTGGTCCCCCCTTTGCTATTTTGCGAAAAACCGCGGTTTTTCACACTTTTGCAAAAAGTGTCATTTCTCATCTAATAGCTGTTTTTTCATGCGGTTTTTTTGCATAGCACAAATCTATGATAGTTTAGCTTTCCATCCATACCAATTAGGCTATCATACGACTTGTATTTCCTATTTTTCTAAGCTTCCAAAGTTTGCCCAAAAAATCGGCTATTTTTGAAAAATTTCCCTTGGTCCCCCCTTTGCTATTTTGCGAAAAACCGCGGTTTTTGAGACTTTTGCAAAAAGTGTTATTTCTCATGTAATAGGTGTTTTTTCATGCGGTTTTTTGCATAGCACAAATCTATGATAGTGTAGCTTTCCATGCATACCAATTAGGCTATCATACGACTTGTATTTCCTATTTTTCTGAGCTTTTAAAGTTTGCCGAAAAAATCGGCCATTTTTGAAAAATTTGCCTTGGTCTCCCCTTTGCTATTTTGCGAAAAACCGCGGTTTTTGACACTTTTGCAAAAAGTGTCATTTCTCATCTAATAGGTGTTTTTTCATGCGGTTTTTTGTATAGCACAAATCTATGATAGTTTAGCTTTCCATCCATACCAATTAGGCTATCATACGACTTGTATTTCCTATTTTTCTAAGCTTCCAAAGTTTGCCCAAAAAATCGGCTATTTTTGAAAAATTTCCCTTGGTCCCCCTTTTGCTATTTTGCGAAAAACCGCGGTTTTTGACACTTTTGCAAAAAGTGTCATTTCTCATCTAATAGCTGTTTTTTCATGCGGTTTTTTTGCATAGCACAAATCTATGATAGTTTAGCTTTCCATCCATACCAATTAGGCTATCATACGACTTGTATTTTCTATTTTTCTGAGCTTCCAAAGTTTGCCCAGAAAAATGGGCCATTTTTGAAAAATTTTCCTTGGTCCCCCCTTGCTATTTTGCGAAAAACCGCGGTTTTTGACACTTTTGCAAAAAGTGTCATTTCTCATCTAATAGGTGTTTTTTCATGCGGTTTTTTCCATAGCACAAATCTATGATAGTTTAGCTTTCCATCCATACCAATTAGGCTATCATACGACTTGTATTTCCTATTTTTCTGAGCTTCCAAAGTTTGCCCAAAAAATCGGCCATTTTTTAAAAATTTCCCTTGGTCCCCCCTTTGCAATTTTGCGAAAAACCGCGGTTTTTGACACTTTTGCAAAAAGTGTTATTTCTCATGTAATAGGTGTTTTTTCATGCGGTTTTTTGCATAGCACAAATCTATGATAGTTTAGCTTTCCATGCATACCAATTAGGCTATCATACGACTTGTATTTCCTATTTTTCTGAGCTTCCAAAGTTTGCCGAAAAAATCTGCCATTTTTGAAAAATTTGCCTTGGTCCCCCCTTTGCTATTTTGCGAAAAACCGCGGTTTTTGACACTTTTGCAAAAAGTGTTATTTCTCATGTAATAGGTGTTTTTTCATGCGGTTTTTTGTATAGCACAAATCTATGATAGTTTAGCTTTCCATCCATACCAATTAGGCTATCATACGACTTGTATTTCCTATTTTTCTAAGCTTCCAAAGTTTGCCCAAAAAATCGGCTATTTTTGAAAAATTTCCCATGGTCCCCCTTTTGCTATTTTGCGAAAAACCGCGGTTTTTGACACTTTTGCAAAAAGTGTCATTTCTCATCTAATAGGTGTTTTTTCACGCGGTTTTTTTGCATAGCACAAATCTATGATAGTTTAGCTTTCCATCCATACCAATTAGGCTATCATACGACTTGTATTTTCTATTTTCTGAGCTTCCAAAGTTTGCCCAGAAAAATGGGCCATTTTTGAAAAATTTTCCTTGGTCCCCCCTTGCTATTTTGCGAAAAACCGCGGTTTTTGACACTTTTGCAAAAAGTGTTATTTCTCATGTAATAGTTGTTTTTTCATGCGGTTTTTTGCATAGCACAAATCTATGATAGTTTAGCTTTCCATCCATACCAATTAGGCTATCATACGACTTGTATTTCCTATTTTTCTAAGCTTCCAAAGTTTGCCCAAAAAATTGGCCATTTTTGAAAAATTTCCCTTGGTCCCCCCTTTGCTATTTTGCGAAAAACCGCGGTTTTTGACACTTTGGCAAAAAGTGTTATTTCTCATGTAATAGGTGTTTTTTCATGCGGTTTTTTGCATAGCACAAATCTATGATAGTTTAGCTTTCCATCCATACCAATTAGGCTATCATACGACTTGTATTTCCTATTTTTCTAAGCCTCAAAAGTTTGCCCAAAAAATTGGCCATTTTTGAAAAATTTCCCTTGGTCCCCCCTTTGCTATTTTGCGAAAAACCGCGGTTTTTGACACTTTGGCAAAAAGTGTTATTTCTCATGTAATAGGTGTTTTTTCATGCGGTTTTTTGCATAGCACAAATCTATGATAGTTTAGCTTTCCATCCATACCAATTACGCTATCATACGACTTGTATTTCCTATTTTTCTGAGCTTCCAAAGTTTGCCCAAAAAATTGGCCATTTTTTAAAAATTTCCCTTGGTCCCCCCTTTGCTATTTTGCGAAAAACCGCGGTTTTTGACACTTTTGCAAAAAGTGTCATTTCTCATCTAATAGCTGTTTTTTCACGGGGGTTTTTGCATAGCACAAATCTATGATAGTGTAGCTTTCCATCCATACCAATTACGCTATCATACGACTTGTATTTCCTATTTTTCTGAGCTTCCAAAGTTTGCCCAAAAAATTGGCCATTTTTTAAAAATTTCCCTTGGTCCCCCCTTTGCAATTTTGCGAAAAACCGCGGTTTTTGACACTTTAAAGTGTTATTTCTCATGTAATAGGTGTTTTTTCATGCGGTTTTTTGCATAGCACAAATGTATGATAGTTTAGCTTTCCATCCATACCAATTAGGCTATCATACGACTTGTATTTCCTATTTTTCTAAGCTTCCAAAGTTTGCCCAAAAAATTGGCCATTTTTGAAAAATTTCCCTTGGTCCCCCCTTTGCTATTTTGCGAAAAACCGCGGTTTTTGACACTTTTGCAAAAAGTGTCATTTCTCATGTAATAGGTGTTTTTTCATGCGGTTTTTGCATAGCACAAATCTATGATAGTTTAGCTTTCCATCCATACCAATTAGGCTATCATACGACTTGTATTTCCTATTTTTCTAAGCTTCCAAAGTTTGCCCAAAAAATCTTCTATTTTTGAAAAATTTCCCTTGGTCCCCCCTTTGCTATTTTGCGAAAAACCGCGGTTTTTGACATTTTTGCAAAAAGTGTCATTTCTCATCTAATAGCTGTTTTTTCATGCGGTTTTTTGCATAGCACAAATCTATGATAGTGTAGCTTTCCATCCATACCAATTAGGCTATCATACGACTTGTATTTCCTATTTTTCTGAGCTTCCAAAGTTTGCCCAAAATATCGGCCATTTTTTAAAAAATTTCCCTTGGTCCCCCCTTTGCAATTTTGCGAAAAACCGCGGTTTTTGACACTTTTGCAAAAAGTGTCATTTCTCATCTAATAGGTGTTTTTTCATGCGGTTTTTTGCATAGCACAAATCTATGATAGTTTAGCTTTCCATCCATACCAATTAGGCTACCATACGAGTTGTATTTCCTATTTTTCTAAGCTTCCAAAGTTTGCCCAAAAAATCGGCCATTTTTGAAAAATTTCCCTTGGTCCCCCCTTTGCTATTTTGCGAAAAACCGCGGTTTTTGACACTTTTGCAAAAAGTGTCATTTCTCATCTAATAGGTGTTTTTTCATGCGGTTTTTTGCATAGCACAAATCTATGATAGTTTAGCTTTCCATCCATACCAATTAGGCTACCATACGACTTGTATTTCCTATTTTTCTAAGCTTCCAAAGTTTGCCCAAAAAATCGGCCATTTTTGAAAAATTTCCCTTGGTCCCCCCTTTGCTATTTTGCGAAAAACCGCGGTTTTTGACACTTTTTCAAAAACTGTCATTTCTCATCTAATAGCTGTTTTTTCATGCGGTTTTTTTGGATAGCACAAATCTATGATAGTTTAGCTTTCCATCCATACCAATTAGGCTATCATACGACTTGTATTTCCTATTTTTCTAAGCTTCCAAAGTTTGCCCAAAAAATCGGCCATTTTTGAAAAATTTTCCTTTGTCCCCCCTTTGCTATTTTGCGAAAAACCGCGGTTTTTGACACTTTTGCGAAAAGTGTCATTTCTTATGTAATAGGTGTTTTTTCATGCGGCTTTTTGCATAGCACAAATCTATGATAGTTTAGCTTTCCATCCATACCAATTAGGCTATCATACGACTTGTATTTCCTATTTTTCTAAGCTTCCAAAGTTTGCCCAAAAAATCTTCTATTTTTGAAAAATTTGCCTTGGTCCCCCCTTTGCTATTTTGCGAAAAACCGCGGTTTTTGACACTTTTGCACAAAGTGTCATTTCTCATCTAATAGCTGTTTTTTCATGCGGTTTTTTTGCATAGCACAAATCTATGATAGTGTAGCTTTCCATCCATACCAATTAGGCTATCATACGACTTGTATTTCCTATTTTTCTGAGCTTCCAAAGTTTGGCCAAAAAATCGGCCATTTTTTAAAAATTTCCCTTGGTCCCCCCTTTGCAATTTTGCGAAAAACCGCGGTTTTTGACACTTTAAAGTGTTATTTCTCATGTAATAGGTGTTTTTTCATGCGGTTTTTTGCATAGCACAAATCTATGATAGTTTAGCTTTCCATCCATACCAATTAGGCTATCATACGACTTGTATTTCCTATTTTTCTAAGCTTCCAAAGTTTGCCCAAAAAATTGGCCATTTTTGAAAAATTTCCCTTGGTCCCCCCTTTGCTATTTTGCGAAAAACCGCGGTTTTTGACACTTTTGCAAAAAGTGTTATTTCTCATGTAATAGGTGTTTTTTCATGCGGTTTTTTGCATAGCACAAATCTATGATAGTTTAGCTTTCCATCCATACCAATTAGGCTATCATACGACTTGTATTTCCTATTTTTCTGAGCTTCCAAAGTTTGCCCAAAAAATCAGCCATTTTTGAAAAATTTCCCTTAGTCCCCCCTTTGCTATTTTGCGAAAAACCGCGGTTTTTGACACTTTTGCAAAAAGTGTCATTTCTCATGTAATAGGTGTTTTTTCATGCGGCTTTTTGCATAGCACAAATCTATGATAGTTTAGCTTTCCATCCATACCAATTAGGCTATCATACGACTTGTATTTCCTATTTTTCTAAGCTTCCAAAGTTTGCCCAAAAAATCTTCTATTTTTGAAAAATTTCCCTTGGTCCCCCCTTTGCTATTTTGCGAAAAACCGCGGTTTTTGACACTTTTGCAAAAAGTGTCATTTCTCATGTAATAGGTGTTTTTTCATGCGGTTTTTTGCATAGCACAAATCTATGATAGTTTAGCTTTCCATCCATACCAATTAGGCTATCATACGACTTGTATTTCCTATTTTTCTGAGCTTCCAAAGTTTGCCCAAAAAATCGGCCATTTTTGAAAAATTTCCCTTGGTCCCCCCTTTGCTATTTTGCGAAAAACCGCGGTTTTTGACACTTTTGCAAAAAGTGTCATTTCTCATCTAATAGCTGTTTTTTCATGCGGTTTTTTTGCATAGCACAAATCTATGATAGTTTAGCTTTCCATCCATACCAATTAGGCTATCATACGACTTGTATTTCCTATTTTTCTAAGCTTCCAAAGTTTGCCGAAAAAATCGGCCATTTTTGAAAAATTTCCCTTAGTCCCCCCTTTGCTATTTTGCGAAAAACCGCGGTTTTTGACACTTTTGCAAAAAGTGTCATTTCTCATCTAATAGCTGTTTTTTCATGCGGTTTTTTTGCATAGCACAAATCTATGATAGTTTAGCTTTCCATCCATACCAATTAGGCTATCATACGACTTGTATTTCCTATTTTTCTAAGCTTCCAAAGTTTGCCCAAAAAATCGGCCATTTTTGAAAAATTTCCCTTGGTCCCCCCTTTGCTATTTTGCGAAAAACCGCGGTTTTTGACACTTTTGCAAAAAGTGTTATTTCTCATGTAATAGGTGTTTTTTCATGCGGTTTTTTTGCATAGCACAAATCTATGATAGTTTAGCTTTTCCTCCATACCAATTAGGCTATCATACGACTTGTATTTACTATTTTTCTAAGCTTCCAAAGTTTGCCCAAAAAATCGGCCATTTTTGAAAAATTTGCCTTGGTCCCCCCTTTGCTATTTTGCGAAAAACCGCGGTTTTTGACACTTTTGCAAAAAGTGTCATTTCTCATCTAATAGCAGTTTTTTCATGCGGGCTTTTTGCATAGCACAAATCTATGATAGTTTACCTTTCCATCCATACCAATTAGGCTATCATACGACTTGTATTTCCTATTTTTCTAAGCTTCCAAAGTTTGCCCAAAAAATCGGCCATTTTTGAAAAATTTTCCTTGGTCCCCCTTTTGCTATTTTGCGAAAAACCGCGGTTTTTGACACTTTTGCAAAAAGTGTCATTTCTCATCTAATAGGTGTTTTTTCATGCGGTTTTTTGCATAGCACAAATCTATGATAGTTTAGCTTTCCATCCATACCAATCAGGCTATCATACGACTAGTATTTCCTATTTTTCTAAGCTTCCAAAGTTTGCCTAAAAAATCGGCTATTTTTGAAAAATTTCCCTTGTTCCCCCCTTTGCTATTTTGCGAAAAACCGCGGTTTTTGACCTTTTTGCGAAAAGTGTTATTTCTCATGTAATAGGTGTTTTTTCATTTGGTTTTTTCCATAGCACAAATCTATGATAGTTTAGCTTTCCATCCATACCAATTAGGCTATCATACGACTTGTATTTCCTATTTTTCTAAGCTTCCAAAGTTTGCCCAAAAAATCAGCCATTTTTGAAAAATTTCCCTTGGTCCCCCCTTTGCTATTTTGCGAAAAACCGCGGTTTTTGACACTTTTGCAAAAAGTGTCATTTCTCATCTAATAGCTGTTTTTTCATGCGGTTTTTTTGCATAGCACAAATCTATGATAGTTTAGCTTTCCATCCATACCAATTAGGCTATCATACGACTTGTATTTCCTATTTTTCTAAGCTTCCAAAGTTTGCCCAAAAAATCGGCCATTTTTGTAAAATTTCCCTTGGTCCCCCCTTTGCTATTTTGCGAAAAACCGCGGTTTTTGACACTTTTGCAAAAAGTGTCATTTCTCATCTAATAGGTGTTTTTTCATGCGGTTTTTTGCATAGCACAAATCTATGATAGTTTAGCTTTCCATCCATACCAATTAGGCTCTCATACGACTTGTATTTCCTATTTTTCTAAGCTTCCAAAGTTTGCCCAAAAAATCGGCCATTTTTGAAAAATTTCCCTTGGTCCCCCCTTTGCTATTTTGCGAAAAACCGCGGTTTTTGACACTTTTGCAAAAAGTGTCATTTCTCATCTAATAGCTGTTTTTACATGCGGTTTTTTTTTGCATAGCACAAATCTATGATAGTTTAGCTTTCCATCCATACCAATTAGGCTATCATACGACTTGTATTTCCTATTTTTCTAAGCTTCCAAAGTTTGCCCAAAAAATCGGCCATTTTTGAAAAATTTCCCTTGGTCCCCCCTTTGCTATTTTGCGAAAAACCGCGGTTTTTGACACTTTTGCAAAAAGTGTCATTTCTCATCTAATAGCTGTTTTTTCATGCGGTTTTTTGCATAGCACAAATCTATGATAGTTTAGCTTTCCATCCATACCAATTAGGCTATCATACGACTTGTATTTCCTATTTTTCTAAGCTTCCAAAGTTTGCCCAAAAAATCGGCCATTTTTGAAAAATTTCCCTTGGTCCCCCCTTTGCTATTTTGCGAAAAACCGCGGTTTTTGACACTTTTGCAAAAAGTGTCATTTCTCATCTAATAGGTGTATTTTCATGCGGTTTTTTGCATAGCACAAATCTATGATAGTTTAGCTTTCCATCCATACCAATTAGGCTATCATACGACTTGTATTTCCTATTTTTCTAAGCTTCCAAAGTTTGCCCAAAATATGGGCCATTTTTGAAAAATTTCCCTTGGTCCCCCCTTTGCTATTTTGTGAAAAACCGCGGTTTTTGACACTTTTGAAAAAAGTGTCATTTCTCATCTAATAGGTGTTTTTTCATGCGGTTTTTTTTGCATAGCACAAATCTATGATAGTTTAGCTTTCCATCCATACCAATTAGGCTATCATACGACTTGTATTTCCTATTTTTCTAAGCTTCCAAAGTTTGCTCAAAAAATCTTCTATTTTTGAAAAATTTCCCTTGGTCCCCCCTTTGCTATTTTGCGAAAAACCGCGGTTTTTGACACTTTTGCGAAAAGTGTCATTTCTCATCTAATAGGTGTTTTTTCATGCGGTTTTTTTGCATAGCACAAATCTATGATAGTCTAGCTTTCCATCCATACCAATTAGGCTATCATACGACTTGTATTTCCTATTTTTCTAAGCTTCCAAAGTTTGCCCAAAAAATTGGCCATTTTTGAAAAATTTCCCTTGGTCCCCCCTTTGCTATTTTGCGAAAAACCGCGGTTTTTGACACTTTTGCAAAAAGTGTCATTTCTCATATAATAGCTGTTTTTTCATGCGGTTTTTTTGAAGAGCACAAATCTATGATAGTTTAGCTTTTCATCCATACCAATTAGGCTATCATACGACTTGTATTTCCTATTTTTCTAAGCTTCCAAAGTTTGCCAAAAATATGGGCCATTTTTGAAAAATTTCCCTTGGTCCCCCCTTTGCTATTTTGTGAAAAACCGCGGTTTTTGACACTTTTGAAAAAAGTGTCATTTCTCATCTAATAGGTGTTTTTTCATGCGGTTTTTTTTTGCATAGCACAAATCTATGATAGTTTAGCTTTCCATCCATACCAATTAGGCTATCATACGACTTGTATTTCCTATTTTTCTAAGCTTCCAAAGTTTGCCCAAAAAATCTTCTATTTTTGAAAAATTTCCCTTGGTCCCCCCTTTGCTATTTTGCGAAAAACCGCGGTTTTTGACACTTTTGCGAAAAGTGTCATTTCTCATCTAATAGGTGTTTTTTCATGCGGTTTTTTTGCATAGCACAAATCTATGATAGTCTAGCTTTCCATCCATACCAATTAGGCTATCATACGACTTGTATTTCCTATTTTTCTAAGCTTCCAAAGTTTGCCCAAAAAATTGGCCATTTTTGAAAAATTTCCCTTGGTCCCCCCTTTGCTATTTTGCGAAAGACCGCGGTTTTTGACACTTTTGCAAAAAGTGTCATTTCTCATATAATAGCTGTTTTTTCATGCGGTTTTTTTGAAGAGCACAAATCTATGATAGTTTAGCTTTTCATCCATACCAATTAGGCTATCATACGACTTGTATTTCCTATTTTTCTAAGCTTCCAAAGTTTGCCCAAAAAATCGGCCATTTTTGAAAAATTTCCCTTGGTCCCCCCTTTCGGGAGTCAGGGTGGCTTAGTGGTTATCTATCGAGCCTCCCACCACTGCGAGCCGGGGTTCAACTATGGCCCCGGCCTGCATGTGGGCTGAGTTTCAGTCGATCTCAACCTGACTCGAGGGTTTTTCTCCGGGTACTCCGGTTTTCCTCCCTCATCAAAATCGACTCACAGCTAATTAACATCTAGCTGTGGTGCTGTGCTCCGACATCAAACATGGACTGTATAGCGGCAGCCAGAGGCGCCTTTGTATGCTTTCAGCCCGATGTCGTGAGCCGCGCCCTTCGCAATTCAGTCCTCGACTGCAAGTAAGGGTGATTAGCACTAGCAATATATATATATTTGCTATTTTGCGAAAAACCGCGGTTTTTGACACTTTTGCAAAAAGTGTCATTTCTCATCTAAGAGCTGTTTTTTCATGCGGTTTTTTTGAAGAGCACAAATCTATGATAGTTTAGCTTTTCATCCATACCAATTAGGCTATCATACGACTTGTATTTCCTATTTTTCTAAGCTTCCAAAGTTTGCCCAAAAAATCGGCCATTTTTGAAAAATTTCCCTTGGTCCCCCCTTTGCTATTTTGCGAAAAACCGCGGTTTTTGACACTTTTGCAAAAAGTGTCATTTCTCATCTAAGAGCTGTTTTTTCATGCGGTTTTTTGCATAGCACAAATCTATGATAGTTTAGCTTTCCATCCATACCAATTAGGCTATCATACGACTTGTATTTCCTATTTTTCTAAGCTTCCAAAGTTTGCCCAAAAAACTCGGCCATTTTTGAAAAATTTCCCTTGGTCCCCCCTTTGCTATTTTGCGAAAAATCGCGGTTTTTGACACTTTTGCAAAAAGTGTCATTTCTCATCTAATAGGTGTTTTTTTATGCGGTTTTTTTGCATAGCACAAATCTATGATAGTTTAGCTTTCCATCCATACCAATTAAGCTATCATACGACTTGTATTTCCTATTTTTCTAAGCTTCCAAAGTTTGCCCAAAAAATCGGCCATTTTTGAAAAATTTCCCTTGGTCCCCCCTTTGCTATTTTGCGAAAAACCGCGGTTTTTGACACCTTTGCAAAGAGTGTCATTTCTCATCTAAAAGCTGTTTTTTCATGCGGTTTTTTGCATAGCACAAATCTATGATAGTTTAGCTTTCCATCCATACCAATTAGGCTATCATACGACTTGTATTTCCTATTTTTCTAAGCTTCCAAAGTTTGCCCAAAAAATCGGCCATTTTTGAAAAATTTCCCTTGGTCCCCCCTTTGCTATTTTGCGAAAAACCGCGGTTTTTGACACTTTTGCAAAAAGTGTCATTTCTCATCTAATAGCTGTTTTTTCATGCGGTTTTTTTGCATAGCACAAATCTATGATAGTTTAGCTTTCCATCCATACCAATTAGGCTATCATACGACTTGTATTTCCTATTTTTCTAAGCTTCCAAAGTTTGCCCAAAAAATCGGCCATTTTTGAAAAATTTCCCTTGGTCCCCCCTTTGCTATTTTGCGAAAAACCGCGGTTTTTGACACTTTTGCAAAAAGTGTCATTTCTCATCTAATAGCTGTTTTTTCATGCGGTCTTTTTTTGCATAGCACAAATCTATGATAGTTTAGCTTTCCATCCATACCAATTAGGCTATCATACGACTTGTATTTCCTATTTTTCTAAGCTTCCAAAGTTTGCCCAAAAAATCGGCCATTTTTGAAAAATTTCCCTTGGTCCCCCCTTTGCTATTTTGCGAAAAACCGCGGTTTTTGACACTTTTGCAAAAAGTGTCATTTCTCATCTAATAGCTGTTTTTTCATGCGGCTTTTTGTATAGCACAAATCTATGATAGTTTAGCTTTCCATCCATACCAATTAGGCTATCATACGACTTGTATTTCCTATTTTTCTAAGCTTCCAAAATTTGCCCAAAAAATCAGCATTTTTGAAAAATTTGCCTTGGTCCCCCCTTTGCTATTTTGCGAAAAACCGCGGTTTTTGACACTTTTGCAAAAAGTGTCATTTCTCATCTAAGAGGTGTTTTTTCATGCGGTTTTTTCCATAGCACAAATCTATGATAGTTTAGCTTTCCATCCATACCAATTAGGCTATCATACGACTTGTATTTCCTATTTTTCTAAGCTTCCAAAGTTTGCCCAAAAAATCGGCCATTTTTGAAAAATTTCCCTTGGTCCCCCCTTTCCAATTTTGCGAAAAACCGCGGTTTTTGACACTTTTGCAAAAAGTGTCATTTCTCATCTAATAGCTGTTTTTTCATGCGGTTTTTTTTTGCATAGCACAAATCTATGATAGTTTAGCTTTCCATCCATACCAATTAGGCTATCATACGACTTGTATTTCCTATTTTTCTAAGCTTCCAAAGTTTGCCCAAAAAATCGGCCATTTTTGAAAAATTTCCCTTGGTCCCCCCTTTGCTATTTTGCGAAAAACCGCGGTTTTTGACACTTTTGCAAAAAGTGTCATTTCTCATCTAATAGGTGTTTTCTCATGCGGTTTTTTGCATAGCATAAATCTATGATAGTTTAGCTTTCCATCCATACCAATTAGGCTATCATACGACTTGTATTTCCTATTTTTCTAAGCTTCCAAAGTTTGCCCAAAAAATCGGCCATTTTTGAAAAATTTCCCTTGGTCCCCCCTTTGCTATTTTGCGAAAAACCGCGGTTTTTGACACTTTTGCAAAAAGTGTCATTTCTCATCTAATAGGTGTTTTTTCATGCGGTTTTTTGCATAGCATAAATCTATGATAGTTTAGCTTTCCATCCATACCAATTAGGCTATCATACGACTTGTATTTCCTATTTTTCTAAGCTTCCAAAGTTTGCCCAAAAAATCGGCCATTTTTGAAAAATTTCCCTTGGTCCCCCCTTTGCTATTTTGCGAAAAACCGCGGTTTTTGACACTTTTGCAAAAAGTGTCATTTCTCATCTAATAGCTGTTTTTTCATGCGGTTTTTTTGCATAGCACAAATCTATGATAGTTTAGCTTTCCATCCATACCAATTACGCTATCATACGACTTGTATTTCCTATTTTTCTAAGCTTCCAAAGTTTGCCCAAAAAATCGGCCATTTTTGAAAAATTTCCCTTGGTCCCCCCTTTGCTATTTTGCGAAAAACCGCGGTTTTTGACACTTTTGCAAAAAGTGTCATTTCTCATCTAAAAGCTGTTTTTTCATGCGGTTTTTTGCATAGCACAAATCTATGATAGTTTAGCTTTCCATCCATACCAATTAGGCTATCATACGACTTGTATTTCCTATTTTTCTAAGCTTCCAAAGTTTGCCCAAAAAATCGGCCATTTTTGAAAAATTTCCCTTGGTCCCCCCTTTGCTATTTTGCGAAAAACCGCGGTTTTTGACACGTTTGCAAAAAGTGTCATTTCGCATCTAATAGCTGTTTTTTCATGCGGTTTTTTTGCATAGCACAAATCTATGATAGTTTAGCTTTCCATCCATACCAATTAGGCTATCATACGACTTGTATTTCCTATTTTTCTAAGCTTCCAAAGTTTGCCCAAAAAATCGGCCATTTTTGAAAAATTTCCCTTGGTCCCCCCTTTGCTATTTTGCGAAAAACCGCGGTTTTTGACACTTTTGCAAAAAGTGTCATTTCGCATCTAATAGCTGTTTTTTCATGCGGTTTTTTTGCATAGCACAAATCTATGATAGTTTAGCTTTCCATCCATACCAATTAGGCTATCATACGACTTGTATTTCCTATTTTTCTAAGCTTCCAAAGTTTGCCCAAAAAATCGGCCATTTTTGAAAAATTTCCCTTGGTCCCCCCTTTGCTATTTTGCGAAAAACCGCGGTTTTTGACACTTTTGCAAAAAGTGTCATTTCTCATCTAATAGCTGTTTTTTCATGCGGTTTTTTTGCATAGCACAAATCTATGATAGTTTAGCTTTCCATCCATACCAATTAGGCTATCATACGACTTGTATTTCCTATTTTTCTAAGCTTCCAAAGTTTGCCCAAAAAATCGGCCATTTTTGAAAAATTTCCCTTGGTCCCCCCTTTGCTATTTTGCGAAAAACCGCGGTTTTTGACACTTTTGCAAAAAGTGTCATTTCTCATCTAATAGGTGTTTTTTCATGCGGTTTTTTGCATAGCACAAATCTATGATAGTTTAGCTTTCCATCCATACCAATTAGGCTATCATACGACTTGTATTTCCTATTTTTCTAAGCTTCCAAATTTTGCCCAAAAAATCGGCCATTTTTGAAAAATTTCCCTTGGTCCCCCCTTTGCTATTTTGCGAAAAACCGCGGTTTTTGACTCTTTTGAAAAGAGTGTCATTTCTCATCTAATAGGTGTTTTTTCATGCGGTTTTTTGCATAGCACAAATCTATGATAGTTTAGCTTTCCATCCATACCAATTAGGCTATCATACGACTTGTATTTCCTATTTTTCTAAGCTTCCAAAGTTTGCCCAAAAAATCGGCCATTTTTGAAAAATTTCCCTTGGTCCCCCCTTTGCTATTTTGCGAAAAACCGCGGTTTTTGACACTTTTGCAAAAAGTGTCATTTCTCATCTAATAGCTGTTTTTTCATGCGGTTTTTTTGCATAGCACAAATCTATGATAGTTTAGCTTTCCATCCATACCAATTAGGCTATCATACGACTTGTATTTCCTATTTTTCTAAGCTTCCAAAGTTTGCCCAAAAAATCGGCCATTTTTGAAAAATTTCCCTTGGTCCCCCCTTTGCTATTTTGCGAAAAACCGCGGTTTTTGACACTTTTGCAAAAAGTGTCATTTCTCATCTAATAGCTGTTTTTTCATGCGGTTTTTTGCATAGCACAAATCTATGATAGTTTAGCTTTCCATCCATACCAATTAGGCTATCATACGACTTGTATTTCCTATTTTTCTAAGCTTCCAAAGTTTGCCCAAAAAATCAGCCATTTTTGAAAAATTTCCCTTGGTCCCCCCTTTGCTATTTTGCGAAAAACCGCGGTTTTTGACACTTTTGCAAAAAGTGTCATTTCTCATCTAATAGGTGTTTTTTCATGCGGTTTTTTGCATAGCACAAATCTATGATAGTTTAGCTTTCCATCCATACCAATTAGGCTATCATACGACTTGTATTTCCTATTTTTCTAAGCTTCCAAAGTTTGCCCAAAAAATCGGCCATTTTTGAAAAATTTCCCTTGGTCCCCCCTTTGCTATTTTGCGAAAAACCGCGGTTTTTGACTCTTTTGCAAAAAAGTGTCATTTCTCATCTAATAGCTGTTTTTTCATGCGGTTTTTTTGCATAGCACAAATCTATGATAGTTTAGCTTTCCATCCATACCAATTAGGCTATCATACGACTTGTATTTCCTATTTTTCTAAGCTTCCAAAGTTTGCCCAAAAAATCCGCCATTTTTGAAAAATTTCCCTTGGTCCCCCCTTTGCTATTTTGCGAAAAACCGCGGTTTTTGACACTTTTGCAAAAAGTGTCATTTCTCATCTAATAGCTGTTTTTTCATGCGGTTTTTTTGCATAGCACAAATCTATGATAGTTTAGCTTTCCATCCATACCAATTACGCTATCATACGACTTGTATTTCCTATTTTTCTAAGCTTCCAAAGTTTGCCCAAAAAATCGGCCATTTTTGAAAAATTTCCCTTGGTCCCCCCTTTGCTATTTTGCGAAAAACCGCGGTTTTTGACACTTTTGCAAAAAGTGTCATTTCTCATCTAATAGCTGTTTTTTCATGCGGTTTTTTTGCATAGCACAAATCTATGATAGTTTAGCTTTCCATCCATACCAATTAGGCTATCATACGACTTGTATTTCCTATTTTTCTAAGCTTCCAAAGTTTGCCCAAAAAATCGGCCATTTTTGAAAAATTTCCCTTGGTCCCCCCTTTGCTATTTTGCGAAAAACCGCGGTTTTTGACACTTTTGCAAAAAGTGTCATTTCTCATCTAATAGGTGTTTTTTCATGCGGTTTTTTTGCATAGCACAAATCTATGATAGTTTAGCTTTCCATCCATACCAATTAGGCTATCATACGACTTGTATTTCCTATTTTTCTAAGCTTCCAAAGTTTGCCCAAAAAATCGGCCATTTTTGAAAAATTTCCCTTGGTCCCCCCTTTGCTATTTTGCGAAAAACCGCGGTTTTTGACACTTTTGCAAAAAGTGTCATTTCTCATCTAATAGGTGTTTTTTCATGCGGTTTTTTGCATAGCACAAATCTATGATAGTTTAGCTTTCCATCCATACCAATTAGGCTATCATACGACTTGTATTTCCTATTTTTCTAAGCTTCCAAATTTTGCCCAAAAAATCGGCCATTTTTGAAAAATTTCCCTTGGTCCCCCCTTTGCTATTTTGCGAAAAACCGCGGTTTTTGACTCTTTTGAAAAGAGTGTCATTTCTCATCTAATAGGTGTTTTTTCATGCGGTTTTTTGCATAGCACAAATCTATGATAGTTTAGCTTTCCATCCATACCAATTAGGCTATCATACGACTTGTATTTCCTATTTTTCTAAGCTTCCAAAGTTTGCCCAAAAAATCGGCCATTTTTGAAAAATTTCCCTTGGTCCCCCCTTTGCTATTTTGCGAAAAACCGCGGTTTTTGACACTTTTGCAAAAAGTGTCATTTCTCATCTAATAGCTGTTTTTTCATGCGGTTTTTTTGCATAGCACAAATCTATGATAGTTTAGCTTTCCATCCATACCAATTAGGCTATCATACGACTTGTATTTCCTATTTTTCTAAGCTTCCAAAGTTTGCCCAAAAAATCGGCCATTTTTGAAAAATTTCCCTTGGTCCCCCCTTTGCTATTTTGCGAAAAACCGCGGTTTTTGACACTTTTGCAAAAAGTGTCATTTCTCATCTAATAGCTGTTTTTTCATGCGGGTTTTTGCATAGCACAAATCTATGATAGTTTAGCTTTCCATCCATACCAATTAGGCTATCATACGACTTGTATTTCCTATTTTTCTAAGCTTCCAAAGTTTGCCCAAAAAATCGGCCATTTTTGAAAAATTTTCCTTGGTCCCCCCTTTGCTATTTTGCGAAAAACCGCGGTTTTTGACACTTTTGCAAAGAGTGTCATTTCTCATCTAATAGGTGTTTTTTCATGCGGTTTTTTGCATAGCACAAATCTATGATAGTTTAGCTTTCCATCCATACCAATTAGGCTATCATACGACTTGTATTTCCTATTTTTCTAAGCTTCCAAAGTTTGCCCAAAAAATCGGCCATTTTTGAAAAATTTCCCTTGGTCCCCCCTTTGCTATTTTGCGAAAAACCGCGGTTTTTGACACTTTTGCAAAAAGTGTCATTTCTCATCTAATAGGTGTTTTTTCATGCGGTTTTTTGCATAGCACAAATCTATGATAGTTTAGCTTTCCATCCATACCAATTAGGCTCTCATACGACTTGTATTTCCTATTTTTCTAAGCTTCCAAAGTTTGCCCAAAAAATCGGGCATTTTTTATAAATTTCCCTTGGTCCCCCCTTTGCTATTTTGCGAAAAACCGCGGTTTTTGACACTTTTGCAAAAAGTGTCATTTCTCATCTAATAACTGTTTTTTCATGCGGTTTTTTTGCATAGCACAAATCTATGACAGTTTAGCTTTCCATCCATACCAATTAGGCTATCATACGACTTGTATTTCCTATTTTTCTAAGCTTCCAAAGTTGGCCCAAAAAATCGGCCATTTTTGAAAAATTTCCCTTGGTCCCCCCTTTGCTATTTTGCGAAAAACCGCGGTTTTTGACACTTTTGCAAAAAGTGTCATTTCTCATCTAATAGCTGTTTTTTCACGCGGTTTTTTGCATAGCACAAATCTATGATAGTTTAGCTTTCCATCCATACCAATTAGGCTATCATACGACTTGTATTTCCTATTTTTCTAAGCTTCCAAAGTTTGCCCAAAAAATCGGCCATTTTTGAAAAATTTCCCTTGGTCCCCCCTTTGCTATTTTGCGAAAAACCGCGGTTTTTGACACTTTTGCAAAAAGTGTCATTTCTCATCTAATAGCTGTTTTTTCACGCGGTTTTTTGCATAGCACAAATCTATGATAGTTTAGCTTTCCATCCATACCAATTAGGCTATCATACGACTTGTATTTCCTATTTTTCTAAGCTTCCAAAGTTTGCCCAAAAAATCGGCCATTTTTGAAAAATTTCCCTTGGTCCCCCCTTTGCTATTTTGCGAAAAACCGCGGTTTTTGACACTTTTGCAAAAAGTGTCATTTCTCATCTAATAGCTGTTTTTTCATGCGGTTTTTTTGCATAGCACAAATCTCTGATAGTTTAGCTTTCCATCCATACCAATTAGGCTCTCATACGACTTGTATTTCCTATTTTTCTAAGCTTCCAAAGTTTGCCCAAAAAATCGGCCATTTTTGAAAAATTTCCCTTGGTCCCCCCTTTGCTATTTTGCGAAAAACCGCGGTTTTTGACACTTTTGCAAAAAGTGTCATTTCTCATCTAATAACTGTTTTTTCATGCGGTTTTTTTGCATAGCACAAATCTATGACAGTTTAGCTTTCCATCCATACCAATTAGGCTATCATACGACTTGTATTTCCTATTTTTCTAAGCTTCCAAAGTTTGCCCAAAAAATCGGCCATTTTTGAAAAATTTCCCTTGGTCCCCCCTTTGCTATTTTGCGAAAAACCGCGGTTTTTGACACTTTTGCAAAAAGTGTCATTTCTCATCTAATAGCTGTTTTTTCATGCGGTTTTTTGCATAGCACAAATCTATGATAGTTTAGCTTTCCATGCATACCAATTAGGCTATCATACGACTTGTATTTCGTATTTTTCTAAGCTTCCAAAGTTTGCCCAAAAAATCGGCCATTTTTTAAAAATTTCCCTTGGTCCCCCCTTTGCTATTTTGCGAAAAACCGCGGTTTTTGACACTTTTGCAAAAAGTGTCATTTCTCATCTAATAGGTGTTTTTTCATGCGGTTTTTTGCATAGCACAAATCTATGATAGTTTAGCTTTCCATCCATACCAATTAGGGTATCATACGACTTGTATTTCCTATTTTTCTAAGCTTCCAAAGTTTGCCCAAAAAATCGGCCATTTTTGAAAAATTTCCCTTGGTCCCCCCTTTGCTATTTTGCGAAAAACCGCGGTTTTTGACACTTTTGCAAAAAGTGTCATTTCGCATCTAATAGCTGTTTTTTCATGCGGTTTTTTGCATAGCACAAATCTATGATAGTTTAGCTTTCCATCCATACCAATTAGGCTCTCATACGACTTGTATTTCCTATTTTTCTAAGCTTCCAAAGTTTGCCCAAAAAATCGGGCATTTTTTATAAATTTCCCTTGGTCCCCCCTTTGCTATTTTGCGAAAAACCGCGGTTTTTGACACTTTTGCAAAAAGTGTCATTTCTCATCTAATAACTGTTTTTTCATGCGGTTTTTTTGCATAGCACAAATCTATGACAGTTTAGCTTTCCATCCATACCAATTAGGCTATCATACGACTTGTATTTCCTATTTTTCTAAGCTTCCAAAGTTGGCCCAAAAAATCGGCCATTTTTGAAAAATTTCCCTTGGTCCCCCCTTTGCTATTTTGCGAAAAACCGCGGTTTTTGACACTTTTGCAAAAAGTGTCATTTCTCATCTAATAGCTGTTTTTTCACGCGGTTTTTTGCATAGCACAAATCTATGATAGTTTAGCTTTCCATCCATACCAATTAGGCTATCATACGACTTGTATTTCCTATTTTTCTAAGCTTCCAAAGTTTGCCCAAAAAATCGGCCATTTTTGAAAAATTTCCCTTGGTCCCCCCTTTGCTATTTTGCGAAAAACCGCGGTTTTTGACACTTTTGCAAAAAGTGTCATTTCTCATCTAATAGCTGTTTTTTCACGCGGTTTTTTGCATAGCACAAATCTATGATAGTTTAGCTTTCCATCCATACCAATTAGGCTATCATACGACTTGTATTTCCTATTTTTCTAAGCTTCCAAAGTTTGCCCAAAAAATCGGCCATTTTTGAAAAATTTCCCTTGGTCCCCCCTTTGCTATTTTGCGAAAAACCGCGGTTTTTGACACTTTTGCAAAAAGTGTCATTTCTCATCTAATAGCTGTTTTTTCATGCGGTTTTTTTGCATAGCACAAATCTCTGATAGTTTAGCTTTCCATCCATACCAATTAGGCTCTCATACGACTTGTATTTCCTATTTTTCTAAGCTTCCAAAGTTTGCCCAAAAAATCGGCCATTTTTGAAAAATTTCCCTTGGTCCCCCCTTTGCTATTTTGCGAAAAACCGCGGTTTTTGACACTTTTGCAAAAAGTGTCATTTCTCATCTAATAACTGTTTTTTCATGCGGTTTTTTTGCATAGCACAAATCTATGACAGTTTAGCTTTCCATCCATACCAATTAGGCTATCATACGACTTGTATTTCCTATTTTTCTAAGCTTCCAAAGTTTGCCCAAAAAATCGGCCATTTTTGAAAAATTTCCCTTGGTCCCCCCTTTGCTATTTTGCGAAAAACCGCGGTTTTTGACACTTTTGCAAAAAGTGTCATTTCTCATCTAATAGCTGTTTTTTCATGCGGTTTTTTGCATAGCACAAATCTATGATAGTTTAGCTTTCCATGCATACCAATTAGGCTATCATACGACTTGTATTTCCTATTTTTCTAAGCTTCCAAAGTTTGCCCAAAAAATCGGCCATTTTTTAAAAATTTCCCTTGGTCCCCCCTTTGCTATTTTGCGAAAAACCGCGGTTTTTGACACTTTTGCAAAAAGTGTCATTTCTCATCTAATAGGTGTTTTTTCATGCGGTTTTTTGCATAGCACAAATCTATGATAGTTTAGCTTTCCATCCATACCAATTAGGGTATCATACGACTTGTATTTCCTATTTTTCTAAGCTTCCAAAGTTTGCCCAAAAAATCGGCCATTTTTGAAAAATTTCCCTTGGTCCCCCCTTTGCTATTTTGCGAAAAACCGCGGTTTTTGACACTTTTGCAAAAAGTGTCATTTCGCATCTAATAGCTGTTTTTTCATGCGGTTTTTTTGCATAGCACAAATCTATGATAGTTTAGCTTTCCATCCATACCAATTAGGCTATCATACGACTTGTATTTCCTATTTTTCTAAGCTTCCAAAGTTTGCCCAAAAAATCGGCCATTTTTGAAAAATTTCCCTTGGTCCCCCCTTTGCTATTTTGCGAAAAACCGCGGTTTTTGACTCTTTTGCAAAAAAGTGTCATTTCTCATCTAATAGCTGTTTTTTCATGCGGTTTTTTTGCATAGCACAAATCTATGATAGTTTAGCTTTCCATCCATACCAATTAGGCTATCATACGACTTGTATTTCCTATTTTTCTAAGCTTCCAAAGTTTGCCCAAAAAATCGGCCATTTTTGAAAAATTTCCCTTGGTCCCCCCTTTGCTATTTTGCGAAAAACCGCGGTTTTTGACACTTTTGCAAAAAGTGTCATTTCTCATCTAATAGCTGTTTTTTCATGCGGTTTTTTGCATAGCACAAATCTATGATAGTTTAGCTTTCCATCCATACCAATTAGCCTATCATACGACTTGTATTTCCTATTTTTCTAAGCTTCCAAAGTTTGCCCAAAAAATCGGCCATTTTTGAAAAATTTCCCTTGGTCCCCCCTTTGCTATTTTGCGAAAAACCGCGGTTTTTGACTCTTTTGCAAAAAAGTGTCATTTCTCATCTAATAGCTGTTTTTTCATGCGGTTTTTTTGCATAGCACAAATCTATGATAGTTTAGCTTTCCATCCATACCAATTAGGCTATCATACGACTTGTATTTCCTATTTTTCTAAGCTTCCAAAGTTTGCCCAAAAAATCGGCCATTTTTGAAAAATTTCCCTTGGTCCCCCCTTTGCTATTTTGCGAAAAACCGCGGTTTTTGACACTTTTGCAAAAAGTGTCATTTCTCATCTAATAGGTGTTTTTTCATGCGGTTTTTTGCATAGCACAAATCTATGATAGTTTAGCTTTCCATCCATACCAATTAGGCTATCATACGACTTGTATTTCCTATTTTTCTAAGCTTCCAAATTTTGCCCAAAAAATCGGCCATTTTTGAAAAATTTCCCTTGGTCCCCCCTTTGCTATTTTGCGAAAAACCGCGGTTTTTGACTCTTTTGCAAAAAAGTGTCATTTCTCATCTAATAGCTGTTTTTTCATGCGGTTTTTTTGCATAGCACAAATCTATGATAGTTTAGCTTTCCATCCATACCAATTAGGCTATCATACGACTTGTATTTCCTATTTTTCTAAGCTTCCAAAGTTTGCCCAAAAAATCGGCCATTTTTGAAAAATTTCCCTTGGTCCCCCCTTTGCTATTTTGCGAAAAACCGCGGTTTTTGACACTTTTGCAAAAAGTGTCATTTCTCATCTAATAGCTGTTTTTTCATGCGGTTTTTTTGCATAGCACAAATCTATGATAGTTTAGCTTTCCATCCATACCAATTAGGCTATCATACGACTTGTATTTCCTATTTTTCTAAGCTTCCAAAGTTTGCCCAAAAAATCGGCCATTTTTGAAAAATTTCCCTTGGTCCCCCCTTTGCTATTTTGCGAAAAACCGCGGTTTTTGACACTTTTGCAAAAAGTGTCATTTCTCATCTAATAGCTGTTTTTTCATGCGGTTTTTTGCATAGCACAAATCTATGATAGTTTAGCTTTCCATCCATACCAATTAGGCTATCATACGACTTGTATTTCCTATTTTTCTAAGCTTCCAAAGTTTGCCCAAAAAATCGGCCATTTTTGAAAAATTTCCCTTGGTCCCCCCTTTGCTATTTTGCGAAAAACCGCGGTTTTTGACTCTTTTGCAAAAAAGTGTCATTTCTCATCTAATAGCTGTTTTTTCATGCGGTTTTTTTGCATAGCACAAATCTATGATAGTTTAGCTTTCCATCCATACCAGTTAGGCTATCATACGACTTGTATTTCCTATTTTTCTAAGCTTCCAAAGTTTGCCCAAAAAATCGGCCATTTTTGAAAAATTTCCCTTGGTCCCCCCTTTGCTATTTTGCGAAAAACCGCGGTTTTTGACACTTTTGCAAAAAGTGTCATTTCTCATCTAATAGGTGTTTTTTCATGCGGTTTTTTTGCATAGCACAAATCTATGATAGTTTAGCTTTCCATCCATACCAATTAGGCTATCATACGACTTGTATTTCCTATTTTTCTAAGCTTCCAAAGTTTGCCCAAAAAATCGGCCATTTTTGAAAAATTTCCCTTGGTCCCCCCTTTGCTATTTTGCGAAAAACCGCGGTTTTTGACACTTTTGCAAAAAGTGTCATTTCTCATCTAATAGGTGTTTTTTCATGCGGTTTTTTGCATAGCACAAGTCTATGATAGTTTAGCTTTCCATCCATACCAATTAGGCTATCATACGACTTGTATTTCCTATTTTTCTAAGCTTCCAAATTTTGCCCAAAAAATCGGCCATTTTTGAAAAATTTCCCTTGGTCCCCCCTTTGCTATTTTGCGAAAAACCGCGGTTTTTGACATTTTTGCAAAAAGTGTCATTTCTCATCTAATAGCTGTTTTTTCATGCGGTTTTTTTGCATAGCACAAATCTATGATAGTTTAGCTTTCCATCCATACCAATTAGGCTATCATACGACTTGTATTTCCTATTTTTCTAAGCTTCCAAAGTTTGCCCAAAAAATCGGCCATTTTTGAAAAATTTCCCTTGGTCCCCCCTTTGCTATTTTGCGAAAAACCGCGGTTTTTGACACTTTTGCAAAAAGTGTCATTTCTCATCTAATAGCTGTTTTTTCATGCGGTTTTTTGCATAGCACAAATCTATGATAGTTTAGCTTTCCATCCATACCAATTAGGCTATCATACGACTTGTATTTCCTATTTTTCTAAGCTTCCAAAGTTTGCCCAAAAAATCGGCCATTTTTGAAAAATTTCCCTTGGTCCCCCCTTTGCTATTTTGCGAAAAACCGCGGTTTTTGACTCTTTTGCAAAAAAGTGTCATTTCTCATCTAATAGCTGTTTTTTCATGCGGTTTTTTTGCATAGCACAAATCTATGATAGTTTAGCTTTCCATCCATACCAATTAGGCTATCATACGACTTGTATTTCCTATTTTTCTAAGCTTCCAAAGTTTGCCCAAAAAATCGGCCATTTTTGAAAAATTTCCCTTGGTCCCCCCTTTGCTATTTTGCGAAAAACCGCGGTTTTTGACACTTTTGCAAAAAGTGTCATTTCTCATCTAATAGGTGTTTTTTCATGCGGTTTTTTGCATAGCACAAATCTATGATAGTTTAGCTTTCCATCCATACCAATTAGGCTATCATACGACTTGTATTTCCTATTTTTCTAAGCTTCCAAATTTTGCCCAAAAAATCGGCCATTTTTGAAAAATTTCCCTTGGTCCCCCCTTTGCTATTTTGCGAAAAACCGCGGTTTTTGACACTTTTGCAAAAAGTGCCATTTCTCATCTAATAGGTGTTTTTTTATGCGGTTTTTTGCATAGAACAAATCTATGATAGTTTAGCTTTCCATCCATACCAATTAGGCTATCATACGACTTGTATTTCCTATTTTTCTAAGCTTCCAAAGTTTGCCCAAAAAATCGGCCATTTTTGAAAAATTTTCCTTGGTCCCCCCTTTGCTATTTTGCGAAAAACCGCGGTTTTTGACACTTTTGCAAAAAGTGTCATTTCTCATCTAATAGGTGTTTTTTCATGCGGTTTTTTGCATAGCACAAATCTATGATAGTTTAGCTTTCCATCCATACCAATTAGGCTCTCATACGACTTGTATTTCCTATTTTTCTAAGCTTCCAAAGTTTGCCCAAAAAATCGGCCATTTTTGAAAAATTTCCCTTGGTCCCCCCTTTGCTATTTTGCGAAAAACCGCGGTTTTTGACACTTTTGCAAAAAGTGTCATTTCTCATCTAATAGCTGTTTTTTCATGCGGTTTTTTGCATAGCACAAATCTATGATAGTTTAGCTTTCCATCCATACCAATTAGGCTATCATACGACTTGTATTTCCTATTTTTCTAAGCTTCCAAAGTTTGCCCAAAAAATCGGCCATTTTTTATAAATTTCCCTTGGTCCCCCCTTTGCTATTTTGCGAAAAACCGCGGTTTTTGACACTTTTGCAAAAAGTGTCATTTCTCAACTAATAGCTGTTTTTTCATGCGGTTTTTTTGCATAGCACAAATCTATGATAGTTTAGCTTTCCATCCATACCAATTAGGCTATCATACGACTTGTATTTCCTATTTTTCTAAGCTTCCAAAGTTTGCCCAAAAAATCGGCCATTTTTGAAAAATTTCCCTTAGTCCCCCCTTTGCTATTTTGCAAAAAATAGCGGTTTTTGACACTTTTGCAAAAAGTGTCATTTCTCATCTAATAGCTGTTTTTTCATGCGGTTTTTTGCATAGCACAAATCTATGATAGTTTAGCTTTCCATCCATACCAATTAGGCTATCATACGACTTGTATTTCGTATTTTTCTAAGCTTCCAAAGTTTGCCCAAAAAATCGGCCATTTTTGAAAAATTTCCCTTAGTCCCCCCTTTGCTATTTTGCAAAAAATAGCGGTTTTTGACACTTTTGCAAAAAGTGTCATTTCTCATCTAATAGCTGTTTTTTCATGCGGTTTTTTGCATAGCACAAATCTATGATAGTTTAGCTTTCCATCCATACCAATTAGGCTATCATACGACTTGTATTTCCTATTTTTCTAAGCTTCCAAAGTTTGCCCAAAAAATCGGCCATTTTTGAAAAATTTCGCTTGGTCCTCCCTTTGCTATTTTGCGAAAAACCGCGGTTTTTGACACTTTTGCAAAAAAGTGTCATTTCTCATCTAATAGCTGTTTTTTCATGCGGTTTTTTTTCATAGCACAAATCTATGATAGTTTAGCTTTCCATCCATACCAATTAGGCTATCATACGACTTGTATTTCGTATTTTTCTAAGCTTCCAAAGTTTGCCCAAAAAATCGGCCATTTTTGAAAAATTTCCCTTAGTCCCCCCTTTGCTATTTTGCAAAAAATAGCGGTTTTTGACACTTTTGCAAAAAGTGTCATTTCTCATCTAATAGCTGTTTTTTCATGCGGTTTTTTGCATAGCACAAATCTATGATAGTTTAGCTTTCCATCCATACCAATTAGGCTATCATACGACTTGTATTTCCTATTTTTCTAAGCTTCCAAAGTTTGCCCAAAAAATCGGCCATTTTTGAAAAATTTCGCTTGGTCCTCCCTTTGCTATTTTGCGAAAAACCGCGGTTTTTGACACTTTTGCAAAAAAGTGTCATTTCTCATCTAATAGCTGTTTTTTCATGCGGTTTTTTTTCATAGCACAAATCTATGATAGTTTAGCTTTCCATCCATACCAATTAGGCTATCATACGACTTGTATTTCGTATTTTTCTAAGCTTCCAAAGTTTGCCCAAAAAATCGGCCATTTTTGAAAAATTTCCCTTAGTCCCCCCTTTGCTATTTTGCAAAAAATAGCGGTTTTTGACACTTTTGCAAAAAGTGTCATTTCTCATCTAATAGCTGTTTTTTCATGCGGTTTTTTGCATAGCACAAATCTATGATAGTTTAGCTTTCCATCCATACCAATTAGGCTATCATACGACTTGTATTTCCTATTTTTCTAAGCTTCCAAAGTTTGCCCAAAAAATCGGCCATTTTTGAAAAATTTCGCTTGTTCCTCCCTTTGCTATTTTGCGAAAAACCGCGGTTTTTGACACTTTTGCAAAAAGTGTCATTTCTCATCTAATAGGTGTTTTTTCATGCGGTTTTTTTGCATAGCACAAATCTATGACAGTTTAGCTTTCCATCCATACCAATTAGGCTATCATACGACTTGTATTTCCTATTTTTCTAAGCTTCCAAAGTTTGCCCAAAAAATCGGCCATTTTTGAAAAATTTCCCTTGGTCCCCCCTTTGCTATTTTGCGAAAAACCGCGGTTTTTGACACTTTTGCAAAAAGTGTCATTTCTCATCTAATAGCTGTTTTTTCATGCGGTTTTTTTGCATAGCACAAATCTATGATAGTTTAGCTTTCCATCCATACCAATTAGGCTATCATACGACTTGTATTTCCTATTTTTCTAAGCTTCCAAAGTTTGCCCAAAAAATCGGCCATTTTTGAAAAATTTCCCTTGGTCCTCCCTTTGCTACTTTGCGAAAAACCGCGGTTTTTGACACTTTTACAAAAAGTGTCATTTCTCATCTAATAGCTGTTTTTTCATGCGGTTTTTTTGCATAGCACAAATCTATGATAGTTTAGCTTTCCATCCATACCAATTAGGCTATCATACGACTTGTATTTCCTATTTTTCTAAGCTTCCAAAGTTTGCCCAAAAAATCGGCCATTTTTGAAAAACTTCCCTTGGTCCTCCCTTTGCTACTTTGCGAAAAACCGCGGTTTTTGACACTTTTGCAAAAAGTGTCATTTCTCATCTAATAGCTGTTTTTTCATGCGGTTTTTTTGCATAGCACAAATCTATGATAGTTTAGCTTTCCATCCATACCAATTAGGGTATCATACGACTTGTATTTCCTATTTTTCTAAGCTTCCAAAGTTTGCCCAAAAAATCGGCCATTTTTGAAAAATTTCCCTTGGTCCCCCCTTTGCTATTTTGCGAAAAACCGCGGTTTTTGACACTTTTGCAAAAAGTGTCATTTCTCATCTAATAACTGTTTTTTCATGCGGTTTTTTTGCATAGCACAAATCTATGATAGTTTAGCTTTCCATCCATACCAATTAGGCTATCATACGACTTGTATTTCCCTTTTTTTCTAAGCTTCCGAAGTTTGCCCAAAAAATCGGCCATTTTTGAAAAATTTCCCTTGGTCCCCCCTTTGCTATTTTGCGAAAAACCGCGGTTTTTGACACTTTTGCAAAAAGTGTCATTTCTCATCTAATAGCTGTTTTTTCATGCGGTTTTTTGCATAGCACAAATCTATGATAGTTTAGCTTTCCATCCATACCAATTAGGCTATCATACGACTTGTATTTCCTATTTTTCTAAGCTTCCAAAGTTTGCCCAAAAAATCGGCCATTTTTGAAAAATTTCCCTTGGTCCTCCCTTGCTACGTTGCGAAAAACCGCGGTTTTTGACACTTTTGCAAAAAGTGTCATTTCTCATCTAATAGCTGTTTTTTCATGCGGTTTTTTTGCATAGCACAAATCTATGATAGTTTAGCTTTCCATCCATACCAATTAGGGTATCATACGACTTGTATTTCCTATTTTTCTAAGCTTCCAAAGTTTGCCCAAAAAATCGGCCATTTTTGAAAAATTTCCCTTGGTCCCCCCTTTGCTATTTTGCGAAAAACCGCGGTTTTTGACTCTTTTGCAAAAAGTGTCATTTCTCATCTAATAACTGTTTTTTCATGTGGTTTTTTTGCATAGCACAAATCTATGATAGTTTAGCTTTCCATCCATACCAATTAGGCTATCATACGACTTGTATTTCCTATTTTTCTAAGCTTCCAAAGTTTGCCCAAAAAATCGGCCATTTTTGAAAAATTTCCCTTGGTCCCCCCTTTGCTATTTTGCGAAAAACCGCGGTTTTTGACACTTTTGCAAAAAGTGTCATTTCTCATCTAATAGGTGTTTTTTCATGCGGTTTTTTTGCATAGCACAAATCTATGATAGTTTAGCTTTCCATCCATACCAATTAGGCTATCATACGACTTGTATTTCCTATTTTTCTAAGCTTCCAAAGTTTGCCCAAAAAATCGGCCATTTTTGAAAAATTTCCCTTGGTCCCCCCTTTGCTATTTTGCGAAAAACCGCGGTTTTTGACACTTTTGCAAAAAGTGTCATTTCTCATCTAATAGGTGTTTTTTCATGCGGTTTTTTGCATAGCACAAATCTATGATAGTTTAGCTTTCCATCCATACCAATTAGGCTATCATACGACTTGTATTTCCTATTTTTCTAAGCTTCCAAAGTTTGCCCAAAAAATCGGCCATTTTTGAAAAATTTCCCTTGGTCCCCCCTTTGCTATTTTGCGAAAAACCGCGGTTTTTGACACTTTTGCAAAAAGTGTCATTTCTCATCTAATAGCTGTTTTTTCATGCGGTTTTTTCCATAGCACAAATCTATGATAGTTTAGCTTTCCATCCATACCAATTAGGCTATCATACGACTTGTATTTCCTATTTTTCTAAGCTTCCAAAGTTTGCCCAAAAAATCGGCCATTTTTGAAAAATTTCCCTTGGTCCCCCCTTTGCTATTTTGCGAAAAACCGCGGTTTTTGACACTTTTGCAAAAAGTGTCATTTCTCATCTAATAGCTGTTTTTTCATGCGGTTTTTTTGCATAGCACAAATCTATGATAGTTTAGCTTTCCATCCATACCAATTAGGCTATCATACGACTTGTATTTCCTATTTTTCTAAGCTTCCAAAGTTTGCCCAAAACATCCGCCATTTTTGAAAAATTTCCCTTGGTCCCCCCTTTGCTACTTTGCGAAAAACCGCGGTTTTTGACACTTTTGCAAAAAGTGTCATTTCTCATCTAATAGCTGTTTTTTCATGCGGTTTTTTTGCATAGCACAAATCTATGATAGTTTAGCTTTCCATCCATACCAATTAGGCTATCATACGACTTGTATTTCCTATTTTTCTAAGCTTCCAAAGTTTGCCCAAAAAATCGGCCATTTTTGAAAAATTTCCCTTGGTCCCCCCTTTGCTATTTTGCGAAAAACCGCGGTTTTTGACACTTTTGCAAAAAAGTGTCATTCCTCATCTAATAGCTGTTTTTTCATGCGGTTTTTTTGCATAGCACAAATCTATGATAGTTTAGCTTTCCATCCATACCAATTAGGCTATCATACGACTTGTATTTCGTATTTTTCTAAGCTTCCAAAGTTTGCCCAAAAAATCGGCCATTTTTGAAAAATTTCCCTTGGTCCCCCCTTTGCTACTTTGCGAAAAACCGCGGTTTTTGACACTTTTGCAAAAAGTGTCATTTCTCATCTAATAGCTGTTTTTTCATGCGGTTTTTTTGCATAGCACAAATCTATGATAGTTTAGCTTTCCATCCATACCAATTAGGCTATCATACGACTTGTATTTCGTATTTTTCTAAGCTTCCAAAGTTTGCCCAAAAAATCGGCCATTTTTGAAAAATTTCCCTTGGTCCCCCCTTTGCTACTTTGCGAAAAACCGCGGTTTTTGACACTTTTGCAAAAAGTGTCATTTCTCATCTAATAGCTGTTTTTTCATGCGGTTTTTTTGCATAGCACAAATCTATGATAGTTTAGCTTTCCATCCATACCAATTAGGCTATCATACGACTTGTATTTCCTATTTTTCTAAGCTTCCAAAGTTTGCCCAAAAAATCGGCCATTTTTGAAAAATTTCCCTTGGTCCCCCCTTTGCTATTTTGCGAAAAACCGCGGTTTTTGACACTTTTGCAAAAAAGTGTCATTCCTCATCTAATAGCTGTTTTTTCATGCGGTTTTTTTGCATAGCACAAATCTATGATAGTTTAGCTTTCCATCCATACCAATTAGGCTATCATACGACTTGTATTTCGTATTTTTCTAAGCTTCCAAAGTTTGCCCAAAAAATCGGCCATTTTTGAAAAATTTCCCTTGGTCCCCCCTTTGCTACTTTGCGAAAAACCGCGGTTTTTGACACTTTTGCAAAAAAGTGTCATTTCTCATCTAATAGCTGTTTTTTCATGCGGGTTTTTTGCATAGCACAAATCTATGATAGTTTAGCTTTCCATCCATACCAATTAGGGTATCATAAGACTTGTATTTCCTATTTTTCTGAGCTTCCAAAGTTTGCCCAAAAAATCGGCCATTTTTGAAAAATTTCCCTTGGTCCCCCCTTTGCTATTTTGCGAAAAACCGCGGTTTTTGACGCTTTTGCAAAAAGTGTCATTTCTCATCTAATAGGTGTTTTTTTATGCGGTTTTTTTGCATAGCACAAATCTATGATAGTTTAGCTTTCCATCCATACCAATTAGGCTATCATACGACTTGTATTTCCTATTTTTCTAAGCTTCCAAAGTTTGCCCAAAAAATCGGCCATTTTTGAAAAATTTCCCTTGGTCCCCCCTTTGCTATTTTGCGAAAAACCGCGGTTTTTGACACTTTTGCAAAAAGTGTCATTTCTCATCTAATAGGTGTTTTGTCATGCGGTTTTTTGCATAGCACAAATCTATGATAGTTTAGCTTTCCATCCATACCAATTAGGCTATCATACGACTTGTATTTCCTATTTTTCTAAGCTTCCAAAGTTTGCCCAAAAAATCGGCCATTTTTGTAAAATTTCCCTTGGTCCCCCCTTTGCTATTTTGCGAAAAACCGCGGTTTTTGACACTTTTGCAAAAAGTGTCATTTCTCATCTAATAGCTGTTTTTTCATGCGGTTTTTTTGCATAGCACAAATCTATGATAGTTTAGCTTTCCATCCATACCAATTAGGCTATCATACGACTTGTATTTCGTATTTTTCTAAGCTTCCAAAGTTTGCCCAAAAAATCGGCCATTTTTGAAAAATTTCCCTTGGTCCCCCCTTTGCTATTTTGCGAAAAACCGCGGTTTTTGACACTTTTGCAAAAAGTGTCATTTCTCATCTAATAGCTGTTTTTTCATGCGGTTTTTTTGCATAGCACAAATCTATGATAGTTTAGCTTTCCATCCATACCAATTAGGCTATCATACGACTTGTATTTCCTATTTTTCTAAGCTTCCAAAGTTTGCCCAAAACATCCGCCATTTTTGAAAAATTTCCCTTCGTCCCCCCTTTGCTACTTTGCGAAAAACCGCGGTTTTTGACACTTTTGCAAAAAGTGTCATTTCTCATCTAATAGCTGTTTTTTCATGCGGTTTTTTTGCATAGCACAAATCTATGATAGTTTAGCTTTCCATCCATACCAATTAGGCTATCATACGACTTGTATTTCCTATTTTTCTAAGCTTCCAAAGTTTGCCCAAAAAATCGGCCATTTTTGAAAAATTTCCCTTGGTCCCCCCTTTGCTATTTTGCGAAAAACCGCGGTTTTTGACACTTTTGCAAAAAGTGTCATTTCTCATCTAATAACTGTTTTTTCATGCGGTTTTTTTGCATAGCACAAATCTATGATAGTTTAGCTTTCCATCCATACCAATTACGCTATCATACGACTTGTATTTCCTATTTTTCTAAGCTTCCAAAGTTTGCCCAAAAAATCGGCCATTTTTGAAAAATTTCCCTTGGTCCCCCCTTTGCTATTTTGCGAAAAACCGCGGTTTTTGACACTTTTGCAAAAAGTGTCATTTCTCATCTAATAGGTGTTTTTTCATGCGGTTTTTTGCATAGCACAAATCTATGATAGTTTAGCTTTCCATCCATACCAATTAGGCTATCATACGACTTGTATTTCCTATTTTTCTAAGCTTCCAAAGTTTGCCCAAAAAATCGGCCATTTTTGAAAAATTTCCCTTGGTCCCCCCTTTGCTATTTTGCGAAAAACCGCGGTTTTTGACACTTTTGCAAAAAGTGTCATTTCTCATCTAATAGCTGTTTTTTCATGCGGTTTTTTTGCATAGCACAAATCTATGATAGTTTAGCTTTCCATCCATACCAATTAGGCTATCATACGACTTGTATTTCCTATTTTTCTAAGCTTCCAAAGTTTGCCCAAAAAATCGGCCATTTTTGAAAAATTTCCCTTGGTCCCCCCTTTGCTACTTTGCGAAAAACCGCGGTTTTTGACACTTTTGCAAAAAGTGTCATTTCTCATCTAATAGCTGTTTTTTCATGCGGTTTTTTTGCATAGCACAAATCTATGATAGTTTAGCTTTCCATCCATACCAATTAGGCTATCATACGACTTGTATTTCCTATTTTTCTAAGCTTCCAAAGTTTGCCCAAAAAATCGGCCATTTTTTTTAAATTTCCCTTGGTCCCCCCTTTGCTATTTTGCGAAAAACCGCGGTTTTTGACACTTTTGCAAAAAGTGTCATTTCTCATCTAATAGCTGTTTTTTCATGCGGTTTTTTTGCATAGCACAAATCTATGATAGTTTAGCTTTCCATCCATACCAATTAGGCTATCATACGACTTGTATTTCCTATTTTTCTAAGCTTCCAAAGTTTGCCCAAAAAATCGGCCATTTTTGAAAAATTTCCCTTGGTCCCCCCTTTGCTACTTTGCGAAAAACCGCGGTTTTTGACACTTTTGCAAAAAGTGTCATTTCTCATCTAATAGCTGTTTTTTCATGCGGTTTTTTTGCATAGCACAAATCTATGATAGTTTAGCTTTCCATCCATACCAATTAGGCTATCATACGACTTGTATTTCCTATTTTTCTAAGCTTCCAAAGTTTGCCCAAAAAATCGGCCATTTTTGAAAAATTTCCCTTGGTCCCCCCTTTGCTATTTTGCGAAAAACCGCGGTTTTTGACACTTTTGCAAAAAGTGTCATTTCTCATCTAATAGCTGTTTTTTCATGCGGTTTTTTGCATAGCACAAATCTATGATAGTTTAGCTTTCCATCCATACCAATTAGGCTATCATACGACTTGTATTTCCTATTTTTCTAAGCTTCCAAAGTTTGCCCAAAAAATCGGCCATTTTTTATAAATTTCCCTTGGTCCCCCCTTTGCTATTTTGCGAAAAACCGCGGTTTTTGACACTTTTGCAAAAAGTGTCATTTCTCATCTAATAGCTGTTTTTTCATGCGGTTTTTTTGCATAGCACAAATCTATGATAGTTTAGCTTTCCATCCATACCAATTAGGCTATCATACGACTTGTATTTCCTATTTTTCTAAGCTTCCAAAGTTTGCCCAAAAAATCGGCCATTTTTGAAAAATTTCCCTTGGTCCCCCCTTTGCTACTTTGCGAAAAACCGCGGTTTTTGACACTTTTGCAAAAAGTGTCATTTCTCATCTAATAGCTGTTTTTTCATGCGGTTTTTTTGCATAGCTCAAATCTATGATAGTTTAGCTTTCCATCCATACCAATTAGGCTATCATACGACTTGTATTTCCTATTTTTCTAAGCTTCCAAAGTTTGCCCAAAAAATCGGCCATTTTTGAAAAATTTCCCTTGGTCCCCCCTTTGCTATTTTGCGAAAAACCGCGGTTTTTGACACTTTTGCAAAAAGTGTCATTTCTCATCTAATAGGTGTTTTTTCATGCGGTTTTTTGCATAGCACAAATCTATGATAGTTTAGCTTTCCATCCATACCAATTAGGCTATCATACGACTTGTATTTCCTATTTTTCTAAGCTTCCAAAGTTTGCCCAAAAAATCGGCCATTTTTTATAAATTTCCCTTGGTCCCCCCTTTGCTATTTTGCGAAAAACCGCGATTTTTGACACTTTTGCAAAAAGTGTCATTTCTCATCTAATAGCTGTTTTTTCATGCGGTTTTTTTGCATAGCACAAATCTATGATAGTTTAGCTTTCCATCCATACCAATTAGGCTATCATACGACTTGTATTTCCTATTTTTCTAAGCTTCCAAAGTTTGCCCAAAAAATCGGCCATTTTTGAAAAATTTCCCTTGGTCCCCCCTTTGCTACTTTGCGAAAAACCGCGGTTTTTGACACTTTTGCAAAAAGTGTCATTTCTCATCTAATAGCTGTTTTTTCATGCGGTTTTTTTGCATAGCACAAATCTATGATAGTTTAGCTTTCCATCCATACCAATTAGGCTATCATACGACTTGTATTTCCTATTTTTCTAAGCTTCCAAAGTTTGCCCAAAAAATCGGCCATTTTTGAAAAATTTCCCTTGGTCCCCCCTTTGCTATTTTGCGAAAAACCGCGGTTTTTGACACTTTTGCAAAAAGTGTCATTTCTCATCTAATAGCTGTTTTTTCATGCGGTTTTTTGCATAGCACAAATCTATGATAGTTTAGCTTTCCATCCATACCAATTAGGCTATCATACGACTTGTATTTCCTATTTTTCTAAGCTTCCAAAGTTTGCCCAAAAAATCGGCCATTTTTTATAAATTTCCCTTGGTCCCCCCTTTGCTATTTTGCGAAAAACCGCGGTTTTTGACACTTTTGCAAAAAGTGTCATTTCTCATCTAATAGCTGTTTTTTCATGCGGTTTTTTTGCATAGCACAAATCTATGATAGTTTAGCTTTCCATCCATACCAATTAGGCTATCATACGTCTTGTATTTCCTATTTTTCTAAGCTTCCAAAGTTTGCCCAAAAAATCGGCCATTTTTGAAAAATTTCCCTTGGTCCCCCCTTTGCTACTTTGCGAAAAACCGCGGTTTTTGACACTTTTGCAAAAAGTGTCATTTCTCATCTAATAGCTGTTTTTTCATGCGGTTTTTTTGCATAGCACAAATCTATGATAGTTTAGCTTTCCATCCATACCAATTAGGCTATCATACGACTTGTATTTCCTATTTTTCTAAGCTTCCAAAGTTTGCCCAAAAAATCGGCCATTTTTGAAAAATTTCCCTTGGTCCCCCCTTTGCTATTTTGCGAAAAACCGCGGTTTTTGACACTTTTGCAAAAAGTGTCATTTCTCATCTAATAGCTGTTTTTTCATGCGGTTTTTTGCATAGCACAAATCTATGATAGTTTAGCTTTCCATCCATACCAATTAGGCTATCATACGACTTGTATTTCCTATTTTTCTAAGCTTCCAAAGTTTGCCCAAAAAATCGGCCATTTTTGAAAAATTTCCCTTGGTCCCCCCTTTGCTACTTTGCGAAAAACCGCGGTTTTTGACACTTTTGCAAAAAGTGTCATTTCTCATCTAATAGCTGTTTTTTCATGCGGTTTTTTTGCATAGCACAAATCTATGATAGTTTAGCTTTCCATCCATACCAATTAGGCTATCATACGACTTGTATTTCCTATTTTTCTAAGCTTCCAAAGTTTGCCCAAAAAATCGGCCATTTTTGAAAAATTTCCCTTGGTCCCCCCTTTGCTATTTTGCGAAAAACCGCGGTTTTTGACACTTTTGCAAAAAGTGTCATTTCTCATCTAATAGCTGTTTTTTCATGCGGTTTTTTGCATAGCACAAATCTATGATAGTTTAGCTTTCCATCCATACCAATTAGGCTATCATACGACTTGTATTTCCTATTTTTCTAAGCTTGTAAAATTTGCCCAAAAAATCGGCCATTTTTTATAAATTTCCCTTGGTCCCCCCTTTGCTATTTTGCGAAAAACCGCGGTTTTTGACACTTTTGCAAAAAGTGTCATTTCTCATCTAATAGCTGTTTTTTCATGCGGTTTTTTTGCATAGCACAAATCTATGATAGTTTAGCTTTCCATCCATACCAATTAGGCTATCATACGACTTGTATTTCCTATTTTTCTAAGCTTCCAAAGTTTGCCCAAAAAATCGGCCATTTTTTATAAATTTCCCTTGGTCCCCCCTTTGCTACTTTGCGAAAAACCGCGGTTTTTGACACTTTTGCAAAAAGTGTCATTTCTCATCTAATAGCTGTTTTTTCATGCGGTTTTTTTGCATAGCACAAATCTATGATAGTTTAGCTTTCCATCCATACCAATTAGGCTATCATACGACTTGTATTTCCTATTTTTCTAAGCTTCCAAAGTTTGCCCAAAAAATCGGCCATTTTTGAAAAATTTCCCTTGGTCCCCCCTTTGCTATTTTGCGAAAAACCGCGGTTTTTGACACTTTTGCAAAAAGTGTCATTTCTCATCTAATAGCTGTTTTTTCATGCGGTTTTTTGCATAGCACAAATCTATGATAGTTTAGCTTTCCATCCATACCAATTAGGCTATCATACGACTTGTATTTCCTATTTTTCTAAGCTTCCAAAGTTTGCCCAAAAAATCGGCCATTTTTTATAAATTTCCCTTGGTCCCCCCTTTGCTATTTTGCGAAAAACCGCGGTTTTTGACACTTTTGCAAAAAGTGTCATTTCTCATCTAATAGCTGTTTTTTCATGCGGTTTTTTGCATAGCACAAATCTATGATAGTTTAGCTTTCCATCCATACCAATTAGGCTATCATACGACTTGTATTTCCTATTTTTCTAAGCTTCCAAAGTTTGCCCAAAAAATCGGCCATTTTTGAAAAATTTCCCTTGGTCCCCCCTTTGCTACTTTGCGAAAAACCGCGGTTTTTGACACTTTTGCAAAAAGTGTCATTTCTCATCTAATAGCTGTTTTTTCATGCGGTTTTTTTGCATAGCACAAATCTATGATAGTTTAGCTTTCCATCCATACCAATTAGGCTATCATACGACTTGTATTTCCTATTTTTCTAAGCTTCCAAAGTTTGCCCAAAAAATCGGCCATTTTTGAAAAATTTCCCTTGGTCCCCCCTTTGCTATTTTGCGAAAAACCGCGGTTTTTGACACTTTTGCAAAAAGTGTCATTTCTCATCTAATAGCTGTTTTTTCATGCGGTTTTTTGCATAGCACAAATCTATGATAGTTTAGCTTTCCATCCATACCAATTAGGCTATCATACGACTTGTATTTCCTATTTTTCTAAGCTTCCAAAGTTTGCCCAAAAAATCGGCCATTTTTTATAAATTTCCCTTGGTCCCCCCTTTGCTATTTTGCGAAAAACCGCGGTTTTTGACACTTTTGCAAAAAGTGTCATTTCTCATCTAATAGCTGTTTTTTCATGCGGTTTTTTTGCATAGCACAAATCTATGATAGTTTAGCTTTCCATCCATACCAATTAGGCTATCATACGACTTGTATTTCCTATTTTTCTAAGCTTCCAAAGTTTGCCCAAAAAATCGGCCATTTTTGAAAAATTTCCCTTGGTCCCCCCTTTGCTACTTTGCGAAAAACCGCGGTTTTTGACACTTTTGCAAAAAGTGTCATTTCTCATCTAATAGCTGTTTTTTCATGCGGTTTTTTTGCATAGCACAAATCTATGATAGTTTAGCTTTCCATCCATACCAATTAGGCTATCATACGACTTGTATTTCCTATTTTTCTAAGCTTCCAAAGTTTGCCCAAAAAATCGGCCATTTTTGAAAAATTTCCCTTGGTCCCCCCTTTGCTATTTTGCGAAAAACCGCGGTTTTTGACACTTTTGCAAAAAGTGTCATTTCTCATCTAATAGCTGTTTTTTCATGCGGTTTTTTGCATAGCACAAATCTATGATAGTTTAGCTTTCCATCCATACCAATTAGGCTATCATACGACTTGTATTTCCTATTTTTCTAAGCTTCCAAAGTTTGCCCAAAAAATCGGCCATTTTTTATAAATTTCCCTTGGTCCCCCCTTTGCTATTTTGCGAAAAACCGCGGTTTTTGACACTTTTGCAAAAAGTGTCATTTCTCATCTAATAGCTGTTTTTTCATGCGGTTTTTTGCATAGCACAAATCTATGATAGTTTAGCTTTCCATCCATACCAATTAGGCTATCATACGACTTGTATTTCCTATTTTTCTAAGCTTCCAAAGTTTGCCCAAAAAATCGGCCATTTTTTATAAATTTCCCTTGGTCCCCCCTTTGCTATTTTGCGAAAAACCGCGGTTTTTGACACTTTTGCAAAAAGTGTCATTTCTCATCTAATAGCTGTTTTTTCATGCGGTTTTTTGCATAGCACAAATCTATGATAGTTTAGCTTTCCATCCATACCAATTAGGCTATCATACGACTTGTATTTCCTATTTTTCTAAGCTTCCAAAGTTTGCCCAAAAAATCGGCCATTTTTTATAAATTTCCCTTGGTCCCCCCTTTGCTATTTTGCGAAAAACCGCGGTTTTTGACACTTTTGCAAAAAGTGTCATTTCTCATCTAATAGCTGTTTTTTCATGCGGTTTTTTTGCATAGCACAAATCTATGATAGTTTAGCTTTCCATCCATACCAATTAGGCTATCATACGACTTGTATTTCCTATTTTTCTAAGCTTCCAAAGTTTGCCCAAAAAATCGGCCATTTTTGAAAAATTTCCCTTGGTCCCCCCTTTGCTACTTTGCGAAAAACCGCGGTTTTTGACACTTTTGCAAAAAGTGTCATTTCTCATCTAATAGCTGTTTTTTCATGCGGTTTTTTTGCATAGCACAAATCTATGATAGTTTAGCTTTCCATCCATACCAATTAGGCTATCATACGACTTGTATTTCCTATTTTTCTAAGCTTCCAAAGTTTGCCCAAAAAATCGGCCATTTTTGAAAAATTTCCCTTGGTCCCCCCTTTGCTATTTTGCGAAAAACCGCGGTTTTTGACACTTTTGCAAAAAGTGTCATTTCTCATCTAATAGCTGTTTTTTCATGCGGTTTTTTGCATAGCACAAATCTATGATAGTTTAGCTTTCCATCCATACCAATTAGGCTATCATACGACTTGTATTTCCTATTTTTCTAAGCTTCCAAAGTTTGCCCAAAAAATCGGCCATTTTTTATAAATTTCCCTTGGTCCCCCCTTTGCTATTTTGCGAAAAACCGCGGTTTTTGACACTTTTGCAAAAAGTGTCATTTCTCATCTAATAGCTGTTTTTTCATGCGGTTTTTTTGCATAGCACAAATTTATGATAGTTTAGCTTTCCATCCATACCAATTAGGCTATCATACGACTTGTATTTCCTATTTTTCTAAGCTTCCAAAGTTTGCCCAAAAAATCGGCCATTTTTGAAAAATTTCCCTTGGTCCCCCCTTTGCTATTTTGCGAAAAACCGCGGTTTTTGACACTTTTGCAAAAAGTGTCATTTCTCATCTAATAGCTGTTTTTTCATGCGGTTTTTTGCATAGCACAAATCTATGATAGTTTAGCTTTCCATCCATACCAATTAGGCTATCATACGACTTGTATTTCCTATTTTTCTAAGCTTCCAAAGTTTGCCCAAAAAATCGGCCATTTTTGAAAAATTTCCCTTGGTCCCCCCTTTGCTATTTTGCGAAAAACCGCGGTTTTTGACACTTTTGCAAAAAGTGTCATTTCTCATCTAATAGCTGTTTTTTCATGCGGTTTTTTGCATAGCACAAATCTATGATAGTTTAGCTTTCCATCCATACCAATTAGGCTATCATACGACTTGTATTTCCTATTTTTCTAAGCTTCCAAAGTTTGCCCAAAAAATCGGCCATTTCTTATAAATTTCCCTTGGTCCCCCCTTTGCTATTTTGCGAAAAACCGCGGTTTTTGACACTTTTGCAAAAAGTGTCATTTCTCATCTAATAGCTGTTTTTTCATGCGGTTTTTTTGCATAGCACAAATCTATGATAGTTTAGCTTTCCATCCATACCAATTAGGCTATCATACGACTTGTATTTCCTATTTTTCTAAGCTTCCAAAGTTTGCCCAAAAAATCGGCCATTTTTTATAAATTTCCCTTGGTCCCCCCTTTGCTACTTTGCGAAAAACCGCGGTTTTTGACACTTTTGCAAAAAGTGTCATTTCTCATCTAATAGCTGTTTTTTCATGCGGTTTTTTTGCATAGCACAAATCTATGATAGTTTAGCTTTCCATCCATACCAATTAGGCTATCATACGACTTGTATTTCCTATTTTTCTAAGCTTTCAAAGTTTGCCCAAAAAATCGGCCATTTTTGAAAAATTTCCCTTGGTCCCCCCTTTGCTATTTTGCGAAAAACCGCGGTTTTTGACACTTTTGCAAAAAGTGTCATTTCTCATCTAATAGCTGTTTTTTCATGCGGTTTTTTGCATAGCACAAATCTATGATAGTTTAGCTTTCCATCCATACCAATTAGGCTATCATACGACTTGTATTTCCTATTTTTCTAAGCTTCCAAAGTTTGCCCAAAAAATCGGCCATTTCTTATAAATTTCCCTTGGTCCCCCCTTTGCTATTTTGCGAAAAACCGCGGTTTTTGACACTTTTGCAAAAAGTGTCATTTCTCATCTAATAGCTGTTTTTTCATGCGGTTTTTTTGCATAGCACAAATCTATGATAGTTTAGCTTTCCATCCATACCAATTAGGCTATCATACGACTTGTATTTCCTATTTTTCTAAGCTTCCAAAGTTTGCCCAAAAAATCGGCCATTTTTGAAAAATTTCCCTTGGTCCCCCCTTTGCTACTTTGCGAAAAACCGCGTTTTTTGACACTTTTGCAAAAAGTGTCATTTCTCATCTAATAGCTGTTTTTTCATGCGGTTTTTTTGCATAGCACAAATCTATGATAGTTTAGCTTTCCATCCATACCAATTAGGCTATCATACGACTTGTATTTCCTATTTTTCTAAGCTTTCAAAGTTTGCCCAAAAAATCGGCCATTTTTGAAAAATTTCCCTTGGTCCCCCCTTTGCTATTTTGCGAAAAACCGCGGTTTTTGACACTTTTGCAAAAAGTGTCATTTCTCATCTAATAGCTGTTTTTTCATGCGGTTTTTTGCATAGCACAAATCTATGATAGTTTAGCTTTCCATCCATACCAATTAGGCTATCATACGACTTGTATTTCCTATTTTTCTAAGCTTCCAAAGTTTGCCCAAAAAATCGGCCATTTCTTATAAATTTCCCTTGGTCCCCCCTTTGCTATTTTGCGAAAAACCGCGGTTTTTGACACTTTTGCAAAAAGTGTCATTTCTCATCTAATAGCTGTTTTTTCATGCGGTTTTTTTGCATAGCACAAATCTATGATAGTTTAGCTTTCCATCCATACCAATTAGGCTATCATACGACTTGTATTTCCTATTTTTCTAAGCTTCCAAAGTTTGCCCAAAAAATCGGCCATTTTTGAAAAATTTCCCTTGGTCCCCCCTTTGCTACTTTGCGAAAAACCGCGGTTTTTGACACTTTTGCAAAAAGTGTCATTTCTCATCTAATAGCTATTTTTTCATGCGGTTTTTTTGCATAGCACAAATCTATGATAGTTTAGCTTTCCATCCATACCAATTAGGCTATCATACGACTTGTATTTCCTATTTTTCTAAGCTTCCAAAGTTTGCCCAAAAAATCGGCCATTTTTGAAAAATTTCCCTTGGTCCCCCCTTTGCTATTTTGCGAAAAACCGCGGTTTTTGACACTTTTGCAAAAAGTGTCATTTCTCATCTAATAGCTGTTTTTTCATGCGGTTTTTTGCATAGCACAAATCTATGATAGTTTAGCTTTCCATCCATACCAATTAGGCTATCATACGACTTGTATTTCCTATTTTTCTAAGCTTCCAAAGTTTGCCCAAAAAATCGGCCATTTTTTATAAATTTCCCTTGGTCCCCCCTTTGCTATTTTGCGAAAAACCGCGGTTTTTGACACTTTTGCCAAAAGTGTCATTTCTCATCTAATAGCTGTTTTTTCATGCGGTTTTTTTGCATAGCACAAATCTATGATAGTTTAGCTTTCCATCCATACCAATTAGGCTATCATACGACTTGTATTTCCTATTTTTCTAAGCTTCCAAAGTTTGCCCAAAAAATCGGCCATTTTTGAAAAATTTCCCTTGGTCCCCCCTTTGCTACTTTGCGAAAAACCGCGGTTTTTGACACTTTTGCAAAAAGTGTCATTTCTCATCTAATAGCTGTTTTTTCATGCGGTTTTTTTGCATAGCACAAATCTATGATAGTTTAGCTTTCCATCCATACCAATTAGGCTATCATACGACTTGTATTTCCTATTTTTCTAAGCTTCCAAAGTTTGCCCAAAAAATCGGCCATTTTTGAAAAATTTCCCTTGGTCCCCCCTTTGCTATTTTGCGAAAAAACCGCGGTTTTTGACACTTTTGCAAAAAGTGTCATTTCTCATCTAATAGCTGTTTTTTCATGCGGTTTTTTTGCATAGCACAAATCTATGATAGTTTAGCTTTCCATCCATACCAATTAGGCTATCATACGACTTGTATTTCCTATTTTTCTAAGCTTCCAAAGTTTGCCCAAAAAATCGGCCATTTTTGAAAAATTTCCCTTGGTCCCCCCTTTGCTACTTTGCGAAAAACCGCGGTTTTTGACACTTTTGCAAAAAGTGTCATTTCTCATCTAATAGCTGTTTTTTCATGCGGTTTTTTTGCATAGCACAAATCTATGATAGTTTAGCTTTCCATCCATACCAATTAGGCTATCATACGACTTGTATTTCCTATTTTTCTAAGCTTCCAAAGTTTGCCCAAAAAATCGGCCATTTTTTATAAATTTCCCTTGGTCCCCCCTTTGCTATTTTGCGAAAAACCGCGGTTTTTGACACTTTTGCAAAAAGTGTCATTTCTCATCTAATAGCTGTTTTTTCATGCGGTTTTTTTGCATAGCACAAATCTATGATAGTTTAGCTTTCCATCCATACCAATTAGGCTATCATACGACTTGTATTTCCTATTTTTCTCAGCTTCCAAAGTTTGCCCAAAAAATCGGCCATTTTTTATAAATTTCCCTTGGTCCCCCCTTTGCTACTTTGCGAAAAACCGCGGTTTTTGACACTTTTGCAAAAAGTGTCATTTCTCATCTAATAGCTGTTTTTTCATGCGGTTTTTTTGCATAGCACAAATCTATGATAGTTTAGCTTTCCATCCATACCAATTAGGCTATCATACGACTTGTATTTCCTATTTTTCTAAGCTTCCAAAGTTTGCCCAAAAAATCGGCCATTTTTGAAAAATTTCCCTTGGTCCCCCCTTTGCTATTTTGCGAAAAACCGCGGTTTTTGACACTTTTGCAAAAAGTGTCATTTCTCATCTAATAGCTGTTTTTTCATGCGGTTTTTTGCATAGCACAAATCTATGATAGTTTAGCTTTCCATCCATACCAATTAGGCTATCATACGACTTGTATTTCCTATTTTTCTAAGCTTCCAAAGTTTGCCCAAAAAATCGGCCATTTTTGAAAAATTTCCCTTGGTCCCCCCTTTGCTATTTTGCGAAAAACCGCGGTTTTTGACACTTTTGCAAAAAGTGTCATTTCTCATCTAATAGCTGTTTTTTCATGCGGTTTTTTTGCATAGCACAAATCTATGATAGTTTAGCTTTCCATCCATACCAATTAGGCTATCATACGACTTGTATTTCCTATTTTTCTAAGCTTCCAAAGTTTGCCCAAAAAATCGGCCATTTTTTATAAATTTCCCTTGGTCCCCCCTTTGCTACTTTGCGAAAAACCGCGGTTTTTGACACTTTTGCAAAAAGTGTCATTTCTCATCTAATAGCTGTTTTTTCATGCGGTTTTTTTGCATAGCACAAATCTATGATAGTTTAGCTTTCCATCCATACCAATTAGGCTATCATACGACTTGTATTTCCTATTTTTCTAAGCTTCCAAAGTTTGCCCAAAAAATCGGCCATTTTTGAAAAATTTCCCTTGGTCCCCCCTTTGCTATTTTGCGAAAAACCGCGGTTTTTGACACTTTTGCAAAAAGTGTCATTTCTCATCTAATAGCTGTTTTTTCATGCGGTTTTTTGCATAGCACAAATCTATGATAGTTTAGCTTTCCATCCATACCAATTAGGCTATCATACGACTTGTATTTCCTATTTTTCTAAGCTTCCAAAGTTTGCCCAAAAAATCGGCCATTTTTTATAAATTTCCCTTGGTCCCCCCTTTGCTACTTTGCGAAAAACCGCGGTTTTTGACACTTTTGCAAAAAGTGTCATTTCTCATCTAATAGCTGTTTTTTCATGCGGTTTTTTTGCATAGCACAAATCTATGATAGTTTAGCTTTCCATCCATACCAATTAGGCTATCATACGACTTGTATTTCCTATTTTTCTAAGCTTCCAAAGTTTGCCCAAAAAATCGGCCATTTTTGAAAAATTTCCCTTGGTCCCCCCTTTGCTATTTTGCGAAAAACCGCGGTTTTTGACACTTTTGCAAAAAGTGTCATTTCTCATCTAATAGCTGTTTTTTCATGCGGTTTTTTGCATAGCACAAATCTATGATAGTTTAGCTTTCCATCCATACCAATTAGGCTATCATACGACTTGTATTTCCTATTTTTCTAAGCTTCCAAAGTTTGCCCAAAAAATCGGCCATTTTTGAAAAATTTCCCTTGGTCCCCCCTTTGCTATTTTGCGAAAAACCGCGGTTTTTGACACTTTTGCAAAAAGTGTCATTTCTCATCTAATAGCTGTTTTTTCATGCGGTTTTTTTGCATAGCACAAATCTATGATAGTTTAGCTTTCCATCCATACCAATTAGGCTATCATACGACTTGTATTTCCTATTTTTCTAAGCTTCCAAAGTTTGCCCAAAAAATCGGCCATTTTTGAAAAATTTCCCTTGGTCCCCCCTTTGCTACTTTGCGAAAAACCGCGGTTTTTGACACTTTTGCAAAAAGTGTCATTTCTCATCTAATAGCTGTTTTTTCATGCGGTTTTTTTGCATAGCACAAATCTATGATAGTTTAGCTTTCCATCCATACCAATTAGGCTATCATACGACTTGTATTTCCTATTTTTCTAAGCTTCCAAAGTTTGCCCAAAAAATCGGCCATTTTTTATAAATTTCCCTTGGTCCCCCCTTTGCTATTTTGCGAAAAACCGCGGTTTTTGACACTTTTGCAAAAAGTGTCATTTCTCATCTAATAGCTGTTTTTTCATGCGGTTTTTTTGCATAGCACAAATCTATGATAGTTTAGCTTTCCATCCATACCAATTAGGCTATCATACGACTTGTATTTCCTATTTTTCTAAGCTTCCAAAGTTTGCCCAAAAAATCGGCCATTTTTGAAAAATTTCCCTTGGTCCCCCCTTTGCTACTTTGCGAAAAACCGCGGTTTTTGACACTTTTGCAAAAAGTGTCATTTCTCATCTAATAGCTGTTTTTTCATGCGGTTTTTTTGCATAGCACAAATCTATGATAGTTTAGCTTTCCATCCATACCAATTAGGCTATCATACGACTTGTATTTCCTATTTTTCTAAGCTTCCAAAGTTTGCCCAAAAAATCGGCCATTTTTGAAAAATTTCCCTTGGTCCCCCCTTTGCTATTTTGCGAAAAACCGCGGTTTTTGACACTTTTGCAAAAAGTGTCATTTCTCATCTAATAGCTGTTTTTTCATGCGGTTTTTTGCATAGCACAAATCTATGATAGTTTAGCTTTCCATCCATACCAATTAGGCTATCATACGACTTGTATTTCCTATTTTTCTAAGCTTCCAAAGTTTGCCCAAAAAATCGGCCATTTTTTATAAATTTCCCTTGGTCCCCCCTTTGCTATTTTGCGAAAAACCGCGGTTTTTGACACTTTTGCAAAAAGTGTCATTTCTCATCTAATAGCTGTTTTTTCATGCGGTTTTTTTGCATAGCACAAATCTATGATAGTTTAGCTTTCCATCCATACCAATTAGGCTATCATACGACTTTTATTTCCTATTTTTCTAAGCTTCCAAAGTTTGCCCAAAAAATCGGCCATTTTTGAAAAATTTCCCTTGGTCCCCCCTTTGCTACTTTGCGAAAAACCGCGGTTTTTGACACTTTTGCAAAAAGTGTCATTTCTCATCTAATAGCTGTTTTTTCATGCGGTTTTTTTGCATAGCACAAATCTATGATAGTTTAGCTTTCCATCCATACCAATTAGGCTATCATACGACTTGTATTTCCTATTTTTCTAAGCTTCCAAAGTTTGCCCAAAAAATCGGCCATTTTTGAAAAATTTCCCTTGGTCCCCCCTTTGCTATTTTGCGAAAAACCGCGGTTTTTGACACTTTTGCAAAAAGTGTCATTTCTCATCTAATAGCTGTTTTTTCATGCGGTTTTTTTGCATAGCACAAATCTATGATAGTTTAGCTTTCCATCCATACCAATTAGGCTATCATACGACTTGTATTTCCTATTTTTCTAAGCTTCCAAAGTTTGCCCAAAAAATCGGCCATTTTTGAAAAATTTCCCTTGGTCCCCCCTTTGCTACTTTGCGAAAAACCGCGGTTTTTGACACTTTTGCAAAAAGTGTCATTTCTCATCTAATAGCTGTTTTTTCATGCGGTTTTTTTGCATAGCACAAATCTATGATAGTTTAGCTTTCCATCCATACCAATTAGGCTATCATACGACTTGTATTTCCTATTTTTCTAAGCTTCCAAAGTTTGCCCAAAAAATCGGCCATTTTTGAAAAATTTCCCTTGGTCCCCCCTTTGCTATTTTGCGAAAAACCGCGGTTTTTGACACTTTTGCAAAAAGTGTCATTTCTCATCTAATAGCTGTTTTTTCATGCGGTTTTTTGCATAGCACAAATCTATGATAGTTTAGCTTTCCATCCATACCAATTAGGCTATCATACGACTTGTATTTCCTATTTTTCTAAGCTTCCAAAGTTTGCCCAAAAAATCGGCCATTTTTTATAAATTTCCCTTGGTCCCCCCTTTGCTATTTTGCGAAAAACCGCGGTTTTTGACACTTTTGCAAAAAGTGTCATTTCTCATCTAATAGCTGTTTTTTCATGCGGTTTTTTTGCATAGCACAAATCTATGATAGTTTAGCTTTCCATCCATACCAATTAGGCTATCATACGACTTGTATTTCCTATTTTTCTAAGCTTCCAAAGTTTGCCCAAAAAATCGGCCATTTTTGAAAAATTTCCCTTGGTCCCCCCTTTGCTATTTTGCGAAAAACCGCGGTTTTTGACACTTTTGCAAAAAGTGTCATTTCTCATCTAATAGCTGTTTTTTCATGCGGTTTTTTTGCATAGCACAAATCTATGATAGTTTAGCTTTCCATCCATACCAATTAGGCTATCATACGACTTGTATTTCCTATTTTTCTAAGCTTCCAAAGTTTGCCCAAAAAATCGGCCATTTTTGAAAAATTTCCCTTGGTCCCCCCTTTGCTACTTTGCGAAAAACCGCGGTTTTTGACACTTTTGCAAAAAGTGTCATTTCTCATCTAATAGCTGTTTTTTCATGCGGTTTTTTTGCATAGCACAAATCTATGATAGTTTAGCTTTCCATCCATACCAATTAGGCTATCATACGACTTGTATTTCCTATTTTTCTAAGCTTCCAAAGTTTGCCCAAAAAATCGGCCATTTTTGAAAAATTTCCCTTGGTCCCCCCTTTGCTATTTTGCGAAAAACCGCGGTTTTTGACACTTTTGCAAAAAGTGTCATTTCTCATCTAATAGCTGTTTTTTCATGCGGTTTTTTGCATAGCACAAATCTATGATAGTTTAGCTTTCCATCCATACCAATTAGGCTATCATACGACTTGTATTTCCTATTTTTCTAAGCTTCCAAAGTTTGCCCAAAAAATCGGCCATTTTTTATAAATTTCCCTTGGTCCCCCCTTTGCTATTTTGCGAAAAACCGCGGTTTTTGACACTTTTGCAAAAAGTGTCATTTCTCATCTAATAGCTGTTTTTTCATGCGGTTTTTTTGCATAGCACAAATCTATGATAGTTTAGCTTTCCATCCATACCAATTAGGCTATCATACGACTTGTATTTCCTATTTTTCTAAGCTTCCAAAGTTTGCCCAAAAAATCGGCCATTTTTGAAAAATTTCCCTTGGTCCCCCCTTTGCTACTTTGCGAAAAACCGCGGTTTTTGACACTTTTGCAAAAAGTGTCATTTCTCATCTAATAGCTGTTTTTTCATGCGGTTTTTTTGCATAGCACAAATCTATGATAGTTTAGCTTTCCATCCATACCAATTAGGCTATCATACGACTTGTATTTCCTATTTTTCTAAGCTTCCAAAGTTTGCCCAAAAAATCGGCCATTTTTGAAAAATTTCCCTTGGTCCCCCCTTTGCTATTTTGCGAAAAACCGCGGTTTTTGACACTTTTGCAAAAAGTGTCATTTCTCATCTAATAGCTGTTTTTTCATGCGGTTTTTTGCATAGCACAAATCTATGATAGTTTAGCTTTCCATCCATACCAATTAGGCTATCATACGACTTGTATTTCCTATTTTTCTAAGCTTCCAAAGTTTGCCCAAAAAATCGGCCATTTTTTATAAATTTCCCTTGGTCCCCCCTTTGCTATTTTGCGAAAAACCGCGGTTTTTGACACTTTTGCAAAAAGTGTCATTTCTCATCTAATAGCTGTTTTTTCATGCGGTTTTTTTGCATAGCACAAATCTATGATAGTTTAGCTTTCCATCCATACCAATTAGGCTATCATACGACTTGTATTTCCTATTTTTCTAAGCTTCCAAAGTTTGCCCAAAAAATCGGCCATTTTTTATAAATTTCCCTTGGTCCCCCCTTTGCTACTTTGCGAAAAACCGCGGTTTTTGACACTTTTGCAAAAAGTGTCATTTCTCATCTAATAGCTGTTTTTTCATGCGGTTTTTTGCATAGCACAAATCTATGATAGTTTAGCTTTCCATCCATACCAATTAGGCTATCATACGACTTGTATTTCCTATTTTTCTAAGCTTCCAAAGTTTGCCCAAAAAATCGGCCATTTTTGAAAAATTTCCCTTGGTCCCCCCTTTGCTATTTTGCGAAAAACCGCGGTTTTTGACACTTTTGCAAAAAGTGTCATTTCTCATCTAATAGCTGTTTTTTCATGCGGTTTTTTGCATAGCACAAATCTATGATAGTTTAGCTTTCCATCCATACCAATTAGGCTATCATACGACTTGTATTTCCTATTTTTCTAAGCTTCCAAAGTTTGCCCAAAAAATCGGCCATTTTTTATAAATTTCCCTTGGTCCCCCCTTTGCTATTTTGCGAAAAACCGCGGTTTTTGACACTTTTGCAAAAAGTGTCATTTCTCATCTAATAGCTGTTTTTTCATGCGGTTTTTTTGCATAGCACAAATCTATGATAGTTTAGCTTTCCATCCATACCAATTAGGCTATCATACGACTTGTATTTCCTATTTTTCTAAGCTTCCAAAGTTTGCCCAAAAAATCGGCCATTTTTGAAAAATTTCCCTTGGTCCCCCCTTTGCTACTTTGCGAAAAACCGCGGTTTTTGACACTTTTGCAAAAAGTGTCATTTCTCATCTAATAGCTGTTTTTTCATGCGGTTTTTTTGCATAGCACAAATCTATGATAGTTTAGCTTTCCATCCATACCAATTAGGCTATCATACGACTTGTATTTCCTATTTTTCTAAGCTTCCAAAGTTTGCCCAAAGAATCGGCCATTTTTGAAAAATTTCCCTTGGTCCCCCCTTTGCTATTTTGCGAAAAACCGCGGTTTTTGACACTTTTGCAAAAAGTGTCATTTCTCATCTAATAGCTGTTTTTTCATGCGGTTTTTTGCATAGCACAAATCTATGATAGTTTAGCTTTCCATCCATACCAATTAGGCTATCATACGACTTGTATTTCCTATTTTTCTAAGCTTCCAAAGTTTGCCCAAAAAATCGGCCATTTTTTATAAATTTCCCTTGGTCCCCCCTTTGCTATTTTGCGAAAAACCGCGGTTTTTGACACTTTTGCAAAAAGTGTCATTTCTCATCTAATAGCTGTTTTTTCATGCGGTTTTTTTGCATAGCACAAATCTATGATAGTTTAGCTTTCCATCCATACCAATTAGGCTATCATACGACTTGTATTTCCTATTTTTCTAAGCTTCCAAAGTTTGCCCAAAAAATCGGCCATTTTTGAAAAATTTCCCTTGGTCCCCCCTTTGCTACTTTGCGAAAAACCGCGGTTTTTGACACTTTTGCAAAAAGTGTCATTTCTCATCTAATAGCTGTTTTTTCATGCGGTTTTTTTGCATAGCACAAATCTATGATAGTTTAGCTTTCCATCCATACCAATTAGGCTATCATACGACTTGTATTTCCTATTTTTCTAAGCTTCCAAAGTTTGCCCAAAAAATCGGCCATTTTTGAAAAATTTCCCTTGGTCCCCCCTTTGCTATTTTGCGAAAAACCGCGGTTTTTGACACTTTTGCAAAAAGTGTCATTTCTCATCTAATAGCTGTTTTTTCATGCGGTTTTTTGCATAGCACAAATCTATGATAGTTTAGCTTTCCATCCATACCAATTAGGCTATCATACGACTTGTATTTCCTATTTTTCTAAGCTTCCAAAGTTTGCCCAAAAAATCGGCCATTTTTTATAAATTTCCCTTGGTCCCCCCTTTGCTATTTTGCGAAAAACCGCGGTTTTTGACACTTTTGCAAAAAGTGTCATTTCTCATCTAATAGCTGTTTTTTCATGCGGTTTTTTTGCATAGCACAAATCTATGATAGTTTAGCTTTCCATCCATACCAATTAGGCTATCATACGACTTGTATTTCCTATTTTTCTAAGCTTCCAAAGTTTGCCCAAAAAATCGGCCATTTTTGAAAAATTTCTCTTGGTCCCCCCTTTGCTACTTTGCGAAAAACCGCGGTTTTTGACACTTTTGCAAAAAGTGTCATTTCTCATCTAATAGCTGTTTTTTCATGCGGTTTTTTTGCATAGCACAAATCTATGATAGTTTAGCTTTCCATCCATACCAATTAGGCTATCATACGACTTGTATTTCCTATTTTTCTAAGCTTCCAAAGTTTGCCCAAAAAATCGGCCATTTTTGAAAAATTTCCCTTGGTCCCCCCTTTGCTATTTTGCGAAAAACCGCGGTTTTTGACACTTTTGCAAAAAGTGTCATTTCTCATCTAATAGCTGTTTTTTCATGCGGTTTTTTGCATAGCACAAATCTATGATAGTTTAGCTTTCCATCCATACCAATTAGGCTATCATACGACTTGTATTTCCTATTTTTCTAAGCTTCCAAAGTTTGCCCAAAAAATCGGCCATTTTTTATAAATTTCCCTTGGTCCCCCCTTTGCTATTTTGCGAAAAACCGCGGTTTTTGACACTTTTGCAAAAAGTGTCATTTCTCATCTAATAGCTGTTTTTTCATGCGGTTTTTTTGCATAGCACAAATCTATGATAGTTTAGCTTTCCATCCATACCAATTAGGCTATCATACGACTTGTATTTCCTATTTTTCTAAGCTTCCAAAGTTTGCCCAAAAAATCGGCCATTTTTGAAAAATTTCCCTTGGTCCCCCCTTTGCTACTTTGCGAAAAACCGCGGTTTTTGACACTTTTGCAAAAAGTGTCATTTCTCATCTAATAGCTGTTTTTTCATGCGGTTTTTTTGCATAGCACAAATCTATGATAGTTTAGCTTTCCATCCATACCAATTAGGCTATCATACGACTTGTATTTCCTATTTTTCTAAGCTTCCAAAGTTTGCCCAAAAAATCGGCCATTTTTGAAAAATTTCCCTTGGTCCCCCTTTTGCTATTTTGCGAAAAACCGCGGTTTTTGACACTTTTGCAAAAAGTGTCATTTCTCATCTAATAGCTGTTTTTTCATGCGGTTTTTTGCATAGCACAAATCTATGATAGTTTAGCTTTCCATCCATACCAATTAGGCTATCATACGACTTGTATTTCCTATTTTTCTAAGCTTCCAAAGTTTGCCCAAAAAATCGGCCATTTTTTATAAATTTCCCTTGGTCCCCCCTTTGCTATTTTGCGAAAAACCGCGGTTTTTGACACTTTTGCAAAAAGTGTCATTTCTCATCTAATAGCTGTTTTTTCATGCGGTTTTTTTGCATAGCACAAATCTATGATAGTTTAGCTTTCCATCCATACCAATTAGGCTATCATACGACTTGTATTTCCTATTTTTCTAAGCTTCCAAAGTTTGCCCAAAAAATCGGCCATTTTTGAAAAATTTCCCTTGGTCCCCCCTTTGCTACTTTGCGAAAAACCGCGGTTTTTGACACTTTTGCAAAAAGTGTCATTTCTCATCTAATAGCTGTTTTTTCATACGGTTTTTTTGCATAGCACAAATCTATGATAGTTTAGCTTTCCATCCATACCAATTAGGCTATCATACGACTTGTATTTCCTATTTTTCTAAGCTTCCAAAGTTTGCCCAAAAAATCGGCCATTTTTGAAAAATTTCCCTTGGTCCCCCCTTTGCTATTTTGCGAAAAACCGCGGTTTTTGACACTTTTGCAAAAAGTGTCATTTCTCATCTAATAGCTGTTTTTTCATGCGGTTTTTTGCATAGCACAAATCTATGATAGTTTAGCTTTCCATCCATACCAATTAGGCTATCATACGACTTGTATTTCCTATTTTTCTAAGCTTCCAAAGTTTGCCCAAAAAATCGGCCATTTTTTATAAATTTCCCTTGGTCCCCCCTTTGCTATTTTGCGAAAAACCGCGGTTTTTGACACTTTTGCAAAAAGTGTCATTTCTCATCTAATAGCTGTTTTTTCATGCGGTTTTTTTGCATAGCACAAATCTATGATAGTTTAGCTTTCCATCCATACCAATTAGGCTATCATACGACTTGTATTTCCTATTTTTCTAAGCTTCCAAAGTTTGCCCAAAAAATCGGCCATTTTTGAAAAATTTCCCTTGGTCCCCCCTTTGCTACTTTGCGAAAAACCGCGGTTTTTGACACTTTTGCAAAAAGTGTCATTTCTCATCTAATAGCTGTTTTTTCATGCGGTTTTTTTGCATAGCACAAATCTATGATAGTTTAGCTTTCCATCCATACCAATTAGGCTATCATACGACTTGTATTTCCTATTTTTCTAAGCTTCCAAAGTTTGCCCAAAAAATCGGCCATTTTTGAAAAATTTCCCTTGGTCCCCCCTTTGCTATTTTGCGAAAAACCGCGGTTTTTGACACTTTTGCAAAAAGTGTCATTTCTCATCTAATAGCTGTTTTTTCATGCGGTTTTTTGCATAGCACAAATCTATGATAGTTTAGCTTTCCATCCATACCAATTAGGCTATCATACGACTTGTATTTCCTATTTTTCTAAGCTTCCAAAGTTTGCCCAAAAAATCGGCCATTTTTTATAAATTTCTCTTGGTCCCCCCTTTGCTATTTTGCGAAAAACCGCGGTTTTTGACACTTTTGCAAAAAGTGTCATTTCTCATCTAATAGCTGTTTTTTCATGCGGTTTTTTTGCATAGCACAAATCTATGATAGTTTAGCTTTCCATCCATACCAATTAGGCTATCATACGACTTGTATTTCCTATTTTTCTAAGCTTCCAAAGTTTGCCCAAAAAATCGGCCATTTTTGAAAAATTTCCCTTGGTCCCCCCTTTGCTACTTTGCGAAAAACCGCGGTTTTTGACACTTTTGCAAAAAGTGTCATTTCTCATCTAATAGCTGTTTTTTCATGCGGTTTTTTTGCATAGCACAAATCTATGATAGTTTAGCTTTCCATCCATACCAATTAGGCTATCATACGACTTGTATTTCCTATTTTTCTAAGCTTCCAAAGTTTGCCCAAAAAATCGGCCATTTTTGAAAAATTTCCCTTGGTCCCCCCTTTGCTATTTTGCGAAAAACCGCGGTTTTTGACACTTTTGCAAAAAGTGTCATTTCTCATCTAATAGCTGTTTTTTCATGCGGTTTTTTGCATAGCACAAATCTATGATAGTTTAGCTTTCCATCCATACCAATTAGGCTATCATACGACTTGTATTTCCTGTTTTTCTAAGCTTCCAAAGTTTGCCCAAAAAATCGGCCATTTTTTATAAATTTCCCTTGGTCCCCCCTTTGCTATTTTGCGAAAAACCGCGGTTTTTGACACTTTTGCAAAAAGTGTCATTTCTCATCTAATAGCTGTTTTTTCATGCGGTTTTTTTGCATAGCACAAATCTATGATAGTTTAGCTTTCCATCCATACCAATTAGGCTATCATACGACTTGTATTTCCTATTTTTCTAAGCTTCCAAAGTTTGCCCAAAAAATCGGCCATTTTTGAAAAATTTCCCTTGGTCCCCCCTTTGCTACTTTGCGAAAAACCGCGGTTTTTGACACTTTTGCAAAAAGTGTCATTTCTCATCTAATAGCTGTTTTTTCATGCGGTTTTTTTGCATAGCACAAATCTATGATAGTTTAGCTTTCCATCCATACCAATTAGGCTATCATACGTCTTGTATTTCCTATTTTTCTAAGCTTCCAAAGTTTGCCCAAAAAATCGGCCATTTTTGAAAAATTTCCCTTGGTCCCCCCTTTGCTATTTTGCGAAAAACCGCGGTTTTTGACACTTTTGCAAAAAGTGTCATTTCTCATCTAATAGCTGTTTTTTCATGCGGTTTTTTGCATAGCACAAATCTATGATAGTTTAGCTTTCCATCCATACCAATTAGGCTATCATACGACTTGTATTTCCTATTTTTCTAAGCTTCCAAAGTTTGCCCAAAAAATCGGCCATTTTTTATAAATTTCCCTTGGTCCCCCCTTTGCTATTTTGCGAAAAACCGCGGTTTTTGACACTTTTGCAAAAAGTGTCATTTCTCATCTAATAGCTGTTTTTTCATGCGGTTTTTTTGCATAGCACAAATCTATGATAGTTTAGCTTTCCATCCATACCAATTAGGCTATCATACGACTTGTATTTCCTATTTTTCTAAGCTTCCAAAGTTTGCCCAAAAAATCGGCCATTTTTGAAAAATTTCCCTTGGTCCCCCCTTTGCTACTTTGCGAAAAACCGCGGTTTTTGACACTTTTGCAAAAAGTGTCATTTCTCATCTAATAGCTGTTTTTTCATGCGGTTTTTTTGCATAGCACAAATCTATGATAGTTTAGCTTTCCATCCATACCAATTAGGCTATCATACGACTTGTATTTCCTATTTTTCTAAGCTTTCAAAGTTTGCCCAAAAAATCGGCCATTTTTGAAAAATTTCCCTTGGTCCCCCCTTTGCTATTTTGCGAAAAACCGCGGTTTTTGACACTTTTGCAAAAAGTGTCATTTCTCATCTAATAGCTGTTTTTTCATGCGGTTTTTTGCATAGCACAAATCTATGATAGTTTAGCTTTCCATCCATACCAATTAGGCTATCATACGACTTGTATTTCCTATTTTTCTAAGCTTCCAAAGTTTGCCCAAAAAATCGGCCATTTTTTATAAATTTCCCTTGGTCCCCCCTTTGCTATTTTGCGAAAAACCGCGGTTTTTGACACTTTTGCAAAAAGTGTCATTTCTCATCTAATAGCTGTTTTTTCATGCGGTTTTTTTGCATAGCACAAATCTATGATAGTTTAGCTTTCCATCCATACCAATTAGGCTATCATACGACTTGTATTTCCTATTTTTCTAAGCTTCCAAAGTTTGCCCAAAAAATCGGCCATTTTTGAAAAATTTCCCTTGGTCCCCCCTTTGCTACTTTGCGAAAAACCGCGGTTTTTGACACTTTTGCAAAAAGTGTCATTTCTCATCTAATAGCTGTTTTTTCATGCGGTTTTTTTGCATAGCACAAATCTATGATAGTTTAGCTTTCCATCCATACCAATTAGGCTATCATACGACTTGTATTTCCTATTTTTCTAAGCTTCCAAAGTTTGCCCAAAAAATCGGCCATTTTTGAAAAATTTCCCTTGGTCCCCCCTTTGCTATTTTGCGAAAAACCGCGGTTTTTGACACTTTTGCAAAAAGTGTCATTTCTCATCTAATAGCTGTTTTTTCATGCGGTTTTTTGCATAGCACAAATCTATGATAGTTTAGCTTTCCATCCATACCAATTAGGCTATCATACGACTTGTATTTCCTATTTTTCTAAGCTTCCAAAGTTTGCCCAAAAAATCGGCCATTTTTTATAAATTTCCCTTGGTCCCCCCTTTGCTATTTTGCGAAAAACCGCGGTTTTTGACACTTTTGCAAAAAGTGTCATTTCTCATCTAATAGCTGTTTTTTCATGCGGTTTTTTTGCATAGCACAAATCTATGATAGTTTAGCTTTCCATCCATACCAATTAGGCTATCATACGACTTGTATTTCCTATTTTTCTAAGCTTCCAAAGTTTGCCCAAAAAATCGGCCATTTTTGAAAAATTTCCCTTGGTCCCCCCTTTGCTACTTTGCGAAAAACCGCGGTTTTTGACACTTTTGCAAAAAGTGTCATTTCTCATCTAATAGCTGTTTTTTCATGCGGTTTTTTTGCATAGCACAAATCTATGATAGTTTAGCTTTCCATCCATACCAATTAGGCTATCATACGACTTGTATTTCCTATTTTTCTAAGCTTCCAAAGTTTGCCCAAAAAATCGGCCATTTTTGAAAAATTTCCCTTGGTCCCCCCTTTGCTATTTTGCGAAAAACCGCGGTTTTTGACACTTTTGCAAAAAGTGTCATTTCTCATCTAATAGCTGTTTTTTCATGCGGTTTTTTGCATAGCACAAATCTATGATAGTTTAGCTTTCCATCCATACCAATTAGGCTATCATACGACTTGTATTTCCTATTTTTCTAAGCTTCCAAAGTTTGCCCAAAAAATCGGCCATTTTTTATAAATTTCCCTTGGTCCCCCCTTTGCTATTTTGCGAAAAACCGCGGTTTTTGACACTTTTGCAAAAAGTGTCATTTCTCATCTAATAGCTGTTTTTTCATGCGGTTTTTTTGCATAGCACAAATCTATGATAGTTTAGCTTTCCATCCATACCAATTAGGCTATCATACGACTTGTATTTCCTATTTTTCTAAGCTTCCAAAGTTTGCCCAAAAAATCGGCCATTTTTTATAAATTTCCCTTGGTCCCCCCTTTGCTACTTTGCGAAAAACCGCGGTTTTTGACACTTTTGCAAAAAGTGTCATTTCTCATCTAATAGCTGTTTTTTCATGCGGTTTTTTTGCATAGCACAAATCTATGATAGTTTAGCTTTCCATCCATACCAATTAGGCTATCATACGACTTGTATTTCCTATTTTTCTAAGCTTCCAAAGTTTGCCCAAAAAATCGGCCATTTTTGAAAAATTTCCCTTGGTCCCCCCTTTGCTATTTTGCGAAAAACCGCGGTTTTTGACACTTTTGCAAAAAGTGTCATTTCTCATCTAATAGCTGTTTTTTCATGCGGTTTTTTGCATAGCACAAATCTATGATAGTTTAGCTTTCCATCCATACCAATTAGGCTATCATACGACTTGTATTTCCTATTTTTCTAAGCTTCCAAAGTTTGCCCAAAAAATCGGCCATTTTTTATAAATTTCCCTTGGTCCCCCCTTTGCTATTTTGCGAAAAACCGCGGTTTTTGACACTTTTGCAAAAAGTGTCATTTCTCATCTAATAGCTGTTTTTTCATGCGGTTTTTTTGCATAGCACAAATCTATGATAGTTTAGCTTTCCATCCATACCAATTAGGCTATCATACGACTTGTATTTCCTATTTTTCTAAGCTTCCAAAGTTTGCCCAAAAAATCGGCCATTTTTGAAAAATTTCCCTTGGTCCCCCCTTTGCTACTTTGCGAAAAACCGCGGTTTTTGACACTTTTGCAAAAAGTGTCATTTCTCATCTAATAGCTGTTTTTTCATGCGGTTTTTTTGCATAGCACAAATCTATGATAGTTTAGCTTTCCATCCATACCAATTAGGCTATCATACGACTTGTATTTCCTATTTTTCTAAGCTTCCAAAGTTTGCCCAAAAAATCGGCCATTTTTGAAAAATTTCCCTTGGTCCCCCCTTTGCTATTTTGCGAAAAACCGCGGTTTTTGACACTTTTGCAAAAAGTGTCATTTCTCATCTAATAGCTGTTTTTTCATGCGGTTTTTTGCATAGCACAAATCTATGATAGTTTAGCTTTCCATCCATACCAATTAGGCTATCATACGACTTGTATTTCCTATTTTTCTAAGCTTCCAAAGTTTGCCCAAAAAATCGGCCATTTTTTATAAATTTCCCTTGGTCCCCCCTTTGCTATTTTGCGAAAAACCGCGGTTTTTGACACTTTTGCAAAAAGTGTCATTTCTCATCTAATAGCTGTTTTTTCATGCGGTTTTTTTGCATAGCACAAATCTATGATAGTTTAGCTTTCCATCCATACCAATTAGGCTATCATACGACTTGTATTTCCTATTTTTCTAAGCTTCCAAAGTTTGCCCAAAAAATCGGCCATTTTTGAAAAATTTCCCTTGGTCCCCCCTTTGCTACTTTGCGAAAAACCGCGGTTTTTGACACTTTTGCAAAAAGTGTCATTTCTCATCTAATAGCTGTTTTTTCATGCGGTTTTTTTGCATAGCACAAATCTATGATAGTTTAGCTTTCCATCCATACCAATTAGGCTATCATACGACTTGTATTTCCTATTTTTCTAAGCTTCCAAAGTTTGCCCAAAAAATCGGCCATTTTTGAAAAATTTCCCTTGGTCCCCCCTTTGCTATTTTGCGAAAAACCGCGGTTTTTGACACTTTTGCAAAAAGTGTCATTTCTCATCTAATAGCTGTTTTTTCATGCGGTTTTTTGCATAGCACAAATCTATGATAGTTTAGCTTTCCATCCATACCAATTAGGCTATCATACGACTTGTATTTCCTATTTTTCTAAGCTTCCAAAGTTTGCCCAAAAAATCGGCCATTTTTTATAAATTTCCCTTGGTCCCCCCTTTGCTATTTTGCGAAAAACCGCGGTTTTTGACACTTTTGCAAAAAGTGTCATTTCTCATCTAATAGCTGTTTTTTCATGCGGTTTTTTTGCATAGCACAAATCTATGATAGTTTAGCTTTCCATCCATACCAATTAGGCTATCATACGACTTGTATTTCCTATTTTTCTAAGCTTCCAAAGTTTGCCCAAAAAATCGGCCATTTTTGAAAAATTTCCCTTGGTCCCCCCTTTGCTACTTTGCGAAAAACCGCGGTTTTTGACACTTTTGCAAAAAGTGTCATTTCTCATCTAATAGCTGTTTTTTCATGCGGTTTTTTTGCATAGCACAAATCTATGATAGTTTAGCTTTCCATCCATACCAATTAGGCTATCATACGACTTGTATTTCCTATTTTTCTAAGCTTCCAAAGTTTGCCCAAAAAATCGGCCATTTTTGAAAAATTTCCCTTGGTCCCCCCTTTGCTATTTTGCGAAAAACCGCGGTTTTTGACACTTTTGCAAAAAGTGTCATTTCTCATCTAATAGCTGTTTTTTCATGCGGTTTTTTGCATAGCACAAATCTATGATAGTTTAGCTTTCCATCCATACCAATTAGGCTATCATACGACTTGTATTTCCTATTTTTCTAAGCTTCCAAAGTTTGCCCAAAAAATCGGCCATTTTTTATAAATTTCCCTTGGTCCCCCCTTTGCTATTTTGCGAAAAACCGCGGTTTTTGACACTTTTGCAAAAAGTGTCATTTCTCATCTAATAGCTGTTTTTTCATGCGGTTTTTTTGCATAGCACAAATCTATGATAGTTTAGCTTTCCATCCATACCAATTAGGCTATCATACGACTTGTATTTCCTATTTTTCTAAGCTTCCAAAGTTTGCCCAAAAAATCGGCCATTTTTGAAAAATTTCCCTTGGTCCCCCCTTTGCTACTTTGCGAAAAACCGCGGTTTTTGACACTTTTGCAAAAAGTGTCATTTCTCATCTAATAGCTGTTTTTTCATGCGGTTTTTTTGCATAGCACAAATCTATGATAGTTTAGCTTTCCATCCATACCAATTAGGCTATCATACGACTTGTATTTCCTATTTTTCTAAGCTTCCAAAGTTTGCCCAAAAAATCGGCCATTTTTGAAAAATTTCCCTTGGTCCCCCCTTTGCTATTTTGCGAAAAACCGCGGTTTTTGACACTTTTGCAAAAAGTGTCATTTCTCATCTAATAGCTGTTTTTTCATGCGGTTTTTTGCATAGCACAAATCTATGATAGTTTAGCTTTCCATCCATACCAATTAGGCTATCATACGACTTGTATTTCCTATTTTTCTAAGCTTCCAAAGTTTGCCCAAAAAATCGGCCATTTTTTATAAATTTCCCTTGGTCCCCCCTTTGCTATTTTGCGAAAAACCGCGGTTTTTGACACTTTTGCAAAAAGTGTCATTTCTCATCTAATAGCTGTTTTTTCATGCGGTTTTTTTGCATAGCACAAATCTATGATAGTTTAGCTTTCCATCCATACCAATTAGGCTATCATACGACTTGTATTTCCTATTTTTCTAAGCTTCCAAAGTTTGCCCAAAAAATCGGCCATTTTTGAAAAATTTCCCTTGGTCCCCCCTTTGCTACTTTGCGAAAAACCGCGGTTTTTGACACTTTTGCAAAAAGTGTCATTTCTCATCTAATAGCTGTTTTTTCATGCGGTTTTTTTGCATAGCACAAATCTATGATAGTTTAGCTTTCCATCCATACCAATTAGGCTATCATACGACTTGTATTTCCTATTTTTCTAAGCTTCCAAAGTTTGCCCAAAAAATCGGCCATTTTTGAAAAATTTCCCTTGGTCCCCCCTTTGCTATTTTGCGAAAAACCGCGGTTTTTGACACTTTTGCAAAAAGTGTCATTTCTCATCTAATAGCTGTTTTTTCATGCGGTTTTTTGCATAGCACAAATCTATGATAGTTTAGCTTTCCATCCATACCAATTAGGCTATCATACGACTTGTATTTCCTATTTTTCTAAGCTTCCAAAGTTTGCCCAAAAAATCGGCCATTTTTTATAAATTTCCCTTGGTCCCCCCTTTGCTATTTTGCGAAAAACCGCGGTTTTTGACACTTTTGCAAAAAGTGTCATTTCTCATCTAATAGCTGTTTTTTCATGCGGTTTTTTTGCATAGCACAAATCTATGATAGTTTAGCTTTCCATCCATACCAATTAGGCTATCATACGACTTGTATTTCCTATTTTTCTAAGCTTCCAAAGTTTGCCCAAAAAATCGGCCATTTTTGAAAAATTTCCCTTGGTCCCCCCTTTGCTACTTTGCGAAAAACCGCGGTTTTTGACACTTTTGCAAAAAGTGTCATTTCTCATCTAATAGCTGTTTTTTCATGCGGTTTTTTTGCATAGCACAAATCTATGATAGTTTAGCTTTCCATCCATACCAATTAGGCTATCATACGACTTGTATTTCCTATTTTTCTAAGCTTCCAAAGTTTGCCCAAAAAATCGGCCATTTTTGAAAAATTTCCCTTGGTCCCCCCTTTGCTATTTTGCGAAAAACCGCGGTTTTTGACACTTTTGCAAAAAGTGTCATTTCTCATCTAATAGCTGTTTTTTCATGCGGTTTTTTGCATAGCACAAATCTATGATAGTTTAGCTTTCCATCCATACCAATTAGGCTATCATACGACTTGTATTTCCTATTTTTCTAAGCTTCCAAAGTTTGCCCAAAAAATCGGCCATTTTTTATAAATTTCCCTTGGTCCCCCCTTTGCTATTTTGCGAAAAACCGCGGTTTTTGACACTTTTGCAAAAAGTGTCATTTCTCATCTAATAGCTGTTTTTTCATGCGGTTTTTTTGCATAGCACAAATCTATGATAGTTTAGCTTTCCATCCATACCAATTAGGCTATCATACGACTTGTATTTCCTATTTTTCTAAGCTTCCAAAGTTTGCCCAAAAAATCGGCCATTTTTTATAAATTTCCCTTGGTCCCCCCTTTGCTATTTTGCGAAAAACCGCGGTTTTTGACACTTTTGCAAAAAGTGTCATTTCTCATCTAATAGCTGTTTTTTCATGCGGTTTTTTTGCATAGCACAAATCTATGATAGTTTAGCTTTCCATCCATACCAATTAGGCTATCATACGACTTGTATTTCCTATTTTTCTAAGCTTCCAAAGTTTGCCCAAAAAATCGGCAATTTTTGAAAAATTTCCCTTGGTCCCCCCTTTGCTACTTTGCGAAAAACCGCGGTTTTTGACACTTTTGCAAAAAGTGTCATTTCTCATCTAATAGCTGTTTTTTCATGCGGTTTTTTTGCATAGCACAAATCTATGATAGTTTAGCTTTCCATCCATACCAATTAGGCTATCATACGACTTGTATTTCCTATTTTTCTAAGCTTCCAAAGTTTGCCCAAAAAATCGGCCATTTTTTATAAATTTCCCTTGGTCCCCCCTTTGCTATTTTGCGAAAAACCGCGGTTTTTGACACTTTTGCAAAAAGTGTCATTTCTCATCTAATAGCTGTTTTTTCATGCGGTTTTTTTGCATAGCACAAATCTATGATAGTTTAGCTTTCCATCCATACCAATTAGGCTATCATACGACTTGTATTTCCTATTTTTCTAAGCTTCCAAAGTTTGCCCAAAAAATCGGCCATTTTTGAAAAATTTCCCTTGGTCCCCCCTTTGCTACTTTGCGAAAAACCGCGGTTTTTGACACTTTTGCAAAAAGTGTCATTTCTCATCTAATAGCTGTTTTTTCATGCGGTTTTTTTGCATAGCACAAATCTATGATAGTTTAGCTTTCCATCCATACCAATTAGGCTATCATACGACTTGTATTTCCTATTTTTCTAAGCTTCCAAAGTTTGCCCAAAAAATCGGCCATTTTTGAAAAATTTCCCTTGGTCCCCCCTTTGCTATTTTGCGAAAAACCGCGGTTTTTGACACTTTTGCAAAAAGTGTCATTTCTCATCTAATAGCTGTTTTTTCATGCGGTTTTTTGCATAGCACAAATCTATGATAGTTTAGCTTTCCATCCATACCAATTAGGCTATCATACGACTTGTATTTCCTATTTTTCTAAGCTTCCAAAGTTTGCCCAAAAAATCGGCCATTTTTTATAAATTTCCCTTGGTCCCCCCTTTGCTATTTTGCGAAAAACCGCGGTTTTTGACACTTTTGCAAAAAGTGTCATTTCTCATCTAATAGCTGTTTTTTCATGCGGTTTTTTTGCATAGCACAAATCTATGATAGTTTAGCTTTCCATCCATACCAATTAGGCTATCATACGACTTGTATTTCCTATTTTTCTAAGCTTCCAAAGTTTGCCCAAAAAATCGGCCATTTTTGAAAAATTTCCCTTGGTCCCCCCTTTGCTACTTTGCGAAAAACCGCGGTTTTTGACACTTTTGCAAAAAGTGTCATTTCTCATCTAATAGCTGTTTTTTCATGCGGTTTTTTTGCATAGCACAAATCTATGATAGTTTAGCTTTCCATCCATACCAATTAGGCTATCATACGACTTGTATTTCCTATTTTTCTAAGCTTCCAAAGTTTGCCCAAAAAATCGGCCATTTTTGAAAATTTTCCCTTGGTCCCCCCTTTGCTATTTTGCGAAAAACCGCGGTTTTTGACACTTTTGCAAAAAGTGTCATTTCTCATCTAATAGCTGTTTTTTCATGCGGTTTTTTGCATAGCACAAATCTATGATAGTTTAGCTTTCCATCCATACCAATTAGGCTATCATACGACTTGTATTTCCTATTTTTCTAAGCTTCCAAAGTTTGCCCAAAAAATCGGCCATTTTTTATAAATTTCCCTTGGTCCCCCCTTTGCTATTTTGCGAAAAACCGCGGTTTTTGACACTTTTGCAAAAAGTGTCATTTCTCATCTAATAGCTGTTTTTTCATGCGGTTTTTTTGCATAGCACAAATCTATGATAGTTTAGCTTTCCATCCATACCAATTAGGCTATCATACGACTTGTATTTCCTATTTTTCTAAGCTTCCAAAGTTTGCCCAAAAAATCGGCCATTTTTGAAAAATTTCCCTTGGTCCCCCCTTTGCTACTTTGCGAAAAACCGCGGTTTTTGACACTTTTGCAAAAAGTGTCATTTCTCATCTAATAGCTGTTTTTTCATGCGGTTTTTTTGCATAGCACAAATCTATGATAGTTTAGCTTTCCATCCATACCAATTAGGCTATCATACGACTTGTATTTCCTATTTTTCTAAGCTTCCAAAGTTTGCCCAAAAAATCGGCCATTTTTTATAAATTTCCCTTGGTCCCCCCTTTGCTATTTTGCGAAAAACCGCGGTTTTTGACACTTTTGCAAAAAGTGTCATTTCTCATCTAATAGCTGTTTTTTCATGCGGTTTTTTTGCATAGCACAAATCTATGATAGTTTAGCTTTCCATCCATACCAATTAGGCTATCATACGACTTGTATTTCCTATTTTTCTAAGCTTCCAAAGTTTGCCCAAAAAATCGGCCATTTTTGAAAAATTTCCCTTGGTCCCCCCTTTGCTACTTTGCGAAAAACCGCGGTTTTTGACACTTTTGCAAAAAGTGTCATTTCTCATCTAATAGCTGTTTTTTCATGCGGTTTTTTTGCATAGCACAAATCTATGATAGTTTAGCTTTCCATCCATACCAATTAGGCTATCATACGACTTGTATTTCCTATTTTTCTAAGCTTCCAAAGTTTGCCCAAAAAATCGGCCATTTTTGAAAAATTTCCCTTGGTCCCCCCTTTGCTATTTTGCGAAAAACCGCGGTTTTTGACACTTTTGCAAAAAGTGTCATTTCTCATCTAATAGCTGTTTTTTCATGCGGTTTTTTGCATAGCACAAATCTATGATAGTTAAGATATGATAGCTAAGCTTCCAAAGTTTCCAAAGTTTCCAAAGCTTCCTAAGCTTCCAAAGTTTGCCCAAAAAATCGGCCATTGTTCAATTGCTGAAAATTTTATTGAGATACTAAGGGATTGTGGGTAATTCTTTAACGCGAGAGCATAGATTCTTTAACGGTATTTTTAACAAGTATTTTTTATAAGTGTCGGGCCGTCCAATCCTATTGATGAAAAACCGAGCTGACCGCATTTGGTTTGAAGCAAAACGTACCGAACGTTTATCAATAGGACTAGAAATTTCTTCAGAACGGTAAGAGAGATAACCTTACTTTTGAACGCGCCGGTTTTCGCTACGAAACTCCTTTGGCGTACGTGTTAGTGTGAGATTATCTCTCGCCCTTGGTTTCTTTCAAAGGCGTTCCTCTACCCACCATTCCAGCTTTATGATGCCAGACTGGGAGCTTCTGAAGTGGCACCGAGCACTTACATCGGGCATTGTAATATACATCTGTTGCAGATGGGACGTCACAAGGAAACTTCCCAAGATGCACTTTCCTGGCCTATTTGAGCTTCTCTTGGTTTTATATATTTGAGAAATAATAAGCATTACTAATGGAAATCATGGATATTAGGGAACTCCACCATTCGCTTGTGAAACGCCTAGTTGACTTCGTACATGTTAATGTAAAACACGTTTGTAAACTGGGAAGTGGAGTTATAATATCAGTAACAACAACAAAACTGGAACTTGTGGTTGACAATCACTTGTATACAGCTTTACGCCTTTGTTCTATCACCATGAACAAAGTAGCTCTTCGAGAAAAAAAAATTCCCACGTGAAAAGGGTGCACTTATCTAAAAACGTAAACTCGCTTCTTCTATCCTTGAAATACTTTGATTACTTTTCTATTCTGGTCAAACAGTTGCTATTAGCAGCCAACATGAAACAATGACAAGAAAAACGCTTCATTTACAATGGGTAATGTTACGTCCTGGACAAACAGATCCAACGTGATGGTTCAACATTATCCATGATTTATATTTAAAAAAAACTCCGCAGCGGGGACGATGAAGTCTATTTTGAGCGCTGATTGCCTACCGCGCGTTGCCCGTTTTGGTCCCGCGCAAGAAAAAAAGAAACGCACGAAGTATACTCACAAAAGGTCGGCACTCTTGGATAGTTTTCGCAATGGGACTCGACACAATCTCACAATAGAAAGTCAAAACGAAGGTAAAATTGATGAGTTTCTTAAGGTAATTTTGCAACAGCTTTGCTGGATAATGTGGAATGACACTGGATTCGTTTGGCCAGGCATTTACACAACATTGAAACCCCATGCCTCTTTCTCTCTGAGCAGCGAGGTGAACTCCTCTGCAAGTTCATTAAAAGACGGATATGTGCATGGTAGCTCTAAAAGCGGACCGTAGGTAGAGACAATGGACCTGCGGGAAAAACCATCCATCGAAGTAAACGATACCGCTATGCTGTCAGGCAAGATATCGCTTCCAGTGGTGTACTTCAGGAAGGTGCCAAGCGCAGGCAAGTCCAACGATCGTATAAATGTCTTTAGGAAATCCAGGCATTGTCTCTCTGCGTCATTGCTCGGGCTACACTCAATTGACCTTACAACTTTCCTGGCTGATGGTGTTTTTGATATTAAAAATTCTGCAATGCGCTCGGGGTTTTTGAAGGGCTCGTACCTTTTGAGTTCACACAAGATAGGAGCCCAGCACTGACCTATATATCTGGGTCTTTGGATTAGTTCAGGGTGAGCCAACTCATACAGGATCACAGAAATGTTATCCTTGTTTGGGACTTCAAATGTTTTGTAACTTCCAGGAAATCAAGAACATCCTCGTCATCATAGGCCACTTCACCGATTTTCAACTTGTCGAAGATTTCTCTCTCGTCAGCGGTTAAGTGAAATCGAAACGAGGCTATCAGGAATTCTTTACTGATGCTCTCCTCGCCAAATAACCAGGACGCCAAAAACGCAGATGAAAGAGCAACTGGAAAGTAGGAGACGGATTTAAAACCATAAACCAAAATCCTTCCTATGGCTTGCCATTCAAGTTTTTGAAAGTCGTGGCGGATGCATGGTACTTTCTCCATGTTCCCCACTGAAGCAGAGGCGAAGAATTGCTGCCAAAAGGTGGGGATAACGTCCCTCAACACTCCGACGCCTTCACCTTCCTCTTCCTGCCCATGCTCATCAATAACCTTGACATGTCTTAGAGAAGCTGAATGGTCCTTTTTGAAAATTCTGATTAGTTCTTCCTTTAGGTTGGTGCGGTGCACATATACCTCTGTAACGGCTGCTAGAAGCAAAAGCAAAATTGGGTGAACCTTTATCCACGAGATCTGTAGTTATAGCTTTGGGTTATGATACAGCCATGCTCGGTATAATTTTTTCTTCATGTATACATACCTTCATTCTCGGTAGGAATACCTCTGTCATTGGCGTCCTTAGAAAAACAAAAGATCCAGTAAGCCTGAGAGCAATCTTTTTTTTTTGGGGGGGGGGAGGGAGGGGAGGGAGGGAGGGAGGAGTGCTAACATCCCTTTTGTCACTCTTCCCTCGATTTTAAAATCCATACGTTTGTACCTTCAACTGACGTTTTCGTCCTTCCACTAGATTCTGCTTGCATAAGAGTCTGGACATTAAATTCAAAATCTAATTGACTAGTACACCCAGATGGAAATTACTAGAAATGTAATGACATATATCTTGAAAATAGGTACACCTGTACTACGAAAGGCTACTGTTTCACATGTATACTGTTTGATACTGGTACATGTAACAGTGATTCATGACAACGGACGCAAGGTACAGTAAACAACCTAGTAACCTACTGTTACCCATTTCAACATGGGTTTTTTTTGCTAAGTACCAATAACGATAATGATAATATAAATAATAATAATAACGGAAATTTCAAGCTTACGATACAACTCTTTAAAGACATGTTTCAGCATGACTCATGCCATCATCAGTTTAATGTGTTGTTTCCTTTTCCACTTTTTTAAATACGTTTACAATTTTAGTACGTTAGCAATTTGAAATTTAAAAATACAATAACAGTTGCAATTCTGCGCGTGCAAGTGCATGAGTGTTAATTTCATAATCGAGTCACAAGAAGCAAAAATCATTGCGGTGTTGTAATTCCTATAGGTAGTTTCATCTAATTGGCCTTCTGACCTAAGTTTTCTTAAAAAACGTAGGAGCTTTCCTTCGCCAATCTGTGTTGGATCCTTATGTAAACATTTAAATTTCTCTCTATCATTAATTACGTTTAGACAACAATCAATGTATTCATTATGGTCCATGATAACTACCCCATTTTCTTTGTCGGCCTTAACACGATTATACCACTATTGTTTTTCAATTTTCTCAGAATGATTGTTTCAAGATTGTAGATTCAGCCAAAACTAGACATTGTCTTAAACTCAAAGAAGCGATCTACATCAACTGCTTAAAGCCAGAACTAAATGCGCAATTACAACGCAACGATGATTTTGCTTCTTGTGACTCGATTATGTAATTGACACTCATGCACTTGCACACGCAGAATTGTAACTGTTACTGTATTTTAAATTTCAAATTGCTAACATACTCAAATTGTAAACGTATTTAAAACAGTGGAAAAGGAAACAACACATTAAACTGATGATGGCATGAGTCATGCCAAAACATGTCTTTAAAAAGTTGTATCGTGAGCTTGAAATTTCGGTTAATGCTGTTATTGTCACAAAGTTATGGCAATGTTATATATGAAATAATAATAATAATAATAATAATAATAATAATAATAATAATAATAATAATAATTATTATTATTATTATGATAATGATTATTATCATTATTGTTATTATTATTATCATCATCATTATTATTTCGATATCTATGATATCAAAAATGTAAAAGACATGGTTTCTGTGTTAAGTTGATTCAAATACTCTTGCCTGAAACGGTAACCAGGCCTTCGGTCTTCATAAACAGTCTGAAAGGTATAACAATTACAAATAATTCATTTCAACCTGAGGGAACATTTGGAGTTCTTCCCCAAATCGTGAATGAAAACAACTACAGTAGAACATGAACATAGCATGCAAAGGCTTTCACACCTGTTGACTGCCCTACTCTTGAACGGTACATGAAGTCAGTTGCTGATTGGGAGATAAACTTTTTGATAACAAAAAAAAAATTATCAATTTTGTCAGTAAACGTTTTTGAAATAAAATAGTAACATATGCGTTAGCCGATTAAGTCCATCGGCCATCATATGAGAAAGTTACACAAAGACTTTTCTAGAAAGAAAAAAAGGACCAAGAATATCAGAAAACATTAAACGAACCTCCTCCAAATCGTCAACTCTGTTATTCTCCAACACAACTTCGCGCGCCATCTTCGAGCACTACGAAGGAGTTTGGGATGGATATCAACTTGCTGGTCATTTCGCAATCTGATTGGCTTATTTGCCGTTATCAATACGACGCTGGCTTGCGTCAAAATGTCACGCAATGCCATTTACGTCGCGATCGCATGCTTCATGTAACTGATACTGAAACTAACTCGCAAGTTACAAGTCGCGATCGTAAGTTGGAAGTCGCGATCGCAAGTTATAATTACGATCGCAAGGTATAAGTTGCGATGGCAAGTTATAAGTCGCGATCGCAAGTTGTAAGTCGCGATCGCAAGTTTATATAACTCGCGATTGCAAGTTATAAGTTGCAATCGCAAGTTATATGTTGCGATCGCAAGTTAGTAACTTGCGACGAAAAAATCGATGTGTCCTTATGAGCCACCGTATTTTACGTTTGTACTGTTGTCGTAATTTTTTTTTCTTTGTGAATAATCACGGCAAAGTCACGACACTCTCTAGGAATGCGTGACTTTAGCCCGAGTGGCTGCAAAGTAGACTGGAATAAGGTAAAAACGACGCTTGGTTATCAGGACCAGCCAATGTTGGTATCGTACGAAAGCCACTGATTTGTTCGATAAATACACTTGAGGACAGGAGTTTATTGGGGGACAAGGAAAGGACATCAAATTAAAGTGAGTTTTTCTGGGTGTATAAATCAACATCGCAGTCTGTATTTCATGGTTTTTACAAAAAACAGGGGGTGGGGGTGCGGGAGAGGACCTCGGAGAATGGTGGGACGTTATACTTGTCCGCCTACATTAAATATGTTTGAAATACTTTATTGGTCAAAAGAAATATAAAACCAAGGGCTTAAAACGGGAAGGTACAAACCACAGGTCACAGGTCAAAAGCCACAGGTCATCATTTTAATACCAATACAGTATATCCTAAACATCCATTAAAGCTAACTTCAGCCTAATTAGGCCTAAACAAAAGGTTCTAGGCCTAATGTTAGCATTTGTAAACGGTTAGGGTTTTTTCTGTATTTTAGACTCAAAGTGTTTATCCCCAGTTGGTAGAACTGACGCTAAATTATCTTTAATCTTATCTTTGCTTTGATAACTGCAATGAGTAATTTACCATCTATAATTATAATTTTCCATGACTTTTCATGTCCAACTATAAAATTCCATGACTTTCCAGGCCTGGAAAGTGAAATTCTTAAATTCCATGTCTTTCCAGGTTTTCCATGACCTGGAGAGTTGAAAACACTGACCCCCTGTCCGTGGACTACCCCGATGGACTACCTAAACGGTCTTCGCCATTAATACGATTTCAAGTGAGTACTATTGATCATAAACAGGTTCAAAATTAGTGCTAAATCTAAACTGACACATTTTAAACGGCATTGGTCGCCAGTATTTTAGTCTAAGCACCCATTTTAAAAAGGTTAGCTCTTGATAATTGTTGTGGTTGCTGATTACTTCATGTAAGTGAAGTGAGAGTGGTTCAATTCCTGAATTTAGTTGGATCATGTGGATAATGAATTCAGTTCTTTCAATGGTACTCATTTAGTCTGTTTTAGGGTAGTCCATTTGAGTAGTCCATCAGGGTAGTCCAGGTACCGGTGGTCAGTTTTTCAGTTCACCCTCCATGACCCATACGAACACTGATATTTAGAAGCCTTGTGTTGATTCTCACCATGGCAACTTCTATGGCTGAGTATAAAGTATCAGGTCCACTTAATACTGGAGATGAGTCCATAATGCAAGTAATTAGATGCATGCATATATCATTAAGTATCATTATGTGCCGCTGTGAAGGGTATGGTTTTCAAGCAGTTTACTCTAGGATAGAGTATATAAATCCTAGTGTTTGGGTGTAGAATAGGATATCATTTTTCACGAAACTGACCATTCGGTTAAAGATTTTATCAAGACTAAGGAAACTAGAAATTCCCGCTCAAAAATATAAAAACATCGAGTCGGCAAAGGTAAAGTTTACGCAACTCAGCCTCAACAGTGTCGATAAATGGCTATCATGAAACACTTCTGGATATTAGTAACTGTCAAGTATCGGGATTTAGACGGAAATCGGTGCGAGTTTACTCAAGTATAGGGTAGCAAAA
>OX421452.1:36058184-36093184 GCA_949126865.1 Montipora capitata | reverse complement strand
ATATCTCCCTTTGCTGATGCTTTTACTTCGGTAGCCATCTTGATTATTACGAAGACACAAGTTTGCTTCAAAAGAAGGGAAACATGAAACGATTTTAATTGCAATGAACTCGTGCATTAAAGTTTTCCATGAAAGATGCACCAATCAGACTGTAAGCGTATACACTCTTCCATGCAATGTATGCAATGAAGTTATGAGTGTGCCGCACGCACAGGGCATGAAGGAAAAGCAGGTCACAGTTCACAGCAATACTGGAAAACCTAAAACTATCACAGGGACTAACCTTAATCCTAAACAGTGCCTTTAGTCGTAATTAGGCTTACGGTAGCATTATTAAAGGAATAGGTTGATTAAAGAGTAGTAAAACAGGATCTCTGAACGGTAACCTACGTGTGTAAGGTCGATTGTAGGTGCTCGGCGTGGTACGTGTATATAATTACCGAATCATTGTTAGGTAAATAGTCAGCCAGAATTCAAAATAAATATCATTTTCAAGGTGTGAATTAGCAACTTGACACGTTAGCTCAGTGGTCAAGAACAGAGACAAGTAATCCAGAGGTTTACAGTGGGTCGGAGTTCAAGGCAAGGTGTGAGTGACATATCATGGAATATTAAAAATGGCAGAAAAAGCCGTGCGGGATCTGGAAAAAAGGACAAGATGGGATACAAAGAGGAAAGCTGGGAAGAAAACGAGTAACGGTGTGGGCGATGTAGGGAAAGAAGAGAGAAAGAGAGGGAGAGAGAAATGAGATCCATTTTTATTCATCCCGTAAGTACAAATTAGCCATGTATATATTCGATTCTCTTGGGTATACGTATTGTTCTTCAAAACAATAGCGCGAATGAATAATTAATTTATTTTGCATGCATAAGGAAGTAGGGACCTGTACAGAAATCATTCCCAGTACTCTGATCAATTGAAATCGATACACTACAGTGGTGTTGCAAGCGACTCCTCTTCTAACTGACAAAAAATTAAATGATGGAATTCAACATTTTGATGCAAGATGAATTACGGTGATATTTTTCCATCATGTAAGACAATAAGGCAAGTAAATCAGGAAGGAAAACATGAAGAGAAAGCACTTACCGACCCAATGAATTCATTGAAGGAAAGAGTAACGAATAATCTAGCTTATTTCTCCGTCAAACGGTCCTCAAAAAGTGAGCCTAACAATTACGAAAATATGGTAAAAACCTGGGTTAATCTAAATGGCTGAACACAAGTACAAATATGTTCGAGCAGTATCCCCAACTCAAGCCCGAGCTCTTTTTCGCTTACGTACATACTGTTGGACGTACTATAGTATACTACGGTCGGGTGATACCCGGTAGTTTGGGACTCTTTTTGTCGGGTGATAGATACCCGCGTACTGCGGTGCATTTTCAGCGGCTGTCACCCACAGGAGTCGCGAGAATCGGGTCCCCCGGGCATTTGTGAGTGTGCGTGAATTGGTCAGCGGAGCTACAAATAGACTGCCGAAGCCTGCATTTAATACCGGCCATAATATGTCGTTGAATTGTGAAAGTGCTTTTATTCACAGTGGTGCTAAACAACGAGAAAATCATAGCTTGTTCGACCGCTGTTTGGAGACGCTAAAAGAAGTTGAAGCTTTTCAACATGCCCTAGAATAGCTCACCCGGAACGGTACTCTTACGGTAAAAAAAATCGCGACAAATCTACTTGAGTTAGGATGGATCTAAACAAGGTTACCACTTACTCTGCTGCGATGTTTGATCGCATCAAAAGCGCAGCAAAGAATGCGACTGTTACTGCTGTGTCCGCCACTGTAAGCGCCGTGGGAGCTGTTAGTTCTTTGGTCGGAAACCCTTTGACCAAAGACTTTGAAGTTGGCAAGCAAGTGGCTAGTTTTGGGCCGAATTTAGCATGGAAAATATACGAAGGAAAAAAGCGAACTACTGGCCAGGTAATAACGTAATCTATGTTTTTTTTTTTGCCATTTTGTGTTATCTTCTTCTACTTCCGCCACCTATTTCTGATTTTGTGAAAACGTAATAAGCTTAATTTTGATTTTGATTTTAAAATAATCTTAATTATGGACGCTTTCATGCATTTAATACATGGTTTGTCTTTAACTTGCTTGTCCCACTGACATAGGCTGTTGAAAGATACCTCTGATGATAAAAAGTAAAACTTAATTACCTAAAGTTAAAATCTATGTTATTATTTTAGTCTGAAACTTCCAAGGAACATTTAAGAAAAGTAAGGGAAACAAGACGTAGTACCATTTTACGAAATATAGGAAGTAAAACTGAGTAAATATCCAATCACTAAAATGACAGAGTACCTGCTAACCAAACTTGTCAATTTTCCTAAATTACGTACTTTTCAAGGATAGTTAAATTAGTACTTTTTTTATGTGGCAGTTGAATATTTTCAGTCTAATATCCCAGTCACACCAACAAAACATGTTTAAATAATTAACCTGCATTTAACAAAATTAAAGTCAGTCACAGAAAATATGAAGGACTGGCTTTTGGTGGTGGACAAAACACTGACCCCCAGTCCATGGACTACCCCCATGGACTACCCAAATGGACTATCCTAAAAATACTATTTCTAGTGAGTTCTGTTGATCTATGTGTAAGCAGCATCTCAAATAGTGCTTACTTAAGCCTCAACACCCATTTTAAACAGCATTGTTCAACAGTATTTAAGTCTAAAGCCGATGATACACAGTTCAACATTTTTTATCAACAAATGTTGCAGCTTTTGTTCAACAAATGTTGAACAGTGTGTCGTGTCATGTTGAATGTTGAAATATGCCCTTCAACACGTTGAATGTTGTTGAACGATGTTGAACGACAATACAGACCAGCTCTATTCCGTTCAACACGTTTGTGCAACATTGTTCAACATTTGTTGAGCAACAAGTGTTGCAAGATGTTGAACCGTGTATCATCGACTTAAGCACCCATTTTAAAAAGTTTAGCTTTCGATTATTGTTGTGATGGCTGATTACTTCATGTATGGTAAGTGAAGTGAAACCATGGCCGTACAGATGAAAATTATCAAGGTATATGCAATGTAAGTATTATAATCAATTCAGTTCTTTCAATACACTGTAGCACTCATTCGAAATGGTATTTTTAAGAGTTAGTCCATTTTAGGGTAGTCCATCTGGGTAGTCCATGGACTGGGGGTCAGTGTTTTGTCCACCACCCTGGCTTTTACATGAGATTCAGATGAGTTTCAAAAGAGTGTTTTCATGTGACGCAGTGTCTGATCTAGAGCGCGCCATTGCGGGATTGGCGCAGTTCGATAGAAGATGTCCCCAATATATTTGTCTTGTGGGCCATTTTGGCACAGCAAACATCTGCAGCTACTGACTTGCAATTTCCCTTTGCTTCCTAAGTTTTTGGAAAACACTTTGTGATTTTAAGTTTCATCGAATTGGCAATATAAAACAATGTGCGTTTTACGAAAAATGGCTGCCAGAGACTGAGTTGAGATTCCTGGGAACAAGTAGAATTATCCATATAGGGGGGTCAATTTATTAAAAATGCACGTGCTCATTGCAAACCCCTTACTTTTCATGCTTGATCGATGAAACGCAACGTGTTATTTCGGTTGTTTTTTTAGTCGTTCTGCTTTATTATTGTCATGTCAAAGCAGAAAAGAATATTATCATTCTTTGGTCAAGAAAACAAAAGAGAAGAACACAGACCGCAAAAGGAAACCTGCAGATCCGACAACGTTGACGAAGATAAATTGAGTGATACTGATGAACGTGAACCTTTTGTCGAACCGAAAGCCAAAGCAGCAAGGAGAAACTTTCAGTCTCAGGAAGAGAATCTCTACTTCTTAATTCCCACATTCTCATGCAGTTTCATTATCAACATTTCTTAATGATAGAGTTCACACACATGTCTTTAAAAAACAGAGAGAGGAAAAAAGGAAAGAAGAATTTTCAACAGTGTGTCCCCCAAAAAACTGAAATGTCCCCTAGAAAATTGTTGACTGGGACAGAATGTCCCCCAAAAGTGAAATCCTAGATCAGACACTGGTGACGGCCATGTTGGTGCACCCTCTTGGAACTAATCCTCTGGGAATTGAGCTCTATTATCGTGCACACGTTTTCTTTTGTTTTGGTGGAAAAACAAGGTTACTGATCATGTGTGTGAAAACACTCTATACAGTGTACATGCTTTGATCTGTAGTAAAATAATATGTAGTCAACAAAAACCGTGTTTAACTAAACATCTTCAAAACATCATTGGTTAGGGCTTGGTGTAAATGGACCTAAGATTTAGAAATGAAAGTTAGAGGGAACAACTGTATATTTACATGTACATGTACATGTGACTGGGACGAACTCAGACTGGTATGAACTTGTACCGGCATCAAATTTGTGTTCGCGAGAAACAGGGATGAAATTGTTTGGTGCCTGGTTTTGGGAAAAAAAATGATATCATTTGTGTAATAACTATATCGCTGACCCGAAAGCATCAAATTTGTGTTTGTGAGAAACAGGGATGAAATTGTTTGGTGCCTGGTTTTGGGAAAAAGGTTATATCATTTGTGTAATAACTATATCGCTGACCCAAAAGCATACAGACTTGAATAGACCTGATATTTTCATTTTTATACATGAAAATGGTACGAACTGACAGACCAGTGTGAGAGTTTCTCATCTTGGTCCAGGAACCAAGACAAAGCCAGACCAGTTTGAGTTTGTTATCAGTATGGAGGCCGATACGAACTCATGCCAGTCTGAGTTCATCCCTGTCCCTGTAAGTATCCCCTTATAATTAGAAATATCATTGAAACAATTAACTTAAGCAGTTGCAAACAACCCAGGAAAGAAATCCAGGCTTGGGCATCTAACTTTTACTTTATGTCCTTCCACTTTTCAAGTGTATACATGTAAAGTTTCACATACATGTACTGTAAACACCAGTCTGTAGATACATTTGTAATATAAGCCACATCTTTTTACATCTCAGAAGAAATCTGCAAATGTCCAAAATGACCCCTCATCCCCCCCCTATCCCCCCCCCCCCCCTGCTCCCAAAAGAGCCTGTCGTAACTAAACATCAGCAGATGTACATACATTGTGTGGTAACAAGCTCTACATGATTGTCCTTTTTCAAGTTTTGTGGGAGCCATTGCAAAAGCCTTGAGATGGCATGGAGCTTATCTGCAAGTGCAGCTGCATCTATGGGTGTCTAAATATGTTAATAATTTGATGTCATTGACTATTGTAAAGAGCAACATCCCTATCCACCTCAGAGTTTTTTGTTGTTAATTCACCATGTAAGAGCATTATTTTTGCTATAAATTAATAGGAAGTGTCGTTGGTTGTTCTTGAAAAGAGACTTTTGGATAAAGTAGACAAACGTGACAGAGAAATAATAATTGAGACCATGAAAAAAGGCCCAGTCCAGTTAACAAGGCTAAGACATCCACGACTGTTAGTTGTTCAGCATCCACTGGAAGAATCCAAGTAAGGCTTTAACCTTAGCTTGAGGCAGTAAGCATTCCTATACAAACAAAGAGCTCTGAAGCCATTCCTGTGCTTTCAATAAGCATGGACAGCTGAGCAAGCTTGTTGTCAACTTAGCTCAGAGTCTGCTAGTTTTTTCCTTAAACTGAAGTAATTAAAAGTGCCTATGAACTGAAAAATATCTTTTGCATATTTTATAAAATTCGTTTCAAAATGATGAAGAATGGTGTTTTCTATTTTGGATTACCTTCTTTCGTTCCAGACATATTCAAGTTTTTGTTAAAGAATTGACGACTTGACAAACATTGCAAATGACTGTAATGAATCACAAAATTTGAGAATATCTCTGAAAATATTGGATACATGTATATGTAGGTGCTTAAATACAGAGGAACAGTACACATGTACTTATTCGAAATAGTATTTTTAGGATAGTCTATTGGGGTAGTCCATGGACTAGGAGGTTAGCGAAGTGTAACTACCCCATTTTCGGAGATATTCTCAATTTTATGATTCTTTACAGTCATTTACAATGTTTGTGAGGTCATCAATTTTTTTACATTCTCTGGAATGAAAGAAGGTATTCCAAAATAGAAAACACCATTCTTCATCATTTTGAAAGGTCTTTAAAATACATATAAGCAAAAGATATTTTTCACTTCATAGGCACTTTATAGAAACATTCTTCCAAACCTTATTGATACAGTCAATTAATTATTAATCTACTGAAACCACCCACCTTCTTCAAATTTCATTCGTACCCCTGCAATTCTATCATTCCAGTCCTTATAATTATTTTTTTTTGCCTTTTCCCAGTTTCACTGAAAATGTATTTTTCAAACTCTTTTTAGTAGAGAAAGGCTTCCTTTGTGGGCTACTTTAATCTTACAAGAAGATCATAAATAGCAATATATTTTCACAGGAACAGTATTACCATAATTAAATTTTTATTAGTGAGCATGGCTTAACCCAGGGCTCGAAATTGCGACCAATACAGTCGCATTTGCGACTAAATTTTTCCCTTTGCGACTAAAATATCTGGAGAAGTCGCAAATTTGCGACTTGTTGTCACCTTCGCTCTTTCGAAACAAAAGGGTTGGCAGTTGCCACTTTGCCGCTACTTTTGCTAAAATAAATTAATAAATGCAAAATTATTTTGTTTCTCGCCGTGAATTTTGTCTGAAGATAGCGTAATTGTCGAGTAATTTAGCTGCGGCGTTACGTGCACAGCTCCATTCCTTTGATCATTCGCCATTTTCAGCGGTTTCTTTACACACAAGTATTGCGGGCTCATATTTTTTGCTAAACTGCTGACAACACAATGTAGCGCGGCCATTTTGCGACTAAACTTTGCGAAATTTCGACTAAATTTTCGTATCTTATCGCAAAATGCGACTGGATTTTTTTCTTAATTTCGAGCCCTGTAACCTATTCACTTCTCAGGTATCCCAAGACACCCCCAGTAATGAATAAAAATCGTCTGGCATTAGACAGAGTAAAATCTGTTAAGTCTCACTTCCAGGAGTCAATAGGGAGCTTTAAGCAAAGACAACAGTGACGGCAACCAGAACGTCATCTCACAATATAAAATCATGTTATTGTAATCACTTCGTGACTTTTTCCACCTTTTTAATGTGATAAGGGTGTGGTACATGTACAGTGTAGTTCCTCAAAAGTGACACTGGTCGGAATGGCACTTAACTTTAATAGGGTTAAAAAAATTAAAATTTATCCTCAAGTGCTGACGTTCTTGGTAAAACCTCAAATTTGGTTATTTCACGTTGTTGTTTAATTTGCAGACGTCGACGACAGCAAAGAAATGGACAAAATTGAAAAATGCATGTGCAGGGTGTGGAAAGCTTTTGTTTTTGCCTCCAAATAATTATGCAAATTTAATTTGTGAGTTCTGGTTGCCGTCGTCATTGCTTAAGCTCCCTAATGTCTTAATGGAGGGTACAGGACTCCCACGGTTGACAAGTAAAATTGTCTGGCCTTAGACAGGGTAAAATCTGTTAGTCTCACTCCCAGTAGTCAATGGGTTTATTTCCTGGATAAAGTGATTGATAGCAAACTGACAATAAGCTGAGCAAACTGGGTTCACTGAGAGTACAATTTAATGGTAATTCCGTTACTACAAATTTGTTGCCTTTTTTCTTTGAGATATTAATTTTCTGATAACTAATGGTGAAATGTTGATGGCAAAAATAAGTCTCTCTTTACTGCACTGGTGGCGATGGCAGCAATGATAATAACAAGGATGATGGTATTGGGGAACAAAGCATCAGACATGATATGCATTTTGATAGTTAAGATCTTGATGGCATCAACTAATCAGGCTTGCTGCCTAATTGCTGGCCAGGGGTATTACATGTCATATTTGAATCAAGAACATGTACAGTAGTTACTTATGACCCCTAATAATTTGCGCCTGTTTCATATTGTCTTCTTTTTTTGTAGGGACTGCTTAGCCTTTGCTACAGAACCAATATTTGCAAGTCTTGCTAATCTTTTAGGGAAGCAAGCAAATATGCCATCTCCTTTGCCTACTGAACTAAAGGTATTTATTTAGTACTTGTATGTGCAGGAACAGGGCAAAGCTACATGTAAGTCACCAGCAACCCACAAAGGCTCCTAATATCAGAAGGATGGAGTGAGTGCAGTTTGTATTTTTACTTCCCCTAGAGAGGATGCCTGTCACAGGGCTTTCCCTGGTAAAACATTATGCACCTGGATGTACATGTATGGTACAAATTTGGTAGAGACATGTTAGCACTAATTTTATTGTTGCTCTGTTACTTAATTGACTGCTCCCCATAGGGGCTTTTCAGGGCCAATGAAACAATCAACGAAACAACAGAACACAACAACAACAACTGTTAAGAATCCCAACTGGCCGGAGGCAAACCAGTTGGCTGTTTACAAGTGCAGCTGGGAAGTTGAACCAGGGACTACCAGGAACAAATTCAGCGAGTGGTCAGAGCGGGTCTTGAACCCGGGATCTCCGGATCTCAAGGCAAGCGCCCTATAAACCACCGGGCCACACTGCCTCAACCAGGAATTTCTGCAAATTTTGCTTGCCTGGCCACTCTTGGAAATTTGAGATATTCATTGTTATGACCAGTTGCCAATTAAAGATACAATTAATGTAGATCTCCACTAGGACTTATGCATACAAATGTAATACCATATGGAGCTGCCCAGGGGTGGATATTCTTGACCCTGACAAAAAAAGACATCAATTAAGTCCTCAACTTTAAGAGTTACATCTAATGCCTACTACATGTACAGTACATTGTTTTTTTAACTGAATTAATAAGGGTTAAATTGAGTTGTTTACACACAAGTACCAGTAAACTTTCTGTTTACGATAATGGTGTGTTTTCTGTGACAGACATTTGAACTGTATGATGTTGAAAGAGTCTATGGACTTTATCAGGTTTGTTTGAGTAGTTTTAGTACTTTGCTAATACAGCACTAGTTTTTCAAATTTCTGGTAAAATCAGAGCAGCACTGAAAGCTGGAATCAAGAATGTGGAGCTGGAATCTGGAACCTGGAAACTGGACACCAGAAACCAGAAACCAGAATCATCCACAATTTGCGAGAATTACAACAACGTCATATCCACTGGATAACCCAATTTGTTTTGTTAGTGTTTAATCCCCTGGATAGTGTTAATTTAGCCAGTGCATAGCGTTATCCACCTTTTGAACAATCGAGGCCTGGTTTCTTGTGCATCTTGATTATCATTAAGTCTTCTAAATAAATCTGAAATTCCTGTAAATAAATGATCATAATCAAAATTAATTTTGTTAATTGTACATGTACATGGTCAAGTTTACATAAAAGTAATAATGTTTGAAATTTATTAAATAAACAAAGTTATGTTTTACCATCTTCCCTTCCTTTAATTATTTTCTAACTTAAGAGTCCATTACCCAAGAGTTAGAATCTGGTATCAGGTTTGGTACTTAATTTGTACAAGGGTCTCCAAATCAGTTTCCTCCTTGTGGACTTCAACTCCTTTTTTTTCGGAATTAGAATACTTGATATTAATCAAGATGCACAAGAAACCAGGCCTCGATTGTTCAAAAGGTGGATAACGCTATCCACCGGATAAACGATATCCAGCGGACTATTGTAATTTTTGGGAATTGTGGATTATTCTGGTTTCTGGTTTCTGGTTTCCAGTTTCCGGATTCTGGACTCTGGATTCTGGCTTCTGGCTTCTGGCTTCTAGTGCCACCCCTAAACTCACTCTGCAATCCACTTGTGTTGTCCCAATAAGGCAAATACCGTACATGTAATGTTGGGGTTGAAAGCTGAACAGCCAACCAATCCCAAAAAATTGTAGGCATACGATAAAATTACTTAACTAGCTTGAGTTCTTTTAAGATCAACCATTTTAGACTGGTTGGGTTGGTTTCTTTTGTTTTGCTTTTTCATTTTCTTTGCGGAAAAGGTGGTTTCCTTGACTACATTTTTTGAACTGATATCAACCCATTGACTCCCAGGGGTTCCCCATTAACGAATAAAATCGTCTGGCGTTAGACAGAGTAAAATACTAAGTCTGGCCGGTTTAGGCCAGTTTGGACGTCAAAGGGTTAAACAAAGTTGAAAAGCTGAATAGTGGCAACTGTGGTTTTCATTGGCTGTTTAAGGATGGGTGTGGACTCCAACTGCTGGTGATGCCATCAGAGAGTCTGGCCAGGAGTTGCCATGTTTCAACAAAAAATGGTTGAAAAAGTGCCCTGTTTGGAGAGTGCTACTGAAACTAGTTCTGGTTGAGATATCTTAATGTACATGTAATGCATGCCCCTGGTAACAGATACATGTACCCCTGGTATTGATGCTGCTTGATCTCTTTAGATTTCATGTGTTAAACAGTTGTCTGGAACACTGAATCCACTGACATATTACGTGTACTTTTAACTTTGGTAATTTTCAATCGGTAATTCTTTATTCCATTTCTCATTCAGCTGGTGGAGGGGTTAACATTTCTCCACAATGATGCAAAGATTCTTCAAGCAAGTCTTGCCCCTGAGATGGTTGTAATCACTAAGAACGGGCAATGGAAGATTGCTGGCCTGTTCTTTAGTTCTACACCAGTTGTAATTGATGGACAGGTGACACAAGTTTTTTGATGTGTGTTCCTTTACAATCAATTTCAAATACCAACCAAACAACTCTTTTAGCTTTTTAACACAAAGGCTTTGTAATGACAATGTATATGATTGTACACTTAACACATGTACACCATTCTGTAAAAAAAAAATTAGATGTCCTTCAATTGATAAACAAAAATCTCACAACAAAAAGCCCACACACTGTTAAATTAAAGGCCCCTGTAAGATGAACTCAAGACTTGCAGTGAAATCCACTGTTAGCGACCTTGTTTTACCTTGTTTGGCATTAATACACTGTAATATTATTGCAATATATATAATGCAGCCACTTGCATGCATAGGTCAAACCTGATCAAAATGTGGGCTTTAACGAAAATAAGTATTGCAGGTGTAGGTTTCTTTAGATCTAGTGAATGTACTGTATTGTTTGTCTCATAGCAAGTGTAAAATGGGGAAAAAAGCAATTTTACTGACCATGATGATGGTGTGGAAATCCAGTTTAAGCAGCTGCCCCCAGCTCAACACAACAATACATGACCATGATGCATATATAGCAACTGCACCCAGTCAGCGGTTGTTTTGGATCCGTATGAGATTGATGCAGCTTTGTGTTTAAGCCAAAATCCCACCCACACTTTGCTTGAATGAGGTAAAAGGATCAGGAATTGGGTCCCCAATGTGATAGTCTTCTGTTGTATTTGTCCATGTACCAATGTTCCAATTTTTCAGTAAGATCATTTTTTTGGTTCTGTTTCCTGAGCAAAAAATAGTAATATAGTGAAAAAAGAAAACATTGTACTTGAAATCTGTGGACCATGGTTCAAAGTGTGTCATTGTCACAAACAATTATGGTAGCAAAAATCTCCTCGCTGAGGACAGATTACTTAATGCGGAACTGAATTTTACTTGTTATGTAGTTTGCAATTCCTCTGCATAGAGTTTGTTTCCAATTGTTACATGGTCTACATGTATAAATTTAACAGAGTAATTTGCTCACTTACTTAATATCTTTTTTTATTCAGTCCACATACAACGCAGGCCAGTGGGAACCCCATCTGTGGCCGTGGGCACAGCCAGACCTCAACTTTGCAGCACCAGAGTACATTCTTTCCAGATCATGTGATGTGTCCAGTGATATGTTCTCTCTTGGGGTGCTAATTTATTCAATATATAATAAAGGAAGGCCTCCGTTTGATTGTGATAGCAACATGTCTGCATTCAAGAGAAATGTTGAGCAGGTACATGTAAATTAATGCAAAAGATGAAGAAAGTTGAAAGAGGGACCAAACTAGACACAAGAATTTCAAACCATAATTTAAGCTGTTCCAGTAGGCACTTGATTCATTCGTGATTCATGTTGCCACGGTTCCACCAATCACAAAGGTCCTCCATCTCCTGTACAGACCACTTACAACTCACAATTCCTAATGCATTAATTCAGAAGAAGGTGGGCACTCAAAACAGTGGCTCAGTTATCTTTCTTATGGTGGTTATTTTACCTTAGTTACAGTGTAGTTTATCAACTCCTATAGTAAAACCATTTTTTTAGTGTTTTTCTCCCTACCAAGGCAGCACCAAAGTTTTTTTAGAAATGAACCCCTTTGTTCCTTTTGTACATCTGTAGAAAAGTGGCCTGAGTCTGGTGATACTTGCTGCCAGTGTGGTTGACGCAGTTGTGTAGTGGTTAGCGTGCCTGACTAACGTTAAAAGAGCTCAGTTGGTTGAGCATTGGGTTGTCATGTCAACACTCAGGATCTTAAAATAACTGAGGCGAAAGTGTTGCCTTTGTAATATCACCTGCCTTACCGTCTTTACTGGGCATTGTTTAAGCTATGGTTTAACTAACAAAACTCATACATACTAAATAGCTCCAATATAGGTGCGTTTTGGAAACACGTTTACAAACGCACTTGCGTTTGTGCCTTTTTTATGAACACGTTAAAAACGCATTAACAGGGACGCTTATCTCTAACCCGTACTGTAAATGCTGAGTGCTGGAACATGTAGATGAGACTTGCGTTGCATGTAAGGGTTCCCCTGTATTTATTGTGTTTGAAGTGTTGTGATGCCTAGAGTAAAACATTTTGGACATTATTCCAACAGTACAGGGGTCAACACCTTTTTCTTTGAGCGCTGCCAGTCCTCTCAATCCTTTATAGGGGTATTTATATGTGTATGATGTGCCATATTTAATTTGAAAAAAAAAATGATTGTTTTAGATGTCCAGGAAGAGTGTAACAGCCCTTGGCAATGTTCCAAAAGAAGTTCAGGAACATGTCAGGAACTTACTGAGCATTACACCAACGCTTAGACCAGATGTGCATATGATGTCCAAGGTTTGGTTGGCAGTTTTTATAAAACCTTATTTAAAATTACATCAACGGTTTAGTTGTCATTGCCAAATGCAGCAGACCAGGCCCCAGTTGTTCAAACGATGGGTAGCGCTATCCACCGGATAAATCACTATCCAGCAGGTAAACAATACATGTAGCAAAACTGATTGAGTTATCCAGTGGATACTGATTTGTCCGGTGGATAGCACTATCCATCGTTTGAACAACTGGGGCCAGGCAAACAGCCCCATCGAAAAAAGGTGGATGGCAGCAATAAAGAACAAACTGCTCTTTGAAGACCTCACTTTGTATGTAACTGAAACACAAGTATGCAATAAGGCCCAAAATGGGTGAAGAAGTGTGACAAGCAAATGTTCTCCTAGTACACCAGATATCAGACATTTTGCCATTTTATGAAAATTGGCTGCAGCCTGCAAAAATGTTTCACCAAGGTTTGTTTATGCTTGATGCTTTTGTTGCAAAACAAACTTCTGTCTGAAAAATAATACCAGGAAAATGCCTTTGTCTTGCAGATCTCATTCTTTGAGAACGTTGCAGCCATGACTTTGCAATATCTGGACTCGTTAGTGCAGCGGGATGAAATGGCAAAGTCGCAATTCTTTAGAGGACTTTATAAAGTCATGTCAAAACTACCAAAGGTACGAACACGTTTTAATAGTATCTTATTTAATCTTCACTTAAGTTACATATACGTACCATAAGCATGATTTGGTGAGAATCATGGGAGGTCCTAGGGAGATAGTCTTCTGTACATGTACGTAATATTTTGTATCATCATCATCATCATCATCATCATCATCATCATTATCATCATCATTAGCATATGTATACCTTCACAATAAAGAGGAATTTAATTGTTTTGGACATTAATAATAATATTTTGCATTTATTTTGTGAGGAAAGAAATTTGTGGCTCCTTATCTAGAAAATTGCTATTCCATTGCGTTGATAATGGATTTGTAAATGTCAAATGTGATGGTGGCTATTGCTGGGTTTTTTGTGTTGTGTTCATTTATCTGATGTCTATAAGTCAATTTGTTTGGTTAAATTTCAGTTTTGTCAGGTTACTAGACTAAGTGGAGCTCTGGAAAAGGGCTGCCAAGCGGAGCATAAGAACCCATGAGTTGTTTTTCTCGTGGTAATCATGGCTAGACTAGTGGTATTGCTCGTGGGCGCGTATGCATGTTGAAGTTGCCCAATATTAAATTTTTAATAACTTCATAATGTTAATAATGATAATGATAATGATAATGATAATGATAATAATGGACACTGAAGTAGGACATGTTGGAACCTTAGCCTACAACGGGGAGATAGGCAAGTATACGACAAAGAGGTAGGAGCGACCTCTTATTCTTGATTAACAGCTCTCGTAGGAGTGGATGCCTTCGAAAAATAAAGCTCCCCAGCCAGTGGGTTAAATGGCATCTCCACTTAATGGGTGAAATTTCAAATGCTTTTCCAAATAACGGCATGAATAGTGCTGGAGCTTCTAGTGATGGTGCTTTGCCCAGCAGGTGTCCTGTGGGTGAGCAGCGCAGGCCCGGTTGTCATCCTGCTATTGCTAGATTGGAGTGGAGTAAGGAAGCCATCATCAAGGTTGTCATGGACTGTTACTTCAGAAGTTTCGTGCGTGGCAGGAAATAGAACTCTTTAAATCCACGGAACAGACTACGGCAATACGTAAACATGGCTGGCTATCTGAGCTGGAGATTGAAGTGGTAAGGAGAAAGGTGAGGCAAGAGGAGGCTGAGGATATAAAGGTTCAAGGTGCAAGAAGTGGTGGAACTGGATTCTTGAAATGGGAATGGAGGTGATATGGAAATCGAACTACATGTAAGTGACACATCGGAAGAAGACAGAAGGATGATTACTGAAATATTGAGAATTCTAAAATCTGAAGGCAATAACCTGGTGAATTTCAAAAAGTCGAACCAATGCCAGCTTGAAGAAATTGCTAACAGGGTTAACAAGATTCTAGACAAAATGCCAACAAGAACTATTACAGAAATGAACAACCTCATTAATGCAGTAAGTATCTATGTTGCTACAGAGTTGAGCCTTAAACAGACTGTACAGAGGCAGAGCAAGCAGCCATGGTGGAAAAGGTGGATTGAAGGAGATATCAAAATGCTTTGGAAAGAGATCAATATTCTCTGGTAAGGGAAAAAAAAGGTGAATTAAGAAGGAGAGGCAAGGTCGAACAACTTGAAAAGAAGTGCAACATCAGGAGAAAGGGGATAACTACTTTGATTGACGAGCTAAACCAGTGTGGAAAGATGCCAAATTGGAAAACTCCTGGCAGGGACGGAGTGCAAGGATTCTGGCTGACAAAGCTGAGAATTACTGAGCAGTTGAATAGTCTTTTGAATGGAGAGGAGGAGTTGCCAGAATAGTTAACTTTTGGGAAAATGATCTTGTGTTTGAAGGATCCTAGCAAAGGAATGCAGTTGGCAACTTTAGGCCCGTCTCTTGCATTGCCCTTATGTGGAAGCTCGTGACAGGAGTCATTGCTGAGGTAATGTAGAAGTGTAATGAAGAGCAGAAGGGTGTAGGAGGAGAAGCAGGGGGACTAAGAACCAGTTATTGATTGACAATGCGATCCTTAAGGATTGCAAAAAGAGACATACAGATCTTACAATGGCCTGGGTTGATTACCATAAGGCTTATGACATGGTGCCACATAGCTGGATAGTGGAATGTGAGACAGTTCCTCTTGAGTAGTATGGAAGAATGGAAGACAGAGGTAACATCATGTGGACAAATATTAGGCGAGGTTGACATAAACAAGGTGATATTTCAGGGAGATAGCCTTTTGCCATCGTTCTTTGTGTTGTTCATGGTACCACTCTCATTTGTGTTGAGAAGGTCAAATGCTGGTTATGTGTGGGGTGGACGTGAGTCGAAGATACATGTAAACCATCTTTTGTTTATGGATGACCTAAAGCTTTTTGGGAAAGCTCAAGAACAGATTGACTACAGTCCATACATTTTGCACGGACATAGGAATGGAATTTGGGATAAAGAAGTGTGGGATGCTAGTTCTGAAACGTGGTAAACTTGCTAAAATGGAAGGAATTGTACTACCAGATGGGCAAGTTCCGAAGGAGGTTGATTACAGCGGGTAGAAGTACTGGAAACTGATCAGTTGAAGGACAAGGAGATAAAAGACGTGTTCTGAAAGGAATATAAACATAGGCTAAAATTAGTTCTGAAGACAAAGTTCAGTGGAAAGAATAAGATTATGGCTGTCAGTACATGGGCAGTTGCAACTCTAAGGTGTAGTGCTGGTGTGGTAGATTGGAAGGTTGATGAGTTAAAGGAGTTGGATAGAAAGACCAGGAAAATGATGACATTGCATGGTGCTTTGCACCCAAGAAGTGAATGGGTTGTACCTGCCACGACAGAATGGTGGAAGAGGGTTGATTAGTTGTGAAATGTGTGTGAAGGCTGAAGAAAATAATCTGGGATGCTATATTAGGAATTCAAATGAGAGGTTGATGGAAGGAGCGAGAAAGGCAAAGATCTTGAACAGTGAGGGAGCACAGGAAAGGGACAAATTTAAACAGGACAGACAGAATGTCACCTTGAATGGATGGTCAGAGAAAAAAATGCATGGCCAATTCTTACAGGAAATGCCTGATACAGTTGATAAAGTTAAGACCTGGGAGTGGACTAGGAAAGTTGATTTGAAAGTTGAAACTGAAGCACTTATTTGTGCAGTCCAAGAACAGACAATGAGAACAAAATATGTTAAGTTCAACTTTGACAAGTCGGTGGAGTCCCCTCTTTGTAGGTTGTGTGGTCAAAAGGGTGAAACAAATCACATTATTAGTGAGTGCAAGTACCTGGCACAGAAAGAGTACAAGAGAAGACACGACAATATTGCTAGGTTGGTCCACTGGACGCTCTGCTGTAAGCATGACTTGAGCAGAAGTGACAAATGGTATGATCACCAACCGGACTGTGTGTTGGAAAATGAAAGAAAATGTAAGATACTGTGGGATATGACCATACAGTGTGACCATGTTATCGAGGCCTGAAGACCTGACATTGTTGTTGTTGAAAAGGAGAGTAACAAAGCAATTATTGTGGATATTGCTTCACCGTGGGATTACAGAGTGTATGAAAAGGAGTGTGAAAAGATTGATAAGTACCAATGTTAGAAGAGGGAGATTGGAAAACTATGGGGTATCAGACAGGAGGAAGTGGTACCAGTGGTTGTTGATGCACTCGGAGCAGGAAGCAAAAGCTTGGATATGGCTTGATAAGCTGGGAATTACCATTAGGACGGGATTGCTGCAGAAAACAGTTTTGTTGGGAACAGCAAGGATTTAAGGAAGGTGTTGAAAAGGTGAAGGAGAAGGAATGACTCAAGGGACCTTTGGCCATTGGATATGGCTCACTCCCTTGGTGTTATGTCTGTATAACATCCACCCGAGCTAAAGCATTAAGATGATGATAATAATGATAATAATAATAATAATAATAATAATAATAAGAAGAAGAAGAAGAAGAAGAAGAAGAAGAAGAAGAAGAAGAAGAAGAAGAAGAAGAAGAAGAAGAAGAAGAAGAAGATGAAGAAGAAGAAGAAGACGACGACGACGAAGACGAAGACGAAGACGAAGACGAAGACGAAGACGAAGACGTGCATAGCGCCGAGTTGGCTGTAACCAGTCTCATATCCAACAAGCGCGAATGGAATAATTGTTTTATTAAATTCCTTAAACTCCAAAAATTTGGAAGTACGAATTACGAACGAAAAAAGCGAGAAAATCCGAGCGAAATCGAGAAAACTTGATGAAGGTGCGATGCTATGTAATACCTTGTGGTCAGACAGACGCAGGATCATCACAAAAACATTTCTTGCCTTTTCGCGTACTTTTAAACGTCGGAATTGATCCAAACGTTTCACAAAAAAAGTTTTTTTTTGGCTTTATTCAAAGAGAAATTTCACTTTCCGGCGAAAAAATTTTTATTTTAGCAACGCTTAACGCAACCATTTACCATATGAGGTTAAACTAAGGTATATGAGCTGATAACCTAGATTGAGCGCTTGAACCAATCAGAGCACGCAAAATGCATTATCCGAGGTTGAGAATTTAATAATAGTCAATAATCATTGTAAATCTTTCATATCCAGGTTATGGTCAATTGACACCTTTTAAAACAAGGTATCCGCTGACCAGTTTCACGTGATTATATCGCAGGCAGGCAGCCTGCGCAGGCTCAAATTTAGAGCTCATAGTCAACCGCTGACCAAGCACTGAGCTTTGATTGGACTGCACGCTCAAGCCAGGTTAACTTATTGTAAGAATGAATAACCCAGGAGCTCTGCTTTAGGCTTGGCTAAATCTATATACATGTATTAACCCCTCTTAGACTGGACTCCTTTCAGGAACCCTGGTTTAGGCAAGTCTTTGCTAAGGCTTTTCCTCTCTTGCTTCAGAGAGTAGTTCTACAGAGAGTTTTGCCACAGCTGTGTGCAGAATTCAGCAACAATCACATGATTCCATTTGTGCTGCCTAATGTACTTCTAATCGCTGAAGACTGCACTACACCAGAGTTTATCGAGCTAATTCTCCCAGAGCTGAAGCCAGTTTTTAAGGTGCAAGAACCTATCCAGGTTGTAATCATCTTCCTTCAAAAGATGGACATACTTTTGGCCAAAACACCGAAAGATGATGTGAGAGACCACGTGCTACCCATGGTATGTAAAGCACTGGAAACTCCATCTGAGCAACTCCAGGTTAGATTTGATTTCATTTTACTTTTTCCTTTTAACTAGTGAAGCATTCTTATTTCTTCCCCTAATTTTCCAAATTTAGGTACCTTTTAGTGGTACTTACTTTAGTTCATTCAGCTTTGCTAAAACTGAGAGATTTGATGCTACCCTAAGAGGGCAGCACAAAGCATGTCAATGGAGGAAGATTAGGGACTGTAAATTAATAGATGAATTATCATTTTATAAATAAGAAGAAGAAGGAGAAGAGGAACGTTGTGTGTTAAGGGGCACATACATGTATTTACTGCTTGGTGTAAAATTATCTCATATGGCCATCATAGATGGAGCAAGGTACAAGCTACATGTACAGTGTACATGCTGACTATGAGTGAAGGAGGAAGACCCAAGTACCTGGAAGAAAACCCTTGCATACAGTGCATGTATTGCGGGTCATTTTGTTCCTTAGGTTAAATTGCAACCAAACTACCGGTAGGTCATTTTGTTTCAACCTATAGGTCGAATTGTTGCAACCTAGATCAAGTTGTTTCAACCTACAATACTAGACATATTTAGTCGGAACACTTAGCGAATGGTCCAGAATCATCGTGTTACAAGATCGTAGCTTATACCACATCCCCCTCCCCCCAATTCAATGTTGTGTGAGAATTTTTCGGGCGACTGCTGGTAGTTGTGAAAATCAACATTGGAGGAGGGGGGAAATGGGGATGGGTGTTCCAACAAATGTGATGAGTGTTGTATTTGTTTCAAGGAAATCGGCAAATCTGTAGAGGGTGTAGATCAGAAGTCAAGTCTCTTTCGAAAAGAAGTAAACTTGTTACTAAGATAACCGGATTGTCTGTTCGCATGCTTTGTATTCAAAAAGGTGGGCAGTTGGTCTGAACATGATGATAATCAAGCAATATGTGTTGGAGAGTTTTCAGGCCAAATAATTATAAACAATATTAAATACTATGTGGTGTATAAGGGGACATCTTCAATACGCTCTGTACCGCATTTCCATGTAAAGTAGTTGATACAGTGTAATTTGATTAACGTAGCGTACACATGACATCGGGGGCTTTAATTATTATCGAGACAAGAATCGAGCAGGCGATCTTCCTTGCACTGGAACTGATGTTGGCATTTGAAGGCGCGCCAGCGGTTAGCGATGGGATTAACGCTAGGGAAGTGGGGTCGCTGACGTCTCGTGAGGTTTGGTGTGTATTTAATATACCAAGTCGTGCCGATGTTGAGCTTGTACCAACTCGAGAATAATTTACAGGGTGATTAAATTAAAATTGACTTAATGTAGGCAAATTGAGAAGTGATTGTCAACGATTCACCGTGCGATTCACCAGGCATGCTTTAGCTCGATATGAATGGGGGAAAGAGTTTCCAGGCATTAGAGCCATCCTATCCTGAGGTTGTAGTCTAAACTAGTTTGTAAATGTGAAATCAAAAATTCCCATAACATTTCCTGCTATCGCAACACGGTTCACCATGGTGAATCGTCTGTTTAAAGAAATGAACTGTTTATCTTTCACCTCACCGACATTTCAGTATGGTGAACCGTTGAGATTCACGATTCCAAACCATTTCATCACAGACCACTGATTGCAAAAGTCTAATTACGTTTTCATGTTTTCAAGCCTATACTTTTCTTCCTTATAACATAGTTAATAGACGGGAATGGTTATGGTTACAGCTTTCTTTGTTGTAAGTTTTTGTTCTCTTTTTGTGGCCTCGACCGTGCACAAAGCGCAATAGTTGTTTACTAACCAATAGAAACTAACCAATAGAAACGTGTTGGCTACGTAATTCATGCATAGTGTATGAGGGCAAAACAAAAGATTGTGCACGGTCGTGGACTTTCCAACCTAAATCTTGGCATCTTTGTTTTCTCGTTTGATGTTTGCCGGGCTTCCAAACCAGTCCCCTCTATTAACTATGCTTATAACAAGCATTAGAGGGGCAGAATTTTGAAAGCATGCATTGACTTATTTCACCATTGTGCATACATAAATTAACGTAATTAATCATCGATGAGGGTAAACTGTGGTATAGTCAACAGTCGGGTATGGACACGTTTTGCACTTTAACAGGGAAGTTACAGACTCGTCGTTTTCCATTAATAACAGGTGTCGTTTTCATTAGCTTTATATTGTCAGGATTCAAGTTTGAGTTTTTCAAAATCGGAGCAACAACCATTGCCGATGAACTGCTCTTTTGCTACAACTAATTTAGTCACTCCTATTGCAGAAAGAAACGTGTTCTGGGATATTTGCGTAGCTATTCTGACTCCTTGGTATTTATTTCAATCAACGCTAACCGTTACATTTGATAACTATGCCAGTCCGTTTGAGAATAGAGCTTATTTAAAGTGTTCAGGGGACAAAAATGTACGTATCGCACTAGTTTCGAACTGTTGAAATATTGCATGGCGTATATTGCATTGCACGGCTTGATACCCACGCAGACCATTACTCGGACAATACTTCACATATTTAGTTGGAACACTAAGGGAATGGTCCAGAATCATCGTGCTACAAGATCGTAGCTTATACCACATCCCCCCCCCCCTGCCTGTCCCCCTCCCAATTCAATGTTGTGTGAGAAATTTTTGGGCGACTGCTAGTAGTTGTGAAAATCAACATTGGAGGAGGGAGGAAACGGGGATGGGTGTTCCAACAAATGTGACGAGTATTGTAGGTCTGTTTGGGGCAGGTACAAAACATGTCACAGGTCATTGTTTTACCAAAACATAAAAAACCCTAACCGTTAACAAATGTTAACATTAGGCCTAAAAACTTTTGTTACGCTTAATTAGGCTTCAGGTTAGCTTTAATGAATGTTTAGGATACTATCTGTATTGGTAAAACAATGACCTGTGACCTGTGTTTAGCACCTGCCCCAAATTGACCTACAGAAGGTTGAAACAACTTGATCTAGGTTGATTTAGTTTGACCTAAGTTAAAGCAAAATTACCTAGTTTGGTTGCAAATTAACCTAAGGAAGAAAATGACCTGCAACATATGTCCAGAAGTATACATAGTAAGATGCATGACAATTCTGAGAGGGCCCCCAAAATGTTCACTTGGTTTTCTTCACAACTTTGAATAACATCACTTAAAGTTACATCTTGGAATACAGTCATTAATGTCACAAAGTGTGCCCTAAACTCCTGCAGGAAAGATAAACAGCTGTATTTACCCTCATCAAAAAAGTAATGCTAAGGCATACACTTACCTTATTTCTAGAAACAGGTGGCAAATGCTTAGACTTAGACTTAATTTAAGGAGGCTTGCAAGGGTTTCAACACTTAGATGACACTCTCTTTAGATCGAATGACGCTACAACTCCGTAGCAGGTAACAGCAATGTTATGGCACCATCTGAAACACCGATTATTTCCAAACAAGATGTGATCATTATTGTGGTGTAATAAGTTACCCTAGCAACGGGAATGCCAGCAAAAACCACCTTTATTTTGGATTTAGTTGCTCATATCTGAAAAACGAATTTGGTGACCGCCCTTTTTATTGTCAAAAAGTGATTAGAAGGCCATGATGAAACATTCGGCAAAGTTTAAAAAATTCTGGCCAGCGGATTCAGAGCCACCTTAAAAAATCACAGAATTAAGGTGGCTCTGAATCCGTGAGACAGAATGTTTTAAAACTTTGCAGAACGTTTCATCTTGCCCTTCTGATTACTTTTCAGAAATAGAAAAATGGGGGTCACCGAGCTTGTTTTTGAGCTATAAGCAGCTAAAGACAAACTAAAGGGTGTCTTTACAAGTCTTGCCTGTTGCCACGGTGACATATTACGTCACAATAATGACTGTATCTTGTTTAGCAATAATTCGTGTTTCATTTGGTACCATAATATTGCTAATACATGATACAACCTTGTGGTGCCGATCTTTCTAATACGAGCGTCACTTGGAAGCGTTGAAATTGGTTTGAGCCACCTTAAGGTCTCGGTAAAGCTAAATCAGGGCGTCTCGCTCAAATGTTTTGTTTTTACAAATCCTGAATTGGTGGGCCGTGAAGTATATTTTCCCGAAAAAAAATTGTGAAAAATTAATTTTTAAAACCGCTAAAATGGCTTTTCTTTGTTTCCCGCCATAATCTGCGTGCTAAAAGTGATTGACGTATCATTTCAAGCATGCGTGAAAGGATTAGGTCTCAATTGACAGCCTTGACGCGCGACCTGCTACCTTAGCACGTGTCCAAACGCTGATTGGCTCAGTAATTGGCTTTCAAGTGGGGGGCGAAGTTATTCAGCAGACCGTGAACTGCACCCGAAATCTTGGATTTTCTAGGGGTTTATTTTGACGCCAAAATTACAACTTCTCGGACCTCCTGTCCCGACGGGTTTTAATCTTTTAAGAAATCGCTTCCAAATTTTCATAACCAATGGGTGATTGAACTACCCAAATACCGTGTGTGGAATTTTTCGTTTGTCTTCGGAGACTGATTTTATGGCACTTTTTCTGTCCACATTAAGTATGAGATGAGAGTTTCGACTTTGGTGCGTGATATTTCCTTCAATTCTTGACATATCAAAAATTCCTACGGTATTGGAGTGTATTCATCTGTGACTAAAATGCAATAAAGTGCGGTTATTTTCGCAATAAAGTGAAGGGGCAGGAGCCTCAGCAGCAGACTCGGTCGTTCTGAGTTTGAGGCCTCAAAAGTGAGAGGCAATATGAAATACCAAAAAAACTTAAACTTTATTCAAATAATTCAATCTATTAGCTTTAATATGATATGTAGTTTGACCCTATACGAGAAAAATAGCGGCGTGACAAGTTCATTTTTCCGCAGACACCTCATTTTCCTTTACCGAGACCTTAAGGGATGTCAAATTATGTGCATTTCTGGATGCAGGTGTAGAGCAGGGATAGAGCCAGCCCACCTGCAATGCATGACTATAAGGGCACAACCAGTTTATTAGCCTTGTCTTCATCATGCATTTGTTCCCAAGTGGAAAGATCTAAATAGACCATTTTACAGTTATAGCTAAGTTACCTGGCCTAAGAATGGAAGCGAGTCTGCCAGTGACCCTGTTTTGATACAAACCTTAGTGCTTTTGTAACGTTAATATGGACTAATCAGAATTACAACAACACAATTTACATGATAAAAGCAGTGGCGGCTGTATCAATGCATTGCAAGGTCACCGGCAGCCTCGCAGCCATTTATAGGCTAGGTCGCTGAGCAAACAACTGTGAAATGGCCTATTAGACATAGTTCAATGTTACTCTGGTTAGACGAAATTTTGAATGTAGCATAAAAATTTTCAGTAATAGAAAAACGTTACCTCAGGCTCATTTACTGTGAGCTTGAAATTTAAAACAACAGCAAAATTTCACAGGCAAATTTCTCTGTCAAAAATTGCAGTCAAACTGGTATGTCTAGTGTGCCAAGTTTGGGCTTTTCATTTTAATCGTAAACCTAAAAATGATTGAAGAAAATGCTGACAATTTGTTTAATTCGATTAATTTAACCCAATCAACCAACCAACCCCTGGCACACTAGACACATTAGTTTGACTGAAAACTTTGCCTTTTTTTTTTTCCTGTTTTACAATAGGTACAGAATTGAATTGTAACTTTTTAAGCTACAGCACATTCAAATTTCGTCTAACCAGAGTAGCATCGAAGTATGTCTGATTGTCAACCTGGCCCGGGTTGCTCGAAGCATGGTTAGCGCTAACCAGCGTTAAAGACCATGAAAATCTATATTGCGTTTTCACTCACGTGACCAGCAGCCATATTGGATTAGTGAAAGAAAAGAAAGCAATAGAGTTCACTTCCCGAAGGATTACTTTGGTACACCATCATAGCCGCCATTTCTTTGTTTGGAACACCAACATGCATGGCCGCCGTGACGTCATGTGAAAACGCTCTATTGCTGGTTTTCACTCACGCGATCAACAGCCATGTTTTTCAACGAAAACAAAAGGAAGCGTTTGCATAATAATAGAGTTAAATTCCCGGAGGATTTGGTCGGGGCACCAACATGGCCGCCTTTTCTTTGTTTAGGGGCACTAACATGGCGGTCGTGACGTCATGTGAAAACCGAGAATAGGTTTTGATACCTCTTAATCAACGGTTAGCGCTAACCAGGCTTCGAGCAACTGGCCCCCTGGTTTTAACGTGAAAGTTATGTACAACGTTCATAACTCTTTCAGCAACTAAATCACTTTCTTTACTTTGAAAATTCACTGTTTCTTCTTTTTTTTTTTCCGTAAAGGAAATGGTGTTAAGCATCATTCCATCATTTTCAAACATGATTGACTATTCGGCCATGAAGAACTCTGTCATTCCACGCATCAAGAACCTTTGCCTTCAGACGACTTCTTTGACTGTAAGCTACTTCCCATGTCTCTTTTCTTGTGCTAATTAAGGGCTAGTTACACGTACAATATCATGAGGAGATCTATATGGGTGTTTACATATTACGGTGATGAATCTTGTACAGATTACCCACAAAGATTGTATCTGATTTGCAAGATAATTTTGCAATGTAGTACCTGTAGCTTAATTTTATTTAAATTACAGCATCCTTATTCTGTAATTCATTAATTTATTTGTAGGCTGTTGCCTCATAAATATTGCTGAATTTTACAGTTATTCCCTATAAAATGTTATATAATTGGAAATCATAAACAGTGATAACTAAATTAATTTGAGTTGGCATTGATCCCACTGTCATAATCAAACCTTTTGGAGTGGAGAGCACCCACAGCATGAACTCGTCTTTTCAGCAGTTATTTATTACATATCGAGTAATGATGAACCCACGACCCTAATGCATCAACGCGTTCTAAATCTAGTTTGTCAGTTACAATAGGCCATTTTACAGTTGTTTGCTCAGTGACCTAGCCTATGAATGGCTTCGAGGCTGCTGGTGACCTTGTCTTGATACAGACCTCATTGCTTTTATCATGTAAATTGTGTGGTTGTAATGTTAATTAGTCTTAATTAACATGAGAAAAGCACAAAGGTTTGTATCAAAACAGGGTCACTGGAAGCCTCGTTGGACGCATTTATGAGAATATAACTTCGGTATTGAATTCAGTCTGCCCGGCGCGGCATAGCAACTCCACAAGATCAGTGACATTATTGATGTTTCATATTCGCTGCTAAACACTTTTCATTTGTTAAATGAGAGCATTACGTAAAACTCTTTTTAAAAACATCGCGCAAAAAGTACTAACAAAATAACGACTTCGAGAATTAAATAAAGCGTGAGCTCAAAGATAAGTAGCTAACAACACTGTACTGTAAACTTTGCTTGTAGATTCGTGTTAATGCACTGGTTTGCCTGGGTAAGATGTTAGAACACTTGGACAAGTACGTTGTGCTGGATGACATCATTCCCTTGATGCATCAGGTCCCATCCAGGGAACCTCCTACGCTAATGGCCATCTTGGGTGAGCTTTGTCGATTGACGTCTATCCTTTGGGAGTTGATTGACACATTAAAGTTTTGTATTTAGCCTTCCTCCACACAAATAAAAAGCAAGGAACCCTTGTCAGACAGACTGAGGTTAAGTTGTAATGCTAGAAATCCCAGGAAATCCATTTGAGCCTTAGCTCTAATCATGGAAATGTACCACCTGTGGAAAGAAGAGTCTCTGACGAGGGTGGGAATTGAAGCCAAGAGCTTTGGATGAGATCACTGTTACTAAACGCAGTTAGCAATAAGGACAGATAAGAGTTATTACTCTTTTTTTCTGATATTCATTCAGTGCAATTGTATAGGAATTGTGCTTGTCGTAATTCGATTTAAGCTTTGTTTTTTCAATTCCTCAGGGATTTTCAAGCAAACGATGTTACACAAAAAACTTGGTATGGATAAAGATTATTTGGCAACAAAAGCCATTCCGTTTCTTTTTCCTCTTGCTGTCGAGCCTGGTCTTAATCTTTCACAGGTATGAAATACCTACTAAGGTATCCGTGTCAATTTTTTCTGCACCCACCCAGTTCTGTTGGCTCTTACTGATCGTGACATGTCTTCTCCCTAGTTTGGTCAGTACATGAAACTTATTAATGAGATGGTGCGACGTGTGGAAACTGAACATCGTACAAAACTTGAACAACTAAACAAAATGCAGGAGCAGACCAAGTCATCACTGAAGTTTGCTCAGGAGGTACAAGAAGCTAAAGCTATGGATGATTTGATGGGCAAAATTGACAAACTTATGACTGGTAGCCCTGAGGTGGACACTACAGGTGACTAATCCATCTTCAAATGGTTTTTGGAGACCCATCAGCGGTGAATGTTTCAGCAGTTTTCAATATATTTTATTTTTGTCGCCTTTTCTTTCAGCCAAGGACAAAAGTAGCGGTTCCTCACCAATAACGAGTTCTGAAGGTGCAACTAACTCAGCAGAGGTAAGCCGATTTACATTTTGTTCTTGCACTAGGCTGTCTATTCGTCTTCTTTTCGACGTCTATTCGTCATCGTTTATTTATGTCTAGTCGTATTTTTCGCGGTTATGAAATATTTGAAGAGAAATTATATAATACGGGCAAGGTTGAAAAAAAATTTCATTGAAAGTTTTTTACACACGTTTACTTGTATCTCAAGAGCTTGTAATAGCGATGCCTCAGTATGGTGACTGATTAGGCAAGTATTACCCTTTTATTCTTAAATTCAAACACCGGGACAGAAAAACTTTGAAACGGATAGCTCACTGGGCAGAGAACGTGCCTTGTTGGGTTTTACTTCAAAGTTAGAATGTTCTGGTCGTAGTTAAGGAGTGGTCAAAAAGTATAGGGGGGAGGGGGGGTGGGTGGGCTGGAGAAGAAATGGGGTGGTTCATCAGTTGTTGAGCCCTTAGCAAGGGGTGGGTCGTTCGATTGTCAGCGACCCATTTGGGATGGGTCATCCTATATTAAACAGGAATAGGCACATTGTTAAATAAATGTTTTTTAATGATCGGAGGCTTGATTCTGTTGAAATAGCTAACAATAAATTTAAAGCATGGTAGCTTTAACAACGTACAATTTTATCTATCAACGATACAAGTGGCCCCAAATCAAGTGTCACCGGCTCAGCGCCAAGCAAGGACTCAGCTACAAGCAATGATTCAGAAACAAGCAAAGACTGTATTTTGCAGGAAGTTGGGAGTGATGGCTCAGATGAAGACGATATCCCACTTGCAAAACTTGTCTCTATAAACAGTTCGAGTGACAGTGACAGCAATGTGCAAATGTTGTTGTTATTTTTTTTTTTTTTGAAGGAGGTAACCAACCGAAAGTTAAATTCATTTGCAAACCGAAATTAAAAGATGATGCACATCTACGCGTAATTCAACATTGATTGCAATTGCACCGTTGTCACCTTTGAAGAAAACAAGTGACTTGATGGACTACGTCCAGGCCAATTAACTTGCGTTCGCTAACTGTAGGCCTTAGGATTTCATCTTATAACTAATTAAACTTCAATGTGGTATTGATTTGTTTCTCCTTCTTCCTGTTCCTAGTTCAACAAAATGTTTGGACTACCCGAAAAATCTTCACAGTCAAAAGGCGCATCTCTAAATGGCAATCTGTTAGGTGTAGACGAGTTTACATTGTTGCAGCCTTCCAAAGAGAATAGGGATGTACAAAAGGTGTGTTACACTTCCAACTTTTTTCATTTGTGAGTTCTATTTTGCCTTTGATGCCTCGATGTAACCGTACCCGTGACAAGCTTGAAAGTAATAAGAACCTTGAAACTGAGACAACTAGCGAGGGACCTCTTTATCGCAACCAGCTTATGACCGTGCGAGGGGCTTTCCGAGCTCGAGAAACTTGAAGAGCATCTTACAAAAATTCTTTATTTTGTTCGGTTACTGCCGTTGACGTCAACTTGATTTGCTGTGCCCTGAGGTCAGAGCACGTGGAGAGATTTTACGTCCAGATGCTTACATGTACAATTTAAAATCGCGCTGAAAAAAACAAGGCAGTCGTATTGGATGGTAAATCCCGTGAAGTTAGCAACACAGGAGGGCAGCAATCTCCTCAGCGGCAAACGGGTCGCCATTGCAAGAAGGTCACAGCCTTCCTCCAAGCACCTGTCAACGCAGCACTGAACAGCAGTGCTTTAAAATAAACACTTAACCCAAATTTGCAAGCCAGCAAACCAATGAAATCGTAAAAGCACATCCCGGTGCCCATCTAACATTTTATAATGAGTGGAAAATTCTCGCGCGCTCTTTGGCTAATTTTTATTGTCAATAAAGCGGACAGACACATGAATTTATAATTTATGCAATAATGACGCGATATTGCTCGCGTCAGATTGAAGTTTCTCGCATTTTTGTCTCGCGTTCTTCTCGTGTTTTGACTCAATTTTGACCACTCTGCCATTTTGTTATTGTAAAAAACAAATTGATGCGTCTGACCTGTTATTGATCATGAATTTTGTCATAACATTGTCAAAGTAGCTGTGGATCCACGAGGCGAATAGCTACTTTGACAATGTTATGACGAAATCATGATTCATGATCAATAACAGGACAGACGCATGAATCCCCCACCAACTTGATGAAACCGCTGCATTGACTTTGGTTTCAACTTTGCAAAATCAAATTTACCCTCGAATGAATAAAATGTATACATTTGAAATGCGGGTCAGGTTAGGGTTAGGGTTCATCTATGCTGAACCCGCACTTCAAATAGATACCTTTATTTCATTGATCGATTCCTTTCGCGGGAACACATGAGCCCCAAACAAAATGGACCGGCTCCCAACTGAGTGTCTTCATAACACCGTTGGTAGAGCATTGCACGGACATCGCACACAGGTCATGGGTTCGAATCCCGTTGAGGTCACTTAAATTTTTCAGGGTTCTGTAAGAGAATTGCTTAGATAGTCCATATAAGTGCGAGGTTCACTTCTCCCTTTCATAACGACATTCACCCTGCTCGCAGAGCCTTTCTTTTGCTTGCTCGATTTTTGCGTTTTCGAGAAAGACTCTGCATGAATCGAGTAAGATCTTTACTAAGTGTGCGTGCGCTGCATGTTGCCAGGATACAGTTTCGAACCCAGCATTTCAAGCCGAGCCTTTCACAAGAATTAATCTGATCATTTATCAGGATAGCGAGAGGAGAAACCTTCAATAACATCGGATGCGAAGGAACGTGAACGAAAGTTCATTTGTCCGCTTGGATAACTCTTTCATTAACAGAATCCCCAGCTGATAAATTAACGATTTGCTGTGTCCGGTAGGAAGAGAGACGAACGTATCTGAGCCGGAAAGGCTTTAAGACAGTTGACTGCTGTATTGACAATTATATTAAAAGAAGAATCTCGTCGAGAATAACTGGTGCTTGGCTTCGAGCAGATCTCGCCGCCATCTTGATTTTTCAAGGCACTGCGGGCTCAATTATAACCATTGGTTTTATCACTAAAAACGTATGCTCACACTGGAAAACCAGTTTGACGAGAGAAAACAAGATTGACTAGTCCAGAAGTTCGGGCTGCAGCGGTTTCAAAGAGTTGACGTGATTCAGGCGAGCCTTCTTTCAGTTTTCCTCCTCAGTAAAGAAAAAGACAAAAAGATTCTCTGGTTGCAGGTTGACCGGCATTAAGCCTCCTCTAAAAATAAATTTAATTTTTTCTCAGCCCCCCGCACAAAAGACCCTACAGCCAAGCTCTTCGTTCCCTTCATCCGCTGGTTGCCAAGCTCCTTCTTCCTTTTCGTTTTCTGGTACCTCAAGTTTTGGTTCCTCCATGGGTATGACCTCCACACCCAGCTATGGAATGGTAGGATTGAAGTCTGGAAATACAGGAATCGGAACTGGAATGACTGGGCAGTCAGGAATGCCGAGAATGAATTCCGATTTCACGGGATTGTCGATGGCTGGTATGAACTCCAGCGGCATGACAGGAGCATCAAGTTTACATTCGGGATCATTTGGAATGAGTTCAGCTAATTCCACATCAAGGTTTTCAGCCACAGTAAGCTCTGGTGGAAGTCAAGCAAAAACCACAAATGGGTCGACGGCGCTTGACTCGTTATTTGCCCCAGAATTAGAACATTTGCATAGTAAAAACAAACCATCAATGAACGCCATGCAAAGTCATCAAGGCGCAGCCAATCCAGGTAAGTCATCCTTGGGTCTTGCAAAGGGTGGAGTGGGTAGACTACGAGCAGTCCCTGTTTCACTTAGTCCTATCAAACGCAGGATATTAGACCGAAAACAAACGCGGGAATTTTAAAACGCGCGCTTTTCTCGCGTCCATACTTCAAGCGGCCATTTTTCCTTCGTTTACTTTTGTATCGTATGGCTTTCGTATCGCAGTCGTTTAAGCGAAAACGAGTTTCGTTTGCCTGTCCAAAGGGCAGGTTGGAAGGGTTGCATTTTCGTCTTAGTGCCAGTCCTAATGGAAGATTGAGTAAAAACGTTTTGCAGCGCCAGCAATACAGTTAGAGTTTCCTCATGTGGCAAGCAGTTAAATGCCGGAGAAAATTAACGAAAATGTCAAGGGAGGTGGAATTATTCTTCCCGTTGTTTTCTTCGTAGTAGCGTGTTGCCTATGTAGCAATTATTTTGAGGAGGCCATGCTGGCGATGAGGCCGTTGGTAAGCAGAGACCCCCTTTTTGTGGCTACTACTCGTTGAGAGTAGCCACTAATGTTTTCACCTTCTAAGAGTGAGTGTAAGTAGGCCTAATCTTCGGATAATGTTCGGAATCGCACGGTTGGGCTTCGATCGACACCGATGCTTGCTCTTTGCATACCGTATTGTTTTCCTGAGAGATTATACAAGTTATCGTTCAAATAATCAAAGGAATGATGTGCAATTTTCATTCTACCTTACAGTAGTAGTCACATGGAGTCCTCGACTAGCTATTTTTTGTTTGTGCTTTCAGATAACGAAATTTAAAATTGTTTCTTTTAACTACTTAAGGTGTGATGGGACAAAGACCCTTGCCCCCACAGCAATACGGCGGGGGCATGATGACGACTTCATCCGGGATGTTTCCAATGCAACAACAGCCGCTGATTGGTGGACTGAGCAGCCAGCCATTTCAGTATCAGGCTCCCACGAGTCAACCGTCCACAAACAGTAGAAATGAGCTCCAAGATCTTTTTGGTTAAAAAATTTAGGGTTTGCCTTGGAAATATTTCATGATAAAGAAACGTCTGCACGATACAAGGAAAACAAGGAGTCCCTGCTCTTGTGGCTGCTTTGTGTAGCTGAGTTCTTCGCGAAACTTGCAAATTCATTAATACGGTTACTCGTGCCTGCAAAAAGCCTGTCACTCACTTGACCGGCGGCAAATACTTTTTTTCTTTTCAACCGAATACAATATGGCAGCCGTCCTTTCAACATGGTTGCCGTAACGTCGTGTACATACGTTCTATTGCAACACTGCCTTGAATTTGCATCCTTTCTTGCAATTTGTCCGTGCCATGGTGCAGTATAAGGTACGGACATAATAGGGAGCTTATGAAGGACGACGGCTACGAGGACACCATAAAACAATAGGTTTAACGAGAAAAGACAAAAGCTCTGCACGTCGTGCGCGTGCGTTTTACATTTGTATACATTTTTATGCCGTCCTCTCCATGACAACGACGTGAATAGGCCAGTTTCGTGTTCTGACAGCTGGACTGGATCTAGCATTAAATGGAGGCTAATGCGGGCAAATTAATTTGCATTTGAAAAGATTAGCCTCCATTTTGTGCTAGATCCAGTCCAGCCGTGAGAATTCGAAAATGGTCTATTGACCAAATTTGAGGTCATGCGGAGGAAGTGAGAACCAGACGATAAAGTTTCAATTCGCTCACTTAATATCCACACCGTTCTCAACCATTTTATTCAAGGAATTTTTGATGCACATATTCCATGCCGGGCGACTTGAAGTAATCGCAAAATTATTACAACAACGGGAAATGGTATTTTTAGGCAACGTTCCGGAAGCCGGGGCCTTCGTCCATTCTTAAGTTCCCTTATATCGTGACAACACGACTCGCCTTGAAAAGAAATTGATATTTCATTGTTTGAACATTATTCTCAAGGTTGTTTTAGGGTATTTATTCAAGATTTAAAATGAAAACATGATAAAAGATACTCGATCGACAACAAGTTGTCACAGGTTAAAATCCTTCCTTCCACGTGTTTCTCAAGTAGCTCTTTTAAAGCGACGGTCATAAAAACGACGACATTAGTGAAAAATGTTTCTTCAAGGCCTAATAATTTTGCTTACGAGAGAGACCCCAATATAATACTGTCTGTTCCAGGCTCTCAGATAGTCGGGAATGTAAATCGCAAAAACTGCGCGCGAGAAACGCTTGGGAGCTGGGATCGAAGCAACGCTTCGCGGCTCCGTTCATTACGAGGAAACATTTTTCCCAACTAGCCGGCAGTATGATGTGTATTTCGGTCTCAAAATTCCATTAAGTTATGGTACTACATATTAAAAATCAAAAAATTTAAGGTTTTTGCTGCTAAACCCTGACGAGATGTCAAACAGTGCACTTGGGATGGGCAGAAATGTGCTATTGAATCCACAGGTTTAACGCATACCCGTTTTCGTGTGAAGAGTCGACATCGTCGCCATAGTCATATTTCTTGTTGTCATCGCCATCTTTAAAGGAAGGACTGTTTGCTGTTATTCCAATCCCGTGATCTCCTGATCCGCACTGAAGCATCTCCTCCTCCACCAATCATCAGCACGGATCCCCTCGATCCAATCCCACACCAGAAGCTGATCTTATTGGAGCTTTGAATCTGCCCGCTGCAATTTGCTTGTTGGAAACCGGCGGTTTCTTTATAACTTCCGGCATACAGAACATTACAACTTCCTCTGCATCCGTCCTCGTTGGCTCGAATTTTCCAGCTTTTTCCATTGGTGAAGTCCCCATAACTTGTAATGTTTGCACTGAATGTCTGTCCGTGCAGACAGTCACCCGTTGTTTGCAACAGAGCCGTGTGCTGAGGGTCATCACTGCGTGTGATCTTGAATTCCCTACCGCTGACCGTCCAGAATGCGACCGAGATCATATCATTGTTTGTCGATGGGTCTGCTGAATCTCCCACGTCATTCGTTCTGTCAAACCACCATTCTCCGCTCGTTTTCATCCAGTTTGGTTGGTCATTGTTTGAAAATCTGGCGACGAGAGTCCAAGCCCCGCCCTTTTCTTCCATATGACAGTAAGTCTAGGTAAAAAGTTAAATACAAGGTGACAACCCTCAGAGTGCGTCCTTTTTACTAAACGTAGTATGTGTGAAAATGAACGCTTTTTCCTCTCGCTGCACAAAAAAATATACTCTTAACATCAAGGGTCCCCCAAAACCGCATTTCCGAAAAAAATTGAACAGCAAAAGGAATACCTGCATTTCCTCCTAACCATACCCCTCTTAACGCTTCACAAATTCCCGAAAATTGATCGACCTTGAAACGGATTATGAGCAGGGGGGCGTTTCTCGAAAGTCCCGTAACTTTTGGGGCGTACTTCGGTTGACGTAAAACGCTTTGTGTCTTCAAAAGGAAAACGTTTTAAGTCATGAGTTTGTTTTGTAAGGTCTTGAAAACATGTTCACAGATTCAGAGTTCATAATAGGCAGATTCGCTCTTCGGGTCTTTTGAGAAATAGGACTCTGAGCCTACTCGGAATAAATCTGAGTGCTCCTAACAGGAGTCGAACCGTCTTCCGATGCCCCATCACTGAGCAAAAGAAGACTCGTGAGAGGTCAGTCCATTTAATAGACTAGGTTCGTCGACACATGTCGCCAAGACTGAGACGTCGAGAGGCGTGATTTTCCTATTGTTGGAAAAGAGATTAATTAGACTGCTTTAACAACCATTCAACATTTCTTTTGTTATCGCGAATGCTGAATGAAGTTGAAGCCGGTTGCACCCCTCTTTCAACATTAGGGAGCTTTAGCAACGACAACGGTGAGCAAAAGCAAAAGCTTTACATGCTCTGCGCGTGTATCGCCGGATTCATTTTTGTCTGTTGCTTTGCCGTCGTCAGCAAAACAATAGCGAGCTTACGCAACAGGACGGCTGGAAGACTCAGGACGGCAGAATGGCGAAAAAATGTCGCGCGAGACTGTGCATTCTCAATCTTACGCGACATTTTTTCGTCATTCTGCCGTCCTGAGTCTTCCAGCCGTCCTGTTGCGTAAGCTCGCTAATAACGTGAAATGAGCGCCGTTCCCCTAGCGCTCGCCGTTCATAATAGTTTCGTTCTTGAGGGTTTGCCACACCTTTGTCACGTTAAAATGCATGGAATAGTCGCGAAGCGATTACAATGAGGCGAATTCACATTTAAAGACGCCGTTGCCGTTGCCGTCTTCATTGCTAAAGTTCCTTATTT
>OX421452.1:36045684-36055684 GCA_949126865.1 Montipora capitata | reverse complement strand
ATTTGTTCTTTTGTTAAGGGTTAGGGTGGTCTCCAATCAGGTGAGACCTTGTAAGAGCTGCGAGGTGACCCCTCGGTTAATAAGAGCTAAGTAATGCCCACGGACCGATTATGGATTATGCAAATTAGATTTGTCCTCTTTTGAACCGTTCTGCTAGCTATATAATAAACAACGTAATAGCCTTGACCGTTCGGTCGTTACAGCAAAGTCTCAAACCTCGGCCTAGCTGTATTGACCGAGCGATACCGACGTCCATGCGGCAAGGTCTCAGTTTGAGATTTTACTGTAACGACCTCACTCTCGGTTATTAATTAAGTAGTCAATAATCATGGTTTTAAAAAAGCCTACGTACCATCCTCACAGTGTTCCCCACAAAATCCTGAGGTACACAAACATCTGTAGCCTTTGTCAGTAAATCCGGCCTGGCAGGTTGAATTGTTCACACAAACTGAGAAGCTGATCGCAAGGGTTCTTTAAAAAATATAGGCGTAATAATGCAACTGACACTCCAAATCAGCTAGCACAAGAACTATACATTCAAGGCTTAACAAAGGTTAACAGGCCTTTTTCAACAATTGGTCATGTGTCCTCTTTTTTACAAACACGATGATTCTTCTGAGTACATGAAATTATTTTTTCCAGAAATAAAAAGAGCAGCTTAAAATATGCTACCACGCCGACTTTCGTAATATATCGTTTAAACTGGTATTTTTACAGTTGAAAGAAATTATAAGGATTTGTATGGGAAAAGGACGCTTTGCCCTCCAGTCACGCCTCAATGATCTTCTTACAAATCCTTGCATTTTCCCAAGTTTTCAAACCGCTTTTAAATTTTTTATTCGCGGATTGACGGTCTGAAAATTACCACCATTGCACATTTATTCTCGCTCATTTGACCCTTTGTAAGAATATGAATCTTAGCTATGTTTTTATCTCTTAATTATGGAAAATAGGGTTAGGGTTGCAACGATTTCGTGAAAAACTTCAATTAATGCGAATTTCGTAAAGGTTTATTAACCTTTTGAAAACATAACCTTTCACTTGACAACAATTTGCTGGCCTATTGCGATCTTCATCTAATATAATAACGGACAATCGGCTAAAATGACTCACAAAAAGGCCGTCTTTGTTTGCATTTGGCTCACAGCAAGAGCCCGCCCTCCAAGATTACCTTGAAGCTTTCGTCATGCTTCGATATAACAATGCAAAGAGGGTGTAACATTTTGATTTCTTATATGGTTTTAGGCTCTGAGAATGCAATCAGTAGAGCTAGTTTCATTCAAGTTCCCTCATATCATTCGGCAAGACATCAAATGAACCATGCGTTTTGTCAGTCCGTTAGACTTAAGAGGTCATAAAAGCATCCTCATGTTACGCCCATATTTGCGAGCAACTCTTTAAAGCTAAATTTCAAGCAGTTTTTCTTGACCGATGTTAGAAATTACTGTGCAGAACGAAAAATAAAGCTTTTAATTAACGTTTATATAAAAATGGCAATAAGTTTAGGAGGCAACTTTTGAAATTTCGGTAGCAAATTTTTGGATTTTTGGAGATTTTTTAGCAACATTTTAGCATTCCTGTTTGCCACATTCCAGCATCTACGAGCACAACCGGAACAGGCCTAAGGACGAGTCGACCCTAAGGGAAACTGGGAGAATGCTACTTACTTCCTTAATCCCAAGGTAACTGTAGTTCTCGAATTTCTTCCAGTCTTTGGGATGGGCATCGTATGTGGAGTTATTCAATTCACATTTCTTTCCGCTTGGATGTCCTGTGATCTTGATGTTGACACTGACGCAATTATGTTCCATGAAGCACAGCGCTCGGCAGAAATCCGAATGTATTCTCCAAAATAAGGTGAGACACTTCGTGACACATACACAGGTGCAACATTTGGTGATAGTACATCACTGGGAATCCCTGGGGCATTACGACACGTGATTTGCCTCGTACCATACAAGGCATTTAATTTAAAGGAAGCTTGTCACGACAATAAAAAGCCGCAATGATTAACTCTTTGAAGGTAATGTTTTTTAGCAACTCGACTAATAGACGTTTTCACGGTTTCTGACTCCACATTGGTTGGGGATCAAACGCGGCTTACATTACAGTGAATGTATGGGGATTTTGCCGACTTCGAGCCATAATAAATCCTTTGAGGTCTGACGATTGTGGATAGCGGGAATACCTCTCAAAAAACACTACTATTACGATTATTTTCGTGAAATATGACGATCAGAATCGAGCTATAACGACCGTAAAAGAAATTTGTAAATTTCATCTAAACAAGTATGCAAATTCCCGCGAAATTTGGAGCGACAAAAGGAGATTTCTTATATCCAGTTTTCAGACGTGGTGCCTTTTGCAATGGTCTAATTTTCCTTTGAGTGAAAGATATTAATAAAATGAAATCTGCCTTCCTGCAGCGGAGTTATAGAGGTTTGAATTCGGCCAAAATCCCATACATTCACTGTAATTTAGCCGCGTTTGCCCCCAACCAAGACGGCGCCAGAAACCGTGAAAAGGTCTATTTTCGGCACAGTCAGAACGTAATGATGACGCTAACAGCAACTTTAGTGATTAATAAATACAACTTAGACAAAACTGCGATGTGGAAAAAAACTAACAAATGTAGGCGTAAGTCTCTAAAAAAGATGGGGGACTAACATGTCTTGAAAAACCAATTTGCACCGTCCAGTTGAAATTATTCAGCAAGTTAACTTCGATTAGAGTCCTGCCTTACTTAAAATGTCGTGCAAGGAGAAGGCCGAACTATAAATTTGAGATAAGAATTGGCCGTGACCGAAGAAAAATTGTAAAGTAAATTCGAAAGGACGACTTTTTGAAACCACCGTGCCAGGGAAAAATAGCGTAAAGCCTACGCTAAAGCAGGAAATATTGTCACGGAAACACTTTCCTAAATAGAATCGAACTTGCGAACTGAGAGAAATCATTTTTTGACAATATTATTAATCAACCTCGTTCTTTAGCGTGGTAGTCTCACACGAATAAACTGGACAATTTTTGTGTGCAACAATGTTTCCGAGTATTTAAGCCAAGCATGAAGACTGTTGGCAATACTTCGTCTGTTGGCATATATACTCACAAGTTTAAACTAGAAGCTACCGTAACTAAATCATCTCACCTTTAACACACGCTTCATAAATGTTAAGACAACAGAAAAAGAATATTATTCCATACGAAGGGAAACACATCATATATGGAAGATGCTTGACCGGTCAATAATTCCTAAGATCGGCAAAAGAAGAAATTAAACTACAAGCTGTTAATAAGCTCTTGGCAGGTGTTTGCTATCTTAGCATGCACTGAAAGGTCCCCCACAAAACGTCCTTTGCTGTTAAACTGGCTAATTGAGGCGAACAAAAGTTAAAGCCAAAACTGTTTTGATTGTTACTACTTAACTGAGAACAACAGTTATGTTCTTTTCAGAAATTGTCACAACCAATTTGAAGAGTCGAGCTCCCGCGAGGCTCAAGTGATAGAACATTCGCATTATTTATCGAAAGGTAAAGATTCGATTCCTGTCACAAGTACTCCAAATTTTTCCCTAGTATATCCAAGTTGAAATCGAAAAACTAAATGAAATTTTGATTGTTTCAAAAGTTGTCATGCATCTTGTGTAATGATTTTTATCACCTTGATCAATTGTGTATAGGTCAGTGAAAAAAATGCAAATTAATGAGCAGCGGGAAAGTTCATCGTCAAAAACTAATTGGGAGGGATTGGCTATCGACCAAAATGATACTGGTCACTAAAGCACACCTCATCAATAGAGGACTCATTTAGAAGTGTATGTCTCTTACGTTTCAACGGAAAACTCTTTGGTTGACTTGACAATCGGTTGACGTTTGCCTCTGATCCTTGAAATGACTTGCTTTAATATTGTGTGTCTAAAACTAGTTAGTCAATTAGAGCGTAAAGCCAAAGCAAACAGCCTGCGCCTATAGTGGGCAAATCGGGGCAATTTTTTTCCCCTTTCCTGTAGTTGGCTGAGAACCTGTCACGTAATTTTAAGCCAACCATCAATAGTAAAGACAAATAATCATAGCACTTAGTCCTAGCCAAAATATCTTTCGACACTCATTTGAAAATGGCTGTGCAAAGTCAACGGCAATTAAATATCAATTCATGGGTAGTTTTTGTAGGGTTTTATTGACAAGTACAGTGCGTGCGATGATGTTTAAAAGTTAACGCTGCAAGCCTCGACTTGCTGCCAGAACCGTTTCCTGATAAATGAATAAAGTCTGGTATCAGCCCAATTAGCTCTCTTGATCTCTCCAAGGAGATTTTTGGGAACGTCGTCAAAATTATACCTCGGATTGTATTTAAATCTACCAATGTTACGACTGGAAATTTCAGGGAAGAACTTTGGTAAACGCTTGTAGAGAATTTGAAGGTAAATATCATAATGTTCAAGTAAACCCACTGCTGCATAATATCGTCTGATGTTGTGTTTGGCCTTGTGCAATGCCCTCCAATTTCCTTTACGACAATAATTATGTCTTCCGCAGAAAAAGCTCGTCATGACATTACTCCGACATCCTTTATGCCGCTGTCTGAAACATTGTTCGAGGGATTCTTTATTCTCCGCAGAAGCGGCGAATTCCTTGAGTCTATGCTTCGGTCTATTCTTGCTTCGCAAATAGTGATAATGAGACACCAGTCTCCGAACGGGATGTCTCACTTGATTTATGTACGTGTGAGCTTGCGGTAAGTTCAGTCTGCTCCTAAAGTAAAAGTGAGCCACAAATGCCATGCGCGGGTATTTGACGAGTTTCTTATAGGCTTTCCTGATGATAAGTCCCGGATATGGGCCTGATTCGCCTTTATCGTACCAGTCCTCTGTCGTTCCTTGCGGCAATAAAAAGAAGTTTAGTGATGCATTACATACGAAGTCCAGGTTGCTCGAAGCATGGTTAGCGCTAACCAGCGTTAAATACCATGGAAACCTATAGCTTTGTTAACCAACGCTTAGCGCTAACCAGGCTTCCAGCGACTGGCCCTAATGATTTTAATGGAGAATACGGCTATAAAATGTCTCTTGTGATTGGTAAAGAACCTTCACTTTAGTTTTGCCACTTACAACCGGAAGTCACGGTAGCGTTTCTAACCCATCAGCAGTATCTTTCGAGTTTCGCTTCAATCTCGATCTTGGATGCGGTATCGAGGATGTGCATATAAAAGCCTGCGCAATAGTGAAAAGATGCAGTTCATGTGCGAGCTCCTTCAAACGACATCGGCACGCAACAACCACACGTCAACACAAATGCACGCACAAGAAAACGACCAGAGCATAAGCAATTTGATTGGTTCGTTGGGTCCTTCGTGCCCTTGTCATGATGACATCTACGCGTCAATGTTCATATTTAACCACTGCGGGAGCATTCATGTCTTGTGTCATAAATGTGTTTCGTTTGTGCCCCGTATGATTTTTATGATCTAAATGATGAATTTCACATTTGACCTCCAGTTGCAATCGCCGGCTTACAGTAAAGCCACACCGAAGGCAATGATAAAGGGAAGCATGTTGTAGTACTGACTTGACGTAAATACTGTATATTTAAGTACCTAAACTGCGATCGGGCTTGCTTTTTTTTTTTTTTTTTGGGTTCGCTTACATCAAGATCTTGCGTGAAAGCCTGAACCCCCTCCCCAACACTCCCCACCTTACCACCCGCAAACAGTACCTCTTCTGTAGCTCCCTCCTTTTCATTTATTAAGCAGGTTAATTGATGAATTACTGGAATTATTGTGATACAAGGAAAATTCGAGTTAGAGAGTGGTGTTTGTGAGCGGACAGGAGAGTGAATTTAGCGTCGAGGACTGATTAGCTCAGGTTACTTGCTTCGATACTCAAGAGGCAATTAGCTTTCGTCAGATTACGTTTAATGTTTTGATCAAATTTTTGAGCTTGTTAGCTTTGTATTTAGCAGGCAAAAAGTTGCTCCATAAACGTATCACTTTCGGACTCGGTAATCTCACCTATCTTGTAGTCAAAGTTCATGACGGAACTCGAATTCATTATTATCGATTCGGTAGTAGAACTTCCGGTCTTGAAGATTCGATTATACAGTAAAACTTTGGGATCCAGTTCCTCGCAACTAACTCTATCGAACTTCAAAATTCCATTCGTTGCCTGTGTCGTTCCCATTCTCCTCTCCCATTTTTCTTGTGATGTGAAGTTTGTCACATGCTGTGGCGGTGTCTCGGCGATATTACAGTGATCAAAGTCTACGCATGCACCCACCCTGCGAGAATAATTGTAATAAGCTAGTTTTTATTGCTGTTGTTTTTTGAGCTCGTCTCAGTAATTTGTGTCGCTTTGCAGTCCTATGTTTTCGGGCTCACGCCAGATTTCATCAAATACAAGTCTATTTTTCACCATTTTAGAGAAAGTTATAGCCTGGATTTTTTAACCCAACAAAGAGCCATAGGTTACCACTAAACATGCTTCGAGCAACTCGGTTCAGGCTCTTAAGATAGCCATAACAGGGGTAAGGAGTCAGGGACTGTTTTCGACTCATCGTCGTCTTAATTAACTACGTGCTCACACGCAAATCACTTGAATCGCTCTGTGTTTGTTTGTTTGTTAGTTTGTTTGTTTGTGAGATCAAGTCATTTAAACAAACCTTAGAATATTTTCTTCGTCTCCAGACTCCCCAGAACCAATTTTCCTTGAAAACAAGGCGCTATTTTTAAAACTCTCGATTCTCGTTGTTTTTGCAGAATCATTCGTTGGAGAGATCGTTCGATTTGCGCGCAAAGAAATGTTTGTCCTTTTAGTTCTAAAAACAGGCTCCTTTGTGTTATTTTTCTGTTTACCCAGAATAGGTCTGTAGATCATTATATCATCCCGGTCACCTGATCCAAAGTCATTGCTGTTAACGTCGTCTCTCTTAACTTTAAGTGCCTTGCGAGTTGTTACGCTGCTGTCAAAATACTTTCTCCCAATGTCTCTTAACACATGACTCAAGTTAAAGGTCTCGAGATGATGAAGAGAACTTTGACGCAAAAGCAGCCACAGCATTGCGAGATCAGCTTCACTCTGGTTACCCAACGCCTCTTCCGAATTATTTCTTTGTGTATTTAAGTCGATATTATTCGCTAATTCAAAGAGCTTTTTCTTAAGGTTAAACGTTCCTTCTGAAGATAACTGCAGCTCTGAATTGTTGTTACTCAATCTCGGATCAATGATTTGATTGTTTCCATGGTTTTTAGCAATGTTATCACGCATGTGCAGTTTATCGTGGCCATTTTCCTTCAGAAATTTCACCAGCAGCGCAGTATTCTCTAATCCAGGATCATGTATATCTATGTCCGCAAGATTTTGGCCTTTTTTGGTGATTTTTTCTAATACCCTAGAGAGATTAAAAGGCTCCGTAAATTCTTTAGATCTGTTGTATTGTCCAGTTGAGTGATTTCCATCAACAGTACTTTTTAAAAGTTTGCTCACAAGTGCATCAAGCAAACTATGTCCTAGGTGACTCCTTCTTTCTCGTGTATTATCTGTTTTCGTATGCACAACAGTTAAATTAGCACTTTTTTCTCCTTCTGGCTTTGTGGTCTCCTCAATCACAGTCGTTCGATTACCAATAGCTATCCCTGCTTTGTGTTGTGGCTTTTTATTTTCAGTAAAATTATGAAGAAGATCTACTAGTTGTCTTTCCTTAGCTGTGACGTTCAAAAACTTCACAAAGAAAGGCGGAAGTGTAGTTTTCGCTGCTTTCGTCGCTGCATCTAGATCATTTCCTTTCGAATTATTGTGTTGCAAGTCTTTGCTTGTGGCATTTGTTATTCCTAACCTCCTTGCATGCTTCAGTTCCAAATCCTCTATTTTTGAGTCCATTCCCACTTCTATTCTTAATTTTTCTTTTCCATGTTGTTGAGCCCGCTGGACCGATTCCCTCACTTCATCTTCCTCCTCGTCGGTCAAGTCTTCTCTTTCAACTCGCATCAGTTTTTTGTCCGAGTCTTTCGATCCAGATCCCCTGGACTCCTTTATCTTCGTTAGCAATCCATGCTGCTCTCTTCGAATCTCTTCTTTGTCAATACTTTTATCAACTCTCTCGACGCGAGTAAGTTTCCTATTGGCTTCCTCCTCGGAGATGTTAGCTTTTCGTAGAATTTCTTCAGCCACTTTTCCCACTATGTCTGAAGGTGGAAGAAGATGTCTTTCAGAGTCTAGAGTTTCATTAACTCGAGTCTTGTTGTCCTTCTTGTCTGCTTCATTGTGTAAACTCGTTTTCAGTGAAGTTCTATTAAGCCCTGCAAAATGAAGTTTCTCTCCTCTTCCTCCAGAGAGGTTTACTGTCTTCTGACGTCCATTTGCAGTAAAGGGTTGATTCTGTTTTCTGGTCGTGCCCTCGGGTTTAGCTTTGAAAATTTAAGGGTAATATTTCGTTAGAGCAACATAATTTGAAAAGTTTACGTTTTCAATTTGCGTCAACGACTCAAGGTTGTTACGCCAATAAAGACGAATGATCAAAAAGCTTCCGTTCATAGCGTTTCGATACCTTTATCAAGCTATTTAGCCTTTTTCGCCCAGTTAACATGATAATAGGGACCTTTATAGATCTGTAAAGGATAACACTAGATAGCGCCCAATGGGACCCCTCGCGACATTTCCTTTCGTTTTACACAATGCATATTCCACACCCTTACCGGACTGAGTACAGGAAAAGAAAATACTGCACTGTGAAAATTGACATTCATTTTAGCAAGAAACAACGTTTTAGTGATCAAAAAAACTACCCATGCATTCAGAGGAGTGTTTAAGCACTAACATGGTCACGTGGTTTACGATCACATGACTGATAGTTAACTCAAACACTCGACTGATGAAGAAGTTGTGACAGCGTCGAAATATTTCTGTATTAACACGAGACGCGCAAAAAGGGGGTCGCTTCACACTCTGTTTATTTCCAATTCAAGCACGGCTGATTATCCAAGATGGCGATTAGACTGCTAGCATGCAGTCCCTTCAATGTCTGCTTTAGTCACGCAAGGAAACCGAAGAGCCGAGGGGACAATGGGGATAGAGCGCTATCTCCATTCTCCCCTCGGCTTTTCGGTTCGCTTGAGTGACTTAAGTGACTAAGAAGGGACTGGCGATCAACAAACAGCAACATAGAGACGAAATCCCTAGGGAAAAGATATTTCCAGCGCGAGAAAAAGGGACGGAGAGTTAAAAGAAAGGAACAATTGATAACATCCCATAATGTATTACGGACACATTGCCATAAAGGGATTTTTTTATTGCAAAAATTGTGTAATTTGTGATAATTGTAAATCAGCACAAATTGTTATATTGCCGTCACGTATAAGAGGGCTGGTGAGCCGTGTTTATAGGGGCGCATTGGTTTGTGCGATTTAGGTTTGTGGTTTGCGGGCGTTAGTAGGCTAAAGCCCGGTTTACACTAGAGAAAATTTTCTGCACTGCTCGTGTGAAATTGGCACGGAAGCCTAAAAAGAGATCGGCAAACTTTGTTTACACTACACCATTTTTACCATATAAAAATTACCGTGCCAAAATGTTTGGGCCCGGGTAAGTTCTCTTGTAGACATGCGCACTTCAATTATAATCAAGAACGTCCGCGTGATTTTGGTGGAGAATGAGCAGCCATCTTGAAATATACGCAAAAAAACCGCTAGCCTACATGAATTAAGGCTCAAATTTGGCCCTTTAAAGTGTTTACACTACTTGTTCTATCCGAACCGTGCCTATTTTTTCAGCACCCGTGCCATTTTTACCCGTGCTCGGACTACCTCGCCGAAGGTCCCAGCACGGGTAAGAATTTTGGTTCGGCAAGGATGAAATTTGGTACTGACAGGTTCTTTACACTGCAAATTTTATCCGAGTCGAACCCTATTTTTTAGGACCCGTGCCAATTTCACCCGAGCCGTGCCAAAAAATTTCTGCAGTGTAAACCGGGCTTAAACCGGGCTTAAGTCATTCTACGGTCAGCCGTCGCGGTGTGCA
>OX421452.1:36025684-36040684 GCA_949126865.1 Montipora capitata | reverse complement strand
CTATACAGCTCGTCCAATAGTCACACCATTAAGACTCTGGGAAAGGATGATTTGAGGCCAATATTTGACATTATTATCCAACTGTATTAGTTATAGTACAGAAAGGCCGCGAAACGAGTATAAATACTTGCACGACATTGTACAGTTAGTTATTGTACACTTGGTTATTGTACAGTAGAGAACCGGTTTGACTAGTTTAGTGGCTGACGTTGCCCCGCCCGCTCAAATCTGTTGTCACACGTTCTCGGCTCTTTACAATTCATTTGCTAAACATTTAGTGCAAAAAAGTTGGATAATAAATAGGTTATTAGATGTTTTGGTGAGTATTATCGCTGAGTATTTGTACTCGTTGTTTACACAACTCGTAAAAATACTCATGAGACAATTATTCCACGATTCTTTTTACCTTGCGCAAATGAGGGGTAATCGAAAAACGTGATTGGCGAATCTGAATTTTCACTCCAGCATGCTTGCCTTAAGTTAAAATATTTTTATGATTGATCCAATAATATGGAACTTGGCTATACGTGCTAAGGTCTTCAAGGTTAAGGGTACAAGTTACTTTTAAACGGAAACAAATGAGCGAGGGAAGTAAATAAGCACGAAAAAAGTCACTCAAAAGAACGAGTTTCTTAACATTTATTTCAATACCATATTTTACTTGCCATTAAGGTGATTCCCTAGTATTGCACTGCGCATCCTGTTCTGCGCATAACACGGCGTAGGCCACGTTCGTATTCAGGTTCAGTTCTCTTTTCTGTCTCACAAGTCTCAACGGATATTTCTAAACAAAACAATATTTGAATTTAACCATAAAGACTCGTATAGCCATGTGTGAATATTGATGTATCGAACGTGGCCAAAAACATTCCAAAATGGCGACCTTTCGTGCGGGAAAGCTCGCTAGGAAGAAGAATGGCCGTTTTTAGACTTTCTCTTTTTAGACTCTCACAAAACGAAAAAGTCGAGTGATAGCCTTGATGATGCTAAAGTGTCATTTCAGTCCGAGAGTGAAAGTGAAACCGCGCTCTCGGGGAAGCATGTTGTTGAGGGGTCGAGCTTGGTTTGCTTTCTGTTTTTTTTTTTCCTAAACGAGGCCGGTGACCTATCTTTTTTTGCCATAATATTATTCTCTTACTCCTCCTCTGTGAATGTGAAAATTTTACGTCAGAAAAAAAAGTTACAGGGAAAAAAGTATTCGTAGCCATTACTCGTGGACACAAAATTGTCTCCTCGAGATCACGCACCCGAGGAATATTTGTAGTCAGTGCCTTTTCAAGACGTGTGCCTGAGTCATAAAACAAACATTAAGTTATTCCTTTTGAAAAATACAATACACCTGTTTTCTTATTTCAAGAATTACGTCAAAGCTGTGCTTCCTGTTCCTGCAAAACGTAGCGTGAACCGATGGAACAACTTGTCTTTGATAGATGAAGTCGCACTGATTAAATGAGTAACTTGAGCAAGTCATATCTCCCAAACGAGCTTGGTGACCTTTTTTTTTAATTGCATATTTCAAGTCACCATAATGTAGGGAACAATCGAGAAAAGTTTAAAGAAAATCTTACGACAACTTCTATTACTAAGGAATCACCTTAAACACAACATAGTATTGCCAGGGTCCATTTCGACGTTGATGCTAAAGAAAAGAAGTACTTTACATGTACGCATACTCATTAGATCACGATGTATAAAACTCGGAACGAAACGGATCCATAGTTCACATGCAGGCAAAGAATTTAGGATAGTGAAGACGGCGATATTTACAGGAGACACCGAGCAGAGTTAAAACCTCCTTTTTGTGCAGTGTAACCAATACCTCTTGCAACGTAAAAGCCTCAAGGAACAAGAAGGACCAAACTCGAAGATCAGTCGCTAAACGAATTGTTGTTTTATGTCAGTTCAACGCTTCAGTTCATCTTACTTTCATATATTTTTTTGTCTACCGGCCTGATGTCAGCGCACGATTCCTCCTTTTTCGTCTTCTTTCATTTCCACATCCGCCTCCCCATTCACTTCCGTTGATGATGCTACCCGGTCGTTCATCGAAAGTGAGTTTGTTTGAGCTTCAGTTTCTTTGTCGACAGCCTCCTGGAATACGTCTTTGCGTTCCTCGTGCCCAGTCTCTTGCTCTTCCTGGCGTGCAAGCCGCTCAAACATGTTGGCTGCAAAAAAAGGAGCGAATGTTCGTTACAAACCAACGGCAGATCCAGTTTTTGATTTCTCGTGGCTCAGGTCAGCCCTTTTAATTTTCTCGGGGTGATCATTTTGCGCCTTGCCCTCCAAAAACACCATAATATTAACAATCCCTTTAAGCCTCACATTTATACAATTGTAAATCGGCATTCCTTTTTAAGTGGAACGTAGAGTTTGTGAATCACCATTGTTCTCATGATTTGAACGCTTCTGTGGTCCAAAGTAAATATCATTATATACTTACCGTCTGAGAAAAAAATTCAATTGGGGAATTGGGGAACATTACGCCGTACGTAGCTCGGAAATAATGAAAACAGCAGTGACGAAAACCATGTGTGGCTTTTGAGATTTCGAGCTGAACCTCAGCCTATTTACAGTGTATAAGAGTGAAGTTGAGGTTTTAAACCTTTGCAAAAACCGTGAATGATTAGTCTTGCACAGCGTTCAGTCAAAATTGATTTAAAATATTTATGAAGATCAACTAGACTATTGCACGACTGATAAAACAACGCGAAAATGTATGTTTTAACGATATTTCGGCTGGCCAAGACTAGCCTTCATCAGGTTTATTTGGAGATCTAACGAACTTACAGAATATATATATACAAATGTGATGAAGTAATTAAAGAAGATTTCAAATGGTAACGTAACGTGATATAGCTTCTGGATACCCAAACCAAAATTTCAAAAGAATAAAATGCCGTTGAAACACAATATAGTAAATAACGAGATCGTAAAATTATCCGTCATGCACGCTTGTTTATCCCAAGAGGTTCTGTTGTTTGAGCTTTTTCAATAAGATGGGCTTCCCGAGCTTTCCTAAAAGAGTCACGTTCATTGATGAGCTTTTCAATGGGAATGAGTAACATATGACACTGTGTGAATGGTTATTGCTAAGAAAGACTTCACCATACATTAAGACTTCACCACAAGGTCACCATTGTTGCTTCGCTCCAAAACTCATACCAATAGACCCTTTGCATAAATGGCGCCCAAATTTGAATATCAATAGTTGATACATCCTTAGCCTCGTGGTTATGTTTCAAGACAAAGGATTTTTCTCATGAATGTGAGGCTAAGGATGTATCAAGTATTGTTATTCAAATTTGGGCGCCATTTATGCAAAGGGTCTATAGACGCAAAAAAATAAGAAAACTAAAGGGACGTTATACACACATTCTGCATTGATGACATTTGCAACATAAATGCACACAAGAAAACACCCGGTTTTAAAAATGTTTAAGCTCACTTAATTAAAATTTAACTACCCCGCAGTTAAAGCAGTTTAAAAGATGTTCAACCAGGAGCTGTGCAAAAACTATAGAAAGTCAGTTGCTTCCATGTCAATCACTAACAAAAGCCAACAAAGCTGTTGTATTATAGGTCTCGTTCTTCAAAACCTTCCAACTAATTTATGAGTCCTGGCCTTGTACTGCATTTTCCTGGCCTCGGTTGTTCAAAAGGGGATAGCGCTATCCACTGGATAAATCACTATCCAGCGGATAAACACTAGCAAAACCAATTGAGTTATCCAGTGGATAGCGCTATCCACCCTTCGAACAACTGGGCCCCGAACGCTACAGTTGCATGAGATTATCTCACCATATATGGACTTCTCCTTTGCTGTGTGCAGTCGGATTTTTTTATTCACCAACTGCAGCTGTTGCTGGGCTTCCTTGTTATCCGGGTCAAGTTTCAACGCTCGTTGGAAGTCTTCCTTTGCCAAGTCTAGTTCATCGACAGCAATTCGTGCCTGTCGAGGAACAAACAACAGTGAATTTGAAATAGAAAAAAATTCAAGGCCAAAAAGGATATTAGGAGGGCAAGAATCAAATCAAAGACTTTGCACATTGTATGTGAGAAGAAGCGCATGACCCTGAAGCGTGTAACTCGCAACTCTTTTCCTTGGAACAAAGCTGGGGATTTTGCGACACCAATTTTATGCCCAAATATGGACAGAAATAAGATCGACGCTGCATGCGCAAGAAATTGCACGAGCTACGTTACATCCAAATAAGGATTTTTTTTAAAAAAAACTCAAGAAACCCCAGCTCTGAACCAAAGTTAATCGCTTCAAGTTCATAAGCTTCTGATGTGAGACAACCAGTATCAAAAAGAGCCCGTTGATCACGTAATCGGGAGGCGCGGTGGCCTCATGGTTAGTGTGCTCGACTCCGGATCGAGTAGTCCGGGTTCGGGTCCCGGCCGGGGTTATTGTGTTGTGTTCTTGGGCAAAGCACTTTACTCACACGGTGCCTCTCTCCACCCAGCGCCCGGTTGTTCGAAAGCCGGTTAACTTAATCCAGGATTAGCATAAACTTTTGATTCAAGTTTTTAAATTTTTGGTGAAAGTTTCTTATGCTTATTTTTGTTTTTCAAGATTGATATCTTTTAATGTAAAGTTTTGGCGAATATCAGTGTCAAACAACATGTGGGAGTAGAGAAATAAACTCCTTGGTTGATTTTTAATCTGGGATTAGGGTTAATCGGTTTTTGAACAACCGGGCCCAGGTGTCTAAATGGGTACCGGCAAAATGCTGGGGGTAATCCTGCGATGGACTGGCATCCCATCCAGGGGGTAGTAAAAATACTCCTAGTCGCTTCATGCCACAGAAACCGGGAGCTCCGGCTCTGATGGACCACTTGGCTCGTAAACAGACTTTACTAATTATGTGATCGGCAGCAATATTGTTTAACTTCAACAAAACGGAATATTTTCATATGTTCGAGTTTAAAGGGGCTGTGTTACGGCAGTGAAATTTTAATCTGGGTAGTTTTACCAATTAGTGGCTCCTACTCGTTATGCAACTTAGTTTTTTAACCAGAACTTACTTTTAATCTGATTTTAAGCAACGCAAGTGAAAGCTTCGTGAAAAAAAAAATGTTTGTCAAACATACATAAGTTACTTATTTCACCGAGTCCACGGGTCCCAACATATTGACCTGCTCCTAACTGAGTGGCTGCCGCTTCATAGCTCAGTTGGTAGAGCATTGGGCCGGCATCGCAGAGGAATCTCACTGAAGCTCCGTGAATTTTTCAGGTGTCAATAAACGACATGTCTGTTCAGTTTGTACAACAATGACATGCCGGAGGCTGTGACATCAGGCAATCTCTACCTTTATGCTGACGATGCTACGGTGTACTGCATCGGATCAACCGTTGATGAAGCATGTAACCTACTCGACAATGCACTGGACGAGATTAATAAATGGTGCATGACTAACTCGTTGAAGCCGCACCCTTCAAAATGCGAAGTAATATTGTTGCACCGGCGATCTTTAACTGGTCTCCATACCCTTTGATTACCATTGGTAACGTTAACGTTGCATGGGTATGTCACGCAAGGTTGCTGGGTATTACCATTCACCGAAACCTTACATGGAAGAAACATCTCATGGAATTAAAGTACTAGTATGTTGTAAATTGAACTTATTGAAACTGAAGTGCTCTTTTTTAATGAGAAAATCTCTTCTAGACCTATATTTTAAGGTATTTTTCCCTTCTGTGACGTATGGCATCTCTATCTGGGAAAACTGTGGCAACATGGACTACATTAAAACCCTGCGAGCACTACACTGTCGTGCAGGAAGAATAATTTTAATTTACCACGGCATACATTATCAGAAGTGGTTATGGAACTTACACAATGGGACTCGATCTATGATCTGTTTAAACTAAAGGCTGGTTTTCACTAGCGACGGAGTCGGAGTCGTAGTCGGAGTCGTAAGAGCGCTTATGACTTAGTGAAAATCAAAGATCGGTGTCGTAAGCGGAGTCATAAGCTCGACGAAATCGGAGTCGGAAGAATCAGAACGTTCCCATTTTCTTCCGACTCCGCTATGACTCCGTCGCTTATGATCCAGTGAAAACTAGACTGTCGAAGTCGGAAGCAGAAGCGGAAGAACCAACCAATCACAATGCTTGGAATCGAGCATTGTGATTGGTTTATTCTTCCACTTCTGCTTCCGACTCCGACAATGCAGTCTTCACTGCATCATAAGGGACGGAGTCATAAGCGGAATCGGTGTTCTGCTTCCGACTTCGACAGTTTGATTTTCACTAGATCGTATCGATCTGCGCTTCTGATTACGACTCCGACTCCAACTCCGTCGCTAGTGAAAACCAGCCTAAAGTCTCGTTTAACTATTTTACAACAACAACAACAACAAAAAATTACAACATAGTTAGCGATAACGTACCCTCACTGATTTCAGATTTTAGCTGTATAGTCTATTCGTTATAGAGGCGCTGTGTTATGGAACATTGTCTCAGATTATTTTAAAGACTCTTGTAGTTTTAAGCAATTTTAGAGAAAGGTGCAATCTGATCCCACATTCAGGGAATTCAGATTTACCAGTTCACCCTTGTAGTTGGTAGCGAAGACGACGTCCAATTTTTAATGTCTGATTTTAATCTTAAATTATCTTGAATTATGAAAGTACATTTTGCATTGTCATTCTTTACTTTTAGCCTGTTTTTTTTTTTATTCAATTAATGTATTTTATCCACTTCTACTAGTAGGTTACTTAGGTATTTAGCTAGCCACACACGACCCCTTAAACACGAAGACGCACTATAAAAGGGGGCGCTTCACGCACTGCTTTTGTTCGAATTCATTGAAGCACGACTGATTAATTATCCAAGATGGTGATCAACAAACAGCAACACAGAGACGGAAGCCCGAAAAGATATTTCTAGCGCGAAAAAAAAGGGACTGGGAATTTGAAAAAAGAACGACGGATAACATTTTATGGCATGTTATGGACACATTGCCATAAGGGGCTTTTTTTATTGAAGAAATTATCACAGAGCTCTCGGTTGCGTCCACGGTTGATTGATAAATCATTTGCATGTGCCTAAGGCACCACGCCTTTTATAGTCCCGCGCACGTCAACGGTGACTGACAAATGAGCCTCGATCTTCCCAGGGAAGACTTCCTTATATAGCGCGCCTTCGTGTTTAAGCATGTAGTGCTTTTATTCTCGTGTTTAAATAAAGAAACTTACTTAAATTGTTCAGATAAGTGCAAGGATCCTTTTTCCATTTTAAATGTAATTTAAACAAACTACAGAGATAAACTATGAAAAACGGTTAGGCTGAACAGTTTTCAAAAGCCCCAATTGTAATCCATTTTAGGGCCTGTTTACATGGTGCAGTAACCCGCCTGTCTATATGAACTCTTCTTTTTTCAGCCTCGCGTTTACATGATAGGTGAGGTAACCCGCCCAGCTGGGGTCGCGTTTCGCCATGTAAACGCTTGAAGGTAGGGTAACCCGCCTACGGTCGGCTCGTGTCACAATAGGGAACTTAAGCAACGACAACGGCCAAGACCAATAGCTTTGTACGCCCTGCACGTGCGTTTTTCACTTTTGTCCATTTCTTTGCTGTCGTCAGCAAAACAACAACGTGAAATAGCCATATTTAAGGTTCTATGAAGAACGTCAGCACTTGAGGAGAAATTTGCATTTTCTCCCCTAAATTAAGCGCCGTTGTGTCATTTTTGAGGAACTACCATGACGTTCTCGTTGTCGTCGCCGTCGTCGTTGCTTAAGTTCCCTAATATACTGCCTTTGGCGGAGGCGTTGCAGTATAAAAAGTGATGAGAAGAAGCTACAGCCCTGAAAAGTTGAAGCAAGAGTAGTTAGTGAGAGTAGAAGAGCATAAACCGTCAAAATGCGTCCTTCACTCGCTCGCCATTTTGCCTGTTTATGTAATTAGCGACCACGCAGTAGTCTTGAGAAAGGTCACCCCCTGGGAGGTAAGATTGCATGTAAACGCGGGTTACCCCACCTCCATGCAAACAGAGCCCTTAAATCCTCTTCAATTTTGTCTATCCTTGTCCCCTTTTATTCAAACCTTCCTTCAATGTTTTTAGTTATTTTTGTGTTTCGCTTGATTTGGTTGCCAGTTTTGGTCGCTGATTTTGGCTAAATACTCCGATTCCATAAAAAACCGGAAGTTGCATGCAAGTGAGGCTTAATAGCCCTCGCAGCATGAAAAATGTCGGACAAAACAAACAAGAGCGGGGTCGTGGGCAAATTTAAAGCTACTTCAGCCGTGCAAATTGTTAGCAAGGAGAAAAAAATTGGTCACAAATGTTGCGCAGCTGCAAACTGTAATAACCGAAGTGAAAACCGACCCGATTTATCGTTTCACGCGTTTCCATCGGACGCACAACAACTGAAGAAGTGGGAAATTCGTATGAAAAGAGGTGATGCATTCTTTGCCACGGTAGGAAACAAGTTCTGTTGTTCTGAACACTTCTTACCTACGGATTTTAAACGGAGTCTGACTGGCCATAGACGAGACTTAAAACCGGGAAGCGTACCATCGGTCTTTCCTTGGACAAAAGTGGATGAAGGATCGCTTTGTAGGGCGAAAAGGTCGAAGTTGAGATGTGAGAAATCTGAAGGGATAACAAGAGCCGAGAGTGCTCATGAAAATAAAGAGCAGAAAGGGATTGCAGAAGCTTTCCGAAACGACTTCGTTGTGTTCGGCCCAACAACACTTGACAAGTGGATAGACGAAATAAAGATGGAACATGGAAGGCTGCTTCAAGAATTACAAGAATTTAAAGCAAAGGAGAGGATTTCCAAGTTTGGTCTGGAAAGATTTTCAAGTAGTGATGAAGATATAAAATTTTATACTGGATTTCCAGACTATGTAACTTTATTAGAATTCTGGAAATATGTTGAGCCTAATGCCTCAAAATTAACTTATTTCAGTTTTGTACGTGATAATACTGATTCTATTAATTTTGAAGATAAATTTCCTTTTATGGCAGGGAAAGAAAAGAGCTTTCCTGGACGCAACGTTGGTTGCGCCAGAAGTTTGCAACCAATTGATGAGTTTTGGCTTTTTTTAACCCGTCTAAGACTTGGGTTATTCGAGCGTGATCTCGCGTTTAGGTTTAGTGTTTCAGAGCAAGTTGTTTCAGATATAACTATAACGTGGGCTAATTACCTATATTTAATGCTAGGAAGCTTACCTATATGGTCCTCTAAAGAGCAGATTAAACAACATCTACCTGAAGTTTTTAAGGGCGAGTTTGAAAACATAAGATGCATAATAGACTGCACAGAAATAAAATGCCAGACTCCTCAAGACCTTGAGAAACAAAGTGAACTTTATTCTGAATACAAGTCCCATAACACATTCAAAGGTCTTGTAGGAATTTCCCCAAATGTTTGGATTACATTTGTGAGTAGCTTGTATGGAGGAAGTATATCTGACAAGGAGATTGTCAAAAACAGTTCTTTTGTTGATTTGCTTGATCAACATGACCTGATTATGGCTGACCGTGGATTTGACATTCAGGATTTACTGGCAAAAAAGAAGGTAACACTTTTCATTCCTCCTAAACGACAAAGCAAATCTGAACAGTTCTCCAAAGAAGACTGTTTTGAGACTATGAGAATTGCCAATTTAAGAATCCACGTCGAAAGGGCCATTAGAAGAATCAAAGGTTGGCACATCTTTGATAGTGTTGTGCCATTAAGTTTATTTGGAGTAATAAATCAGCTCTGGACAGTGACCTGCTTGCTTGTAAACTGGCAAAAGCCTGCTTTAACATGTTAATGAAATGTGTCATTCACTGGTTTATCTTAACATTATGATGTGCAAAACCTTCTTGTCTATTATTAAAAGCTTCTGTGATGCTGGAGATTGAGGTCCTTTTCAACTAATTTGTCTATATTACTGCACCGAACTTTAGTAAAACATGTTTGCATTCTCTTTCAATGTGCATGGTAAATTTAACGAAAAGCACGAGATTTTACAAATGTGATTGTAATCAGTGAAAACTACACCTACATAGGCCATCTCTGATCCTGGGGTAAGCTAACTCGTATATGATATATTTATCATAAAAATCTTCAATGTTCTTTTGTTTCTCCTTCCACCATTCTGGTTCGAAGGAGATTTCCATGCAAAACAATTTTCCATTACTTCCACGGATTGCAAGGACACTCCAAAGTCTCTTAACCACATACATTTGCTGCTGTACTTGATAAAAATACATGTGATTCTTGTTGACTTGTAATACACCTGAATCTGTCCTTTTGCATATAGTTTTCCGCACAAGAGCATCTTCTAGGCTCTCTCCATTATTGACAACGATATTCTTAGCTTCAAAAATTCCATGTGGGTCATTCCTGCTAGGATCAGTTATTACACCGTCTGGTGAGGCACCCAAAACACCATTTTCTTTTTCAATAAAGAAACCACATTGCATTACAGTGACTTGTTCGTGTCCCTGCTGATGCATCATTTCAATGTAACCATCTATCACTAGTTGTTCATTCTTTAAGCCATCTCTCATAGCCGATGACTGATAGTTGCTGCCATAGTTTAGGACTTCTTTGATTATTTTAGTGGGGGAAGTCCCTACCTTGTGAGAACATCCAACCCTGTAGCTCTTTGAAGCTGTAACTCTACCAAACCTGTGATTGTACCATTCTTGGCAGGCAGACTGTCTTCTTGTTTGATACTCTATGTCTGCAATTTCATCTTCAGTTTTGAAAAGACCTTTTTTAATTCTTTCACAACGCTGGTGTATTTCATGGAGAGACACTGGGTTTTCTTTCACTGGCGAAATTATTCGAAAACCATTGTCCTCATTACGTTTTGTTTCCTCCCTTCCCTTAACTATTTCACTAACTTGTACTTCGCAACTTGAAATTGAAGGCGAAGAGTTAGAAGAGGTACAACTCTCCTTCTCTTGAACGACTGTTCCAAACTCTTTTAGTTGCACATGAAGTGCAGAACCATAGGCAACCTCTCCAACTATTGTGTCAACTAACTTGATATCATCTACATCAGGGATCATTTTCGACAATGGAACATCAGGATTTAGTTTTTGTAGATTTTGTTTCAATTTTCCAACAGATTCTAAGTCTATCTTACGTGATTTTGATGGCCTTGGATCGAACAACGTGGGATAGACACCCCGTCGCTTTCTTCCCTTGATATCTAAGGAAAGGCGGGGTTTGAATAGTTTCTGTGTCATGATTGGGTTGTGCTGTACAGTCCTTTTTCCAGGTATTCCCCATTTTCTAGGTTTGGAGGTACAACTGCGCTTATCAGCGGGCTGAACCCCATCTTTCCTGGATATTTCATCCAGTTTCCATATTACCGCCATCACGTGGCAGCAACAACCGCTTTTTCCCGCAGGGCATATTTTGTCACATTCGGCAGACAGAATTTTAGGCTTGCCGTTCCTCTGAATTACCATTTTGACTTTATATTTCACGGATTTCCTATAGGAAGCCCAGCAAAGCGCTCGGAGGTAAACAACATCCTCCGAATTAGGACTCACACATATTTGGAGGTCGTGAACAAAAGAGAGTAATCTTAGCCCTTTGGAACTTGCAAACTCAGAAACTGCGTCAGTTGATTTCCTAGTGTTCTTTCCACAGTTCTGTAGGTGTGCTAATGTATCAAGTGGAACAAATTTGGGAAGGGCAGTGAAATCATCGGCAAATGCTGAATCAGAGGTGGGAAAGTTCTCGAAGTGGTTTGCTGTGGCACTCGCGTTTTCCCCATTTCCCCTGAATTCTTCATTTAGTCTCGCTAACTTTGCTTTAGTGAAGCTCTTGTCTGGATCTGGGTCGTATATTTTTAGAGTGTTCATTCCTTGCAGGTTCTTGACTCTATTATAAAAGAAAGTAAATTCTATATGAAACTGTTCCACATTAAAATTATAAACAGCCGATAGAAGGATGACACACCAACACCTACCTTTCAAAAAGTTCCTTTTTGTTACCACTTTGATTAATCCGACGACATTTCAACCAATATTTCAGTTGATTAACGGTCAATTTTGGTAGCTCATCTTCACGGAAGCTAGCTCCAGGAATATCTTCGGGAGCAAGATCGATTTGATCGTCCGACATGTTGTTTCAAATTCAACTTTCCCGCGAGGGCTATTAAGCCTCACTTGCATGCAACTTCCGGTTTTTTCTGGAATCGGAGTATTTCGAGAAACGACCCCTTTAATTCGCAAAGTATTATTTAGGGGCACTTAAAGACTTCAAGTGTGACACGTACCATTTAAATGGAATGAACGAAGCAGTACTTTACTGTACTTTGGTGCTCAGTGTTCGACACTAACTTTCTTACTAATTTGCCCTTTGGGCAACCAGTTTTGTTTTTTTGGTTGCCAATGGTTTTTTTTTTGGTGGCCCAGCTTCTAAAGACCTGTTGCTCATTAAAACTCAAAGGAGGCTTATAAAAATAAAATGTCAATTTTGTCGGTCCACGAAAGAGGATATAATGAAAAATATAACAAACTGTTATCCGATCATTTGGTGTTCACTGGTCACTTAAGTAGTAACTTAGTAAATGCTTTGCAACCAAATCAAACGCAATCGAGAAAATTTCATGAATTTCCTTCACCGTTGTCACCACCATTTCGCTTTTTTCTAGAAAAACCGAACTCAAAAAGACTCGCAGCTCATTTATTTACAGGTTTGTTCGATATCAAAGTACCTTAGCGGATTTGGCCGTGCGAAAACTGGGTTCCATTGTAACAAGCATTTTTTTCGCACGGCTACGCACTGTTTTGAGGTTTGTACCAATATATTTTTAACAGAAAAATAAATGACGGGAAAGAGATGTAACGTTGCTAATTTTTTTTATCGCGTTTGCGGCGACTACTAGTCACTTTCTTCGTTGCAAATCAAATCTTCCAGCAAAATATTACTGGAACAAAAACTCCGATTGCTCGATCGAGCAAGTCATAGAGTTGTTTTACTTGCCCACGGATATATTTCGCTTGGGGCAAGCGTTACTGTCGAACACTGCTGTCACTGCTATTGTAAAGCAACGAGCTATCAAAAAAAAAACTCCACAACACGTCGAGTGTTCTCAGTTTTTACTCCTGTAAAACGCGGCCATGATTTTCAGAGGAAACAAAAGGTTTCAGGTTTTTTATACGTTGATGAATGTCATAATGCTCATAATAAATGCTCATAATAAAATTCCTGGTACACACAATCTTACCTTTCCTCTCCTAAATAATGCCTTAACACTCTTCTTATCCATCTGAAGGGCCTGGGAAGACAAAAAACAACACTCAAGTATTTTTTTTTAATTATAGCAAGAAATCAAGTTTGAGTTTGAAGATGAGAGCAGATTTACCTAACCATAAGAAGTTCAGGTCAATTGAAAATCAAATGAAAATGAAAAGCGAAAACGATGTTAAAGTCTCATTTACACCAGCAAGTTTTCCTTGACAAGCTTTCTCGACAATTATCATCAATGAACGAAATGGTATATGAAATGAATCATATATTGAACTGCGGATATGAAATCAAGTGAAGCTATGATCCTCGCAGTTATGAATGCAATCAGTGGCTTCCTAGTTCAGTTGGTTATAGCCTGTTCCAGGCTCTCAGATAGTCGAGAAAACGAAAAGAACTGCGTGTGAAAAGCGAGTGGGGGCTTGGGTCGAGGCGAGGCGCCCGCCGGCATCGCGAGGTCACGGGATCAAACCCCAATGAAGTCCTGAAATTTTCTGGCTTTTCTACGCAATTACGCAATTGCTAAAAATGCGTTCACAACTGCGAGGATCATGGCTTCACTTGACACTTATCATTGCTCGTGTAAATGACAAGTTTTCGTTGAAAAGGAATAAATAAATAATTGCTCGTGTGGACGCTAAACAAGTTTAGCCTGTCCCCACAATACTTGTTATTCAGCGACTACACAAAAGAATGTCCCAGTCCCTATCATGTTCACTCCAACTTGATTTCGTTTTAGCCGTCATTGTGAATATTTTGACAGCAATCAGCATGAGCGTGACACTGGGAACTAATCTCATTAATATTCCTCGCCACATTTTCCTTGTCGTCCGTTTACATGAACAAATTTCATCCTTGACAATTTTTCCCCTATTTACACTTGCACGTGTAAACGGGGTTTAAGGGATCTTCTTGACTCTTTTTGAAAACGTTCCTGCTAGAAAGAAGCAATGAAACTCGACCAAAAAATCCTTTCAAGTTCTCTTAGTGCACAAAAGTGAAATGTTATTCAGCCTGTGGAATATTATTATCATCATCATCATTATAAAGTAAATTAAAATTTTAACATTTCTTTCTTTTCCAAAAGGAAGTGGTAAAAAAAGGAGAGACAAAGACTAAGATGGTTGTTTGAAGTTAAATTCGGCAGTACATTAGCAACCTTTGCGGCATGAATATAATGGTGCTAAACGTACTAACTGAAACAATTTCTAGTAAAGCAGGTAAAAGACTATTTAACAGTTTTAGCCAAGTTACCTGGCCAAAGAATGGAAGCGAGGCTGCCGGTGACCCTGCTTTCATACAAACCTTTGTGCTTTTCTAACGTTAATGTAGACAAATAAATTAAAATCACAACAACACAATTTACATAATAAAAGCAGTGAGGTCTCTATCAATACATGGTCACCAGCAGTCTCGCAGCCATCCATAGGCTAGGTCAAACAACCGTAAATGGGCTATTGGGTGGAATATTGTGTGGGTGGATAGTGAGTTGAGGGAAAATCATACCCAAAGTTAGGGTTAGTCTGTAAAATGAGGAAGAGAAATTCACAAAGCAAACTCTCAACCTTAAGATGGGGTTAACAAATAGAACAATTTTGTGTGAATTAAAAACTTTCATTTCAAAAACAGCCATATACAACAAGAAACTTAACTTATTCATGCCACAAAGGTTGCTAGTCTAATGCTGATTTTAACTTCAAACAAACTTAGTATAAGGTAAATTGAAATTATATTCATCCTTTCTTTTCCAAAAGGAGGTGGTAAAAAGAGGAGGAAGAAAAA
>OX421452.1:36005684-36020684 GCA_949126865.1 Montipora capitata | reverse complement strand
TGATCCTGAAGTCAAGTAAGGAAACATGTGAACAACTTCATTTTTTGGCAGACCATGTATCAAAATCATGCATCTTAAGTTTAGCCAAACAGAGAAAAAGAACAAACAAGAAAGTATGCATATTGGGTGAGGCTTTCACTACAATTTCAGGTTGCTGGTTATAATAATTAGTACAGAAGCTGGGGAACTGCAAATTTAGAAGCAAACAGCTAAGAAGAAGGGCGGGATGGGGGAATCAACCTGAAAGAAGCCAGGCTTCAAGCATGCAGAAGCCAGGAGAAATTCCTGACAAAGGCCATTAGTAACAGTACTCTTGGGTCTCAGGGTAATAATTCATTTCAGGGCTTTCATTAGGGACCCATATATACCGGTAACCTGTAACACCTGTCAGGGCTGAGCCCAGTCAATGTTACAGGTGATTGTTGCTGCAAAATTTATGTTCACGGAGCAAAACAAATTGAAATTTACTTACGAACATTTACGTTTTAAAATAAATATAATTGCTGCCTTGTGTTGTCTGTGTTCCTGATTCTAAGACATGTTTTCGGTAAAAATCCACACCTTTTCTGTAAAAAACTTTTGGAGCACATCCCCGATCAATCATTGTTGGATTCCAACACCATGTTCAGCAACAAAAGCCATTATTCAATGCACCATACTTACTATAAATGGGATTGCCATGACCATTTTTCATGGTTCTGTGTTGCATGACCATTTCCAAATGGTTAGTGCAAGGCTGCTGCCTAAGTAAAATTTTCCGGGAGCCCTTCGGGCTTCCAACATTAAAAAATAGTCTAGCCTAAGTCATTTTTTCAAGAGCCCAGAATTAGTTAATTCCAGCTGGGATCATATCTCCAAGAAAGTGAGGATGAATCAAGTAAGGCGCCCGTTCGGGTTACTTGTTCAGAAATTTGGTCGCCCGCGCTCCCAAATAAGGCGCCCCAGGCGACCGTTAGGCAGCAACCTCATTAGTGGTATCTTATTTAGTTAGTGGGTCAATAGCTTCAACATTTCAAGCAAGATAGAATGAATAACCAGCGAAGTATTACCTTCTCGCATAAGGAAAGATACTTCACGATCTTCAAACACCTTTCCATTGTACTTTCCAACAATGTGAGCTACAAAGTCAGCAAAAATAACATTCACAAGTTTGGCAGGTTTAGAACATCCAAAGATGGCCTGTGTTGCTGGCGGTATTTTAGCCGTGTGGAATACAGTTTTGGCAGCAAAGCCGCTAATCGCGAGTGGCATTAAGCCGCAAGGAGAATTGGGAGGAGGACTTTGCCCCCAAAATTTTATTCGGGGCGCCTAGAATACCACCAGCTACACAGGCTAAAAGCAATATCCTAACCTCTCCAGAGATGATGATAGTTGGCTTAAAAGCACAATATAAAATAATACCAATAAAATGGGCACCATGTTCAGGGCTCGACACTAACGGTAGCCAACTAGCCACAGCCTAGTGAAATTTCAGTTTTGGCTAGTAGATTTTGAGCTGCACTAGCCATTGGGGCTAGTAAAGATTATGAAGAAGTGGAGTTCTGGACGAAAACAAAAATGAAAATTATTTCTTACGGATAAGGTAAAAGGAGAGAATAGAAAATAACAACAGAAACTGTGAGCGGATTCTATGGAATTTACTGCCTTAGAAAACGATAAGTTGAAAAAAAAAAAAATTACGAGGAAATCAACGCGGATTACAGTTTCCCCACGCCACATTGCGAACGATTAATCACGAGTGAAATCATGCGGAACTTCTCGACTGCTGTTTCCATATGCAAGTAACTCTGTCGCAAACAATCACAAGCACCTTCCGAGAGCTTGATCACAAACAGTTTGCCTAAATGGAAAGACCTTTTACGTTCATCGCCGATAATCGCAAACAAGACGCAAGAGATAGAAATTGTCCTATTGTTACGTCTTGTTGGCGACGAGTAGCAATGCAAAAGCGAGGAAACAACGATATGGAAACACAATCGTAAACTGTCTCAGATTGTTTGCGATCAACCGACGATATTTTTGTGCACATGATACGTTTTGACGAATTAGAGGCAAGTATATGAAAATGTCGTCCGAGTACGATTGTGGCAATGAGGATAATCCTCAAAACAGTGTGAATTTAATGAATATCGTAGGGGAATATCCCGCCAAATATACCTGTAGTCAAGTTCTTGATAACAAAGAGCCAGTTCCTACAGTATAATTTGATACTGGCTTTAAATGCTGCAGCCGTTGCTGCTCCTCGAGAATGTATCGGACCCAGAATCGGTGACGTCTTTTTACACTTCCTCTCTGCCTTCTTCTTCGCGACAACTCTAACATAAGAAGTTGAACACGACGCAAAAACAAATTCTGCTTTAATTTCTGCGCCCTTTTCTTACGATATCACGAGATCAAGTTGCATAAAGCAATCACGCATATGGAAAGAGGATCGCAAAAAAAACGCAAAAAGTGACAGTGTTTGCGATCGAGCCAACGCAAACTGTTTGCGACTGTTTGCGACGTTGTTACCTGTATATGGAAAGAGGTCACGAATTTGTTTAGAAATTGAATCCAAATATAATTTATTTCAACTTAAAAAAGAAAGAGACAATATCAAGCGACTTATCTCATTTACTAGGCATGGTTTAGGGCAAGTCTGTCCTTTCGAAATTCCTTTATATAGAATTTAATATACTATTTTCCCGCATTCCGCTGCTTTCGTGCTTCATGCGTAGAATGGCGCTTTCAGGTTAAAATTTCAATCGCAAAAATAGCTCTAATCAAAGGAAAATCCTTTCCACAGACTTCCAAACGAGCAGTTTAGTTTTATGTACGGCTTATTTCTTAATTTAAACTCTATTCCTCGTTTTCCATACCCCGGTGCATTGCATGGTGAGTTGCAAAGTTTTGGCAATGGTTCAGCGACTGTGAGAATTGCGCTCAAGGCCACGAAACTTTGCCTTCGTGAGAAGAATTCGAGAAGCCGTACACTTCACCACATTTGCTCCACTGTTGCGAGGATGGATATGAGAATATGAGAAAATGTACTAAAAGCGCGAGTTGTGCTTGCAAATGCGGTAATTTTTTCGTGATAGTTTTTACAAATGAATGAAACTGCACATGACGAGACTGGCTAGTGCAAATTTCGATTTGGCTAGTGAAATCAGACCTGATACTAGCCACTAGGCTAGTGAGCTAAAATGTTAGTCTCGAGCCCTGCATGTTGTTCAGTCTTGAATGCATGATATACGGTAGTCAAAATGTGCTGCCGACCAAAAAACTGAACAGAAAAAATATCTACAATCTTGGACAAAACTCTTGGGAAAAATTCTAGTTTAAGCATCATTTGGCATGCACTCACAAAATATATTGGTCCTTCCCCCCTCTCCCCATACCAATGTTGATAATGTGATGCAAAATACTGTGCAAGCCTTTGGTCGCTTTTTAAAACAACATTGGAATGGGGGGAGGGGGAAAAGTAGGAAGAATTTACTCTTTATCACACAGGCATATTAGAGCGTCACATTTTCCCAACGAGTTTCGTCTAAGATTGTAGGTGCAAACTGAATAATAATAATAATAATAATAATAATAATAACAATAACAATAATAATAATAATAATAATAATAATAATAACAATAACAATAACAATAATAACAATAACAATAACAATAATTTTAAAATGGGCACCACATTGTGGGTGCCCCATGAGTGGGTGCCCCTAACTGGCACAGGAGTATTGAAAGCGCCATGATAAGGCAGCACTAAGGGTCCACTGGGAACTACATGTATGTAGGAAATAATAAATATTATGGCCTCAAGAGTGGAGAGAATTGGTATCCACATCAACCTCTGCCTGTAGTGAAGAATGACTTGGTAAAATTGATGTGGGATACCACCATCATTACTGACAAGCGTATGCAACATACATGTAATAGGCCAGATAGTAACTCTCATTTTAAAAGATAGGCTTCAGTGGGTGGTGATTGATGTAGCTGTGCCAGACAACAGAAATATTGTGACAACAGAGAACTGCAAGGTTGAGCAGTATCAGGATTTAGCATGCCAAAGATACAGTGGTACCCCTCCCTGGTGAAAAACCTCACAGGATCTTTGAGGATCTTCAAGGATCTTACAAGGATCTTAAAAGGATCTTTATCTAGAGAGATCTTGAAAATATCTTTTACAGATTCCTCAGACACCCTATAAGGATCCTTCAAGGATTTTGTAAGGGCCTTTTTTAGAGTGCAGTGTATGAAATCCTGAAAGATCCTATGCATAAATTATATTAAGTATCCTTAGGACATAAAATCATGCTGTACACGGATCAATGTAATCCATAGATTGTGGGAAATATCAGTAACAGATACTGTGTTTGATGAACTCGTAAATGCTGCAGGCCAGGCCCAAAGCAATATGAAACAGTTTACTCTCAAAATAGCAAAGAACTCACATCAGCACTTAATAAAGACCAGTATGTTTGCACATTCTGCTAAGGGCTTCTATGAATCTTGCTCACTTTTTGTATACATGAATTGGACGATTGTCCCGAGCAGCTAAATTATTACAAATTATTATATTATTACTACATCTGCAGAATGTTCAAACTAAAAGATAAATCACCCCAGTCAGGCAGGGTCCCCCACCTTCAGCATTCACATGGAGAAAACTCATCCCACCTAAGCGGGTTACCCGGCCCGGCTGACCGGGTAACCTGCCTCAGTGAGGTACCCCACCTCTCATGTGAACACAATCAAGAAATAAAGAGAAATTGTGTGGAGAGATTGGTTACCCCACCGAGGCGGAGTACCTCACCTACGTGGGGTCCCCCACCTCCATGTGAACCGGCCCTAACTTAATAGGACAGAAAAATGCTCAGCCACTAAGTCTGCTTCCTCATCCATTTATGATGTGATTTATGTTGGGTTCTCTTTGTAGATTGCTTAAAGTCCTGTATTTCATCCGAAAATATTGTTTTGAAAGCCTGTTTTTGTGTATTTAAATAAAAAGCAAGAACCCAATGCAAAGACCCCTGAATGAAATAATTACTACATGTAGGTACCGTACTGTAATTAAATACTTAATTCCTTTGAAATGACTGTGTGTTGTATTTTTTGCTCTTTGAGGTATTACAATAACTGTTATAACTTGAGACTGCCATGAACTATTTTGTAGTGTTCAGCACATTTCGGAGAGAATGTTAGAAAATAATTATTGTCTGATACTGACTTCCTTTGATTCATCAATGTATGAATAATATTATTATTTTACTTTAATCATACTTTGTAACAACCTTTCTCTTCCAGTCTTCAGTTTTTTTCCAAGATTTTAAATAAAATTCTTTTGTACATGAATGAACTGACTTATTTTATGGTTACTTCATGGTTACTCCACCTGATTACCATTCTTAGCATTAACAACCACTCTGAAACAGCAACACATGATAAGATTGTATGTAGAACACACTAAATTTGAATTTTCCTTTCTTTTAAGGAAACTGATTTTAATCAGTTTTAGTCAATACGGTTTGCTTTGCCAAAACCCAGCAAGGAGCATGGCCTTTTAGTCATTAGTTTGTCATTTCAGCATATTGATCATACACTGTAGGTGAAGAAAATAATGACTGACATTTATCACGAGACTTTACTGTCATAAACAAATGGATGTAAGTAGAGACTGTGGTTTAAGGGTTTTCAAGGCCATCTCATGACTGAAATTGTTTAGGTAATCAGGATCTTCATACAGTACAATCTTTAGGAACAGGGATCTTTGTAGGATTTTCAGACATCTTTCAAGATCCTGCAAGGATAATATTTGTCGTTCTTCAAGAATTTGTAAGAATCTTTGAAGCATCCTCACGGATCTTGGCTAGCTTCTTTTAAGATCCTTAAGGGTCTTGGACAATATCTTTGACCATCCTCAAAGGTTCTTGGCAAACATCCTTGAAGATCTTCAGGGATCTTTGCAAGGATCTTGGCGAGAATATTGAAAATCCTCAAGGATCTTGGCCAGGATTTTCAAGGATTCTTTAAGATCTTGGCAAGACTTTCAAGGATCCTCTTATAGGCAGGCAGGACCTTCAAAGATCTTCGTGAAGGTCCTTGAAGATCCTTAAGCCTTTGACTCCCAAGCCAGCCACTGAGAACCAGCCATACTTAGTATTTTACTCTGTGTATGTCAATGTGGAACCCCTGGGAGTCAATGGGCTGAACTATTTTCACCAGGGCTGGTTACTGGAGCTCTTGGTCCAATCACTACAGATTTTGTGAAATGGCTGCAGAAATACAATGTATTTGGGTATCCCAGTCATTATTGGAAGCAACCAGATGTCAGCCTTGTTGAGAACAGATTATGTGCTTTGAAGGGTTTTGCATCTCTAAGCTGCGGGTAGGAGCTGAGATGTAAATGTAACATGACATACCCAGCAGGAACATCAGCAAGCTGAAGGGAATGACAATAATAATGACAATAACAATAATAATAGCAAACATAAGCATAGTAATGAACAACTGACCAATCCTTGCACTTAACTGGACAATTCTAAGCAATAACTTAAGACACCTGAAAAATTCAGGCGGCTTCGACAGGGTTCAAATCCATGACCTGTGCAATGCCGGTGCAATGCTCTTAGCTACCAACTGAGCTACATGTAAGAAACTACACAGTTGGGGGAAGGTCAATTGTCCAGTTAAGAGCAAGGATCACTTCAAAATACATATATACATTTCTTTCATAAGGATAATGATGATGATGATACCAATAATAATGATCATAAACAAAATACAAAGAATCTCAGCCGAAATCTATTATCTCTCAGTGTTACTGCCCAAGGACCAACATTGCACTTGTCTCCTCACCTTCGCATGTGGCACCAATGTTTGGTTTGTCATAGCCTTCACCCTTTTCAAACGTGAGTTTTGTCACCTGTCCATCTTTTGTCACATCTTCTCCTTTCCATTCAACAAGTTCAATTTGAAACTGTAGAGTGGCATTTGGAGGAATCTTGTCACTGCTACCATCTTTGCCATAAGCATAGTTTGGCCTTATGGTGAACTGGCTTATCTCACCTAATCTCATCGTGGAAACAGCAACATCCCATCCTTGTATCACAACACCTTAAAAAATTGACCAGAAGTCATGCATAATAAAGAGCCGTCCTCCCTCTGACGAGTTTATACTAGAAGGCATACAATGCAGTTTGTTGTTTGTTGCCACTACCCCAAAACTATAACATGATTCCAAAATGACCTCAGATCAAATATATCTGATCTGACTAGATTCAGGAAGCACATTAAAACATTCCTTTTTAGAAAAGCCTTTGCTTCTTAAGTTTACTCTAGAAGATCTGTAATCTTAATTTTGCCTTTAATCATTGTACTCATTGTAAAAAGTTCTCTGTAAGGAAGTAAGGTGCATTTGAAAATATATGTGGAATTTACTTTTTAGAAATAACCACACTCTGGCACCAGTCATTCAAAAGATGGATAGCACTATCCACTGAATAATTTAAATCACCAGTGGGTAATGATTTATCTGTTGGATAGAGTTATCCACCTTTTAAACAACTGGGACCTGGTTGCAATATGAGTCTCAACTTTGGAGGGTGTAAACTGCAGGTTGCAGGCTGGGGTTGCAGGTCATTGTTTCACAACAGCTAAAACAACCCAAACCTTCACTAATGATAACATTAGGCCTAAACAGCTTTACACTATGCTTTAGATAATGTCTAAGGTTAGCATTTCTGTAAAGGTTTGGATTGTTTCAGTTGTAGTGTTTAGCTTAAGAGGCATTTGGTGATTACTCAAGTCTGCTGCCTAACAGTCACCTGGTCGCCTGGGGTGCCTTATTTACGAACGTGGGCGACCAAATTTCTGCACGAGTAGCCCAAACGAAAGCCTAACTTATCACAGGGTCATTCTTCCTCACTTTCTGTTAATTAATTCTGGGCTCTTGAAAAAATGACTCGGGCTACTCAGTTTTAATTTTGGAAGCCCGAAGGACTCCAGAAAAATTTTCTTAGGCAGCAGCCTTGTTACTACATAATGTAAAGAAGTCGAATTTAAGCATGGCATGTTTGTGAATTAAAGTGTGTTAGACTAAAGTGTGACAAATCTATTTATATCTTGGCCATCACTACATCAGTTATGGTAAAACAATAACCTGCAACCTGCACTTTAAACCCTCTGCCTCAACTTTCCTTTATACTAGAAGTGTAGCATCCGTCTGGGATCAAAAAAAAAGATTTGTCTGATTCTTCGTCTGTGTTCACTTTTGACAAAATTAATATTAGGAGGCAGTGTGGCCCAGTGGTTAGGGCGCTTGCCTTGAGATCCGGAGATCCCGGGTTCAAGACCCGCTCTGACCACTCGTTGAATTTGATCCTGGTAGTCCCTGGTTCAACTTCCCAGCTGCACTTGTAAATAGCCAACTGGTTTGCCTCCGGCCAGTTGGGATTCTTAACAGTTGCTCTGTTCTGTTGTTTCGTTGGTTGTTTCATTGGCCCTGAAAAGCCCCTATGGGGAGTGGTCAATTAAGTATGTATTGTATTGTATATTGTATAATATTGACGCCAAATTTCTTTTGACATTCTGATTCAAATTTGCCAGCCAACTAACGAAAGAATTCACTGCCATTTATCTTGACATATAAACTACCATAGAACATGTTGCTATTTTTCCCAAAGTGGCTAGTTGTACGAGACCCGTACACCAACCTATATTTGTTATTCATATGGGAATTTTCTTAGAATGATTATTAAGTATTTAAATTCTTTTATATACAGCTGTACAGTTCAGCTACATTGTATCAAACAACGGCATTGATGCCTGTTTAATTTCATGAACTACTCCATCGTTCGATGTCACTAGCCATCTGAACTGCCTTGTGTTTCTTGCATTTAAGTCCAAGCACCCAATTTTATTTTAAAACGGTTAGCTTTCAATAATTGCATGGCTATGTCATTCAGGCTAGGGTTAGAACCTGTAATAATCATTCTAAGAAGACTCCCGTATGAATAGCAAATACAGATTGGTGTACGGGTCCTGTACGAATAGCCACTGCCTATTTTCCCCAGATGATTTGGCCTCTGCATTCACGCTCAGAGGAATAATTATTACAGCGTGAATGACATTGTACACCATGACCGTTTGGCTAAATATGAAACAAACGGATCATTCGTTTCCTGTCATTATGTTAGACTCACTCTTTTTCCAGAAAGATGACTTGTCTGCACGGGACAGTCTTCAGAGCAAAGGACGAGTTGTATGGGGCTTAATATCTGTGGGGTGAGATGTCTGCCATTCATGTTAACCAGTAGGCTTTAAGACGGGCCGGTAAATGAGTTTAGCTCAGCTTAATTGTAAAAAATAAACTTTGCAATCTCGAGTTTCTGACAGATCACAGTACCTTTAACAAAATTAATGCAATCCTCATCGACGTTTTTGTCAAAAGCTGCCTAAGTATTTTCAGTACAACTTAAGGCGTAAAGCTTTAATACCTCTTCCAAGTTCAAATTCAAAGGGATCTTTTCTCCCGATGTTAGAGTCAAATTCTTCCCCGTCTAACAATGTTCCTGCATAATACACTTTTGCTTTGCTCCCAATCGGCGGTCGATCACCATTCCCTTCCTTCTTGATGATCTTTCTTACCCCGCCATCTTTTGCCGGTGTAATATCCTCTCCATATTTATCCAAATCGTTTTCCACATCCATCTTGGTTTCGCTTTCTCCCGCCATGTTGCAACCTCGTTCCCAGATTGCTCTAACACAAGGGAGGACATGGGTTGCTTTGTTCAGGTAAGTGGGGTGGTGGAGTACGATGTCAAAGAACTATTTTTACATTTTCAATTTCTCATAAACCGAGCGCAGAGTGAGGTTCGTTCAAACCATTCCTACGCAAGCTTTGCTCGTGAGAGATTTATTACACTGTTGAAGAAATCATTGAAGGGCTATCACAAATTGTACGTGACGAAAAAAGCACTAGATGAAAAGGATGTCCAGATGAAGGCTGAAACTGGGTTATTCATTGCGAGTCTTCCACTCGTCTCCCTTCACCAGTCTTATTTTCGTGTCACCAATTAGTGCTATGTGCTAGCGGTTCTTGACACGTTAATAAAATTCACTACTACTAGTACTACTACTACTAGATACAAAGGCAAACAAACGCGGGATTATTCTGCTTAGAACTACAATAGACCGACAATAACGAAATTTAATTGGTTGATTTCGGTTATTGGCCGTCTGACTTTCTCAGCAGTGAAAAAGTCAAAAATCGACCAGGTCTCTGGTTCCCTGCTGGTAGAGGTCTCTCTTCTTTTTTCTTTCCCTGGGCTGATCGTGATGATTACGGGGAAAAGAGACCTCTGCCATGGGTCGAAACTCGTTTCCTAGTGAGCATACAGGGCGGTTATTTAGCGCCGAATCTTCACATGATACTTCATGTTCTGTGGGCTCACTTAACAACAGCGGAATTACTATAAAGGAATGCGCAGGACACAGCGGGCTCAAGTCACAGTCAGCAAACATATCGTGGGGCATGCGGTTTGAAGAGTGCCGTCCAAGGTTGTGAATTTCGACCCATGGCAGAGGTCTTCTTTCCCGTACTCGTCAGGCCCAGCGAACATAACAAAAGGAGTCCTCTGCTATCAGAGAAGGTCCCTGGCCTGGTGGCTTGATTGCTCTTCTTATAGTTATCATAATTATCATGATCGACTCTCAATTCATCTTGCAGCGTTCAGTGTTGATGCTGTTTTTCATAACAGATACATCTAAATGAAAAAGGCCGAGTGGACATCCGCTGAGTTTTTACTTCTGCTGTGCAAGTCAAATGTTGGAATTACACGCAAGTCGACTTTTTACCACTTCTAGCTAGCGACGAAGTAGCGAGAAGTTTTCCTTCCGACCGCGAATTACACCAAAAATCTACGAAAGCAGATTTTGAGAAAGTCTAACCAGTATGTGGAAATTAAAAAGAAAAGCGTAATTGGAACATCTGGTATGCTAACTGTGGAATGGGGAGATCTCCGATACTCTATGGCCTGGGTGCTTTCCATTCGACTTCCTATTTTTCAGTTCTTGTCGTTTTTAACCTTCCGAATACTGAGCTTGGGTCGGCTTTCCGCAACCCATATTTGTATGGTATAAAATACTATACCATATAATTCAAAGCTGAAGTTTTCCAGCTTTGAATGGAAAGCGCACTTCACTTGAAATGCCTGGATGCGGGCGTCTGCGTCTCCTTTTTCGATGCGCACCCGCAGCCTAATCCCGTACCCAGAGCTCCCACGGGCATTTCCAGTGACAGAGTGAGATCTGGGTACAAGATTACCCGCAAATGCTTTACAACACAGAGGGCAAAATAACTAAATGCTGATTGGCTGAGACAGAGGCATCTTTCATGAATTTCTGGCAAAAAAATACATTTGCTATGTAAATTTAAATGTAATGTAAAAGTGCGCTTAGTTGACCGCTCCCTACAACCTGGAAGGGCTTTTCAGGATCAACCGGCTCAACGGGATCGGAGCGAATGCGTGTGAAGGCGCCCACGGCTGCCGCCATACGATCCGTGTGTGATCTCGGAGCACCGCAAACCCAGCCAGATGTAATTGACTGGGAGTCGATTTTGAGGAGGGAGGAAAACCGGAGTACCCGGAGAAAAACCCTTTGGAGTCAGGTTGAGATCGACTGAAACTCAGCCCACATACAACCCGAGGCCAGAGTTGAACCTGGGTAACAGAGGTGGGAAGCACGATTGATGACCACTAAACCACCCTGACTCTCCCCATTATATCATTTCATTATATCAGGGAGTGAATGTTTTTTAGCAAAGCTGGTTTCATTGCTTAGGCGTTGTTGTTCAAAAATAACATTTCATTTAGCTGATTCGTGCATTTTACAGTTCATTGACGCTAACTGAACAATATTATAAACAAGCTAAGTAATCGCAATTTTTCTTCTAAAATTAAGGATGCGCGACTTAGGCAATTTCTGCAACTTCTAAAAATGCAAGTGATGTTACTAATCCTCATAATTCATTATCTATATACTGATCGCAGGTCAAAGATCTTCCTGTTCTTCATTCATCCACATTCAGTTTTCGTGACAAATGCAAAAAAGTGTTGTTGACACCTCTGCACAAGGATCCCACTCCTTTTTATTTTTTTCTTTCATTTCACCAGGCAGTTTGTGCATTTCATATTTTATTAAGTAACTCGGTTCTAACTTGTAAAAGCTACAGAACATCACAGACCGCTGACTTCAAGTGGAGTGGTATGAGCATTGGATTTTCATAACACATCTCTCAAATTTCACGTACAGAGAGCATAATCCGAAAAACAATGGCTGTTTTGTCGATCAAGATGATGATCCTGATTTCTCCTTTGCTTTTGATTTTTTGTCTAAAAGTCAACTTTGTTGAATCGGAGATGTCTCAGTCATTTTTGTTCAGCGATAAGACACGGTACCATTTTAGCGGCAAACCGATCGAGAAGCCACCCAGATGCGAACCAGTTCATATCAATATGGTCATACGACACGGGTCAAGGTATCCTGGAAGCGCACGAGTGAAAAAGATGAAAGCTTTGTTAACAGCTATCAACCGGAGCTTGCCAAGCAATGCTACTATCCGTTACAAGGGACTTTCGCTTCCTTGGAGTATACCAAACGATATTCTGAATTCCGCTGGCAAAGAGATGTCTTCATTGGGTACCGAAGAGATGTACTTCATTGCCAAACGCTTGTCTTCTACGTTTCGCAGCACTCTGAAACATGGTTACTCAAACACAAACTACAGCTTCGTCGCAACTGACAAGCTGAGATCAAGTCAAAGTGCAGTGGCCTTTGCACAAGGACTGTTCGAAGGCAAAGGACATCTGGGCCCTGGGAGATATCAACCGATTGCTATTAAATCTTCTGGGCCATCCAACGACGACATTTACTTGAGAATATTCGAAGCTTGCCCCAAATGGCGGAAGAAAACTGCAGAGTATGCCAAATTTTTGAACGGTACTGAAATGCGTGTAGTTCTTCAGAATATCAAAGGTAGACTGAAACTGGGGAAAGCTTTTAATCTTCGTCCTAGTTGGGCCGTGGAAATGTTTTTGATGTGTGCCTTTGGCATTCAGACAGACAGCGCGGACACAAGTTGGTGTGATCTGTTTGGAGAGGAAGACTTGAAGGTACTGGAATATCTCAACGACTTAAAACTGTACTGGGAACGAAGCTATGGCCATGCAATCAATTACAGGATGAGTTGTCTGCTTTATGCGAATATAACTGACAGTTTTGAGAGATTCCTTGAATCAGGGAAGCCCCATGGGGTCTTTAAATTTGCTCATACGGGAACTGTGATTCCCCTTCTCACCATGTTAGAACTCTATAAAGACTCTGTACCCCCTAGAGCGGACAATTTTGTCTTACAAGCCGACCGTAAATTTCGAATCTCAAATGTTGTACCCATGGGTGGAAACGTCGCCTTTGTCTTGTATCGCTGCAAAAATCCCACAAAAGCAAGCGACAATCAAAAGGAAACGGGAGAGAAGGAGGCATTCCGTGCATCTCAGATGAAGATTCAATTGCTGGTGAACGAAGCCGCTGTGCTGATGCCTGCTTGCGAGGGCCGCATGTATTGCAGTTTGCAGAAGTTTCTTAGCTACTACTCGCATATTAAGAAAAACTGTAACATCAAGAAAATATGCGGTACAGGAAGAGGAAAATGCAAGAAATCCAAGAATAGATCTACGGAGTAGCATGCATCTGTAGGTCCGAATTTATACGAAGAACGTGTGCAGGCCGTGACAAACTGCGCCGGTTTGACGCATGTCTCCATATTATAGTGCTAGAATAATGGAGCAATGGACTAAAACACATTGTACATGTATGTTATGCAATCTTTTTCTCGATCATGATTAAAAACGTCTAACCCCTTTTTTTTTGGACAAGTAAATTCCATCTGATTTTGTAAAACGCTCCTTCAAATAATGAGCCTTTCCGCTCTGATTTGAATAAAACTGATGCGAAAAAAAAACTGGCAACGGGTACATTCTTTTTACGTGGGCGGCCGTGCCGTCCTTTCCGTTTTTGTGGTAGTACACTATAGCACTACACACTATGTCACCGGGTTGTAAGAGTGTAAGTCCGTGGTGACAATAGGCCCGCAGCGCGTACATAAATCACTGTTGGATGCGTGCTTGAGTTTCAACGAAATGAGCGCCAAAATCGACAAGGATTTGTGACGCTGATGAATAATAAAGCACAAAGAAGGATTACGTTTTTGCAAACGTTGGCCGTGTAGCACTTAATATATTGGAACAGACTTAACTGATTAGAGTGTAATGTGAAGTGCTAAGTTTCCACCCCATATGAACCATGTGAGCCGTTAGCCCTACTAATGGAAATGGACCCGCACAAGGGCAGAGAAAAACTCTGACCAGAGTATATTTCGGCTTTTTCCTTTAAAAGTGTCATATTTCCACAGTGAATCACGAAAAAAATTCCGGCGTGATGCGTTTTTGTTGGGTTATATGACATTACATAACTCGGTTTTCAGAATGGGCTTTTAACCTCGAAACTCACGAGAGGCGTTCTATTAATAACTCTACCGGAGAAAGGGTTGATTCCGAAGCCCAGTATAAAAGATGGAGGCTCCATTTAATGGGCTCTTGTGAATGGTTTAATGTACCTGTGAGAAAGATGATAAGTTAGGCCGAGAGATCCAACATCGTTCTGATTAGGCCTTTTTCCAAGAGAAGTGGGAAGGCTTCCCTTGTCGCTCTTCTCCTGGAAAAGCGCCCTGTGTACGAGATTACTATGAGTAGAAACTTTATAATGTTGTGCAAAATAGAAAACTAGGCGCTTTTCAAAGAACTTTTGAGAGCTCTAACGGGCTTGTACAAACACGTAACACCAGCCCTTAAAATTACTTAGGCCTTGTCCACACATATGCATTTTCGCCAGTTTGAAAACGCATACATTTCGATGCTTTTAGGCCTTCTGTCCACACTAAAACGCTGAGCGTATTCA
>OX421452.1:35960684-36000684 GCA_949126865.1 Montipora capitata | reverse complement strand
TAACTTTATGCTCTTTATCTCAAGTGCAATTTAATTGGGAAATCCTGTGGTCTTAAGTACACATATCATTAAACAGGTCCAAGTGTTTTTTTTTTTTTTGTTTTTTTTGAAAATTGTCATTATTGGAGGACCCTTTATCCAAGTGGGAGTCAGGGTGGCTTAGTGGTTATCTATCGAGCCTCCCACCACTGCTAGCCGGGGTTCAACTCTGGCCCCGGCTTGCATGTGGGCTGAGTTTCAGTCGATCTCAACCTGACTCGAGGGTTTTTCTCCGGGTACTACGGTTTTCCTCCCTCATCAAAATCGACTCACAGCTAATTAACATCTAGCTGTGGTGCTGTGCTCCGACATCAACATGGACTGTATAGCGGCAGCCAGAGGCACCCTTGTATGCTTTCAGCCCGATATCGTGAGCTACGCCCTTCGTAATTCAGTCCTCAAGACTGCAAGTTAAGGGTGATTAGCACTGCCAATTATTATTATTATTATTATTATTATTATTAAGTGTATTTTGGCGCCTTTCACCTCGAACACGATGATACTGCAACTTTTTTTTTATTTTATAACAATCTAAGCAAAATTGTTGATAGGTGTGTGAGGAAAGGTTATAAGCAGACTGAATGGCCTGCTATTTCTACATTGCCATAAACTAATTGTCAAACTAACCATCAGGCCTATCACAACGTTGCAAGAAACATTTGTAGTTTGAAGGTGCAAGGTGTTAGTACAGTCCATCATGTGTGCAAAGGGAGATTATGTGCACTGCACACCAAACCAGCAGCAAGATTACTTGCTTTCTGTTCTAGAGAGAAAGTGAAGCTTTGAACATCACTTTTTTGATCCAGCTCAGTTGTTATTGTTGCGGGCTTTGTTCAACCCCAGTAGAGAACATTGTATTTAATTAAACGTCCAGGGGTTTCGATAAGTGTTTTATTAAACGGCTGGTTTTGTGAAGTAGGCGGCTGTGGCAAGAAGGGGGCCATAAGGCCCCTTTTTCCTAGGGAGATCTGGGGGCCTGCTCCCCCAGGAAATTTTGAAATGTAGGAGCTTGCAAATGGCATTTCCAGGAATCTGGGCATCAACGTCAGTCACAAATATTTATTAACTCAAAGCTGCACATGGCCAAGTTAGAGCACAATTTTTTGCACTCTTGATCTCTTGTTGAAATACGACAAAATATTGCCTCCAGCTGCGCGCTTTCTAGTTGTCTTCCATTTTTAATAAACAACACATGGAAAACTGGAATGATGTAGTTAATGTGATAATGTGTCCTTTAGACAAAAGCTCCAGGCCCGGTAGTTCGAAGGCCAATTAACTTAATCCCAGATTAGCTTATACTCTTGTTTCAAGTTTTAACTTTTTGGTGAAAGTTTCTTTTGCTTATTTTTGTTTTTCAAGATTGACTTCTTCTAATTTAAAGTTTTGCGGATTATCAGCGTTGAACAGAACTTGGGAGTAGAGAAATAGACTTTGTGGTTAATTTTTAATCTGGGATTAGCGTTAATCGGCTTTTGAACAACTGGGCCCCGGATGCTTATGATAGCAAACTATTTTAATGCACTTCCAAACATCGAGCACATGGACATAAGGTGAAGGAAACCTAATCACAGCATCCCTCGCATGACAAACTTGAATTCACAATATCCGGTTACTAAACGTCTGGCCCCAGTTGTTCGAAAGGTGGATAGCGCTATCCACCGGATGAATCGCTATCCACTGGATAACTCTATTGGTTTTGCTAGTGTTTATCCGGTGGATAGTGATTTATCCGGTGGATAGCGCTATCCATCATTTGAACAACTGGGGCCAGGTTTGTAATAATTATGAATGTTACAAATGTGACCAAGGCAACATTTGGCACCAGTCTTTTTCCTCTGTTCATCCATATGGTGGACTGCAAAGATCATGATGACGAGTGGCAAAGGCGAGTGCAAATAACTAGGAATTCATAAAAATAACCTAGGTCCGAAAAAGAGCGGAACATGTAGCAAAAGGTTTCTTGAAATTCTAGTGGTTTTACTGAATTAAAATAAATGAAAATGGATTTTTGAAAAGTGAAACAGTAAGAATCGTGTAATTCAAGCTTATCGAAAAAGTAGGCGGCAATAGCTTAAGGAGTAGCCGGTGGAATTTGCGGGTTGCCAGCTTCTAATGAAACCTCTGAATTTGAGGGATGTTTTAGACATGGAATTCCAAGAGAGTTTAAAAAAGCAAAGTAGTGACTAAATTTTGACCAAAGAAAAAAGTTCTAAGGATTTATTGAAGGCCCCCTGTCCAAATCAACAGCTGAGTTCTTTAGTGGGCTGAGCTAGCTTTTTCTGGGCAATAACCCTGTTGACTTCACTGTGAAGGCATCATCTCATTGTCAACCTTTGCTTTTTTGGTCTAAAGGAATTCAAACTCAAGTAGTATGGAATGAGAGACTTGGCTGTGGCACAAGCAAAGAGGGAAGAGTTGTCGTTGTGACAGATAGAACTTGGTAAGGTTAAGATTTTACACAAGTTTAAGCAGTGTCACAGATATGAATGGAGTCTTAGCGATGTTACCCTTTGATAGTGTCAGAAAATGTTTGAGAAGAAAAGTGTTTACAGGAAATCAATAAAAAGCATGATGATTTACGGTACGTCTCTACTCAAAGTCAGCAGGCTGTATCTGTTAGGTGTTTTGCCCAAGCTGTCTCCTGTCTGGAATGCTGCTTGAAATCAAGACTTGGACAAGTCCTAGACATTAATTTTTCTAAGTTGTGATTCCTTGTCTTCTAGACCTTTTAGCTTGTTCATTAATTTTTTGTTTTCCCATTTCGGACCACCCTGGATGTTACTCTAGGCTACATTTTCTTTCAAATGGTGTCTTATACACATGCATAATATGTAGGTATAACTCATGAAAAAACAAAAGGAAAATTCCTTTGAGACCCAACACTGGAACACGTGGTCTGAAATGGGGAAACAAAACATACAAGCTGAAAAGGTCAGTTGAATTAGTTCATGTTAAAGTTGATTCAATGCATGATTGCATTTGTGTCGGCTGTCTAATTATAGAGGTTTAATTATTTAATCTGAACAAAATTTTAAATGTTATTTGCTTTTGGACAAAAGGTTTCTTAAAATGTAACAGGTCACTTAAAATTACTTGACAGTGTTTTGCTGACAACCCCAAATGCTTCCTTTAGTGACTGCCGTTTCTCATCAAATTTTTCACTTTGAAACTCTTTTTAGGTAAACCCCTTGTGGTCAAGTTCCTCAGAGGAGAATTCTTTGCCTTAAAATATACTTTTGTATAGTTCCATAGTTAAATAGTCATACAATGTACGTTGTAAGGTTGCATTCAGGGTCAGGGGTGAGAGCCTATTCAGTCCATGGAATTTTTCATTACAGTGTTTTGTATTCAAACCATCACTAGAGTAGCTTTATAGATCATTATTGGTCATGCTTGCTAAAAAGGCAGTTAAAGGAAAATTTTCCAGGAACCTCTGACCATTGTTTAGTTGATGATGAATCTGTTAGTTTTTTGATTAGGAGGAAAGTGTTTTTTTACAAAGGGACTACACTAGAAATATTAATACATTTGAATTGAAGTATCAACTATGCAATGGTTTTTAAACTCAGAAAAAATGAAAATATTATTAACTTTAATACATCAAAGCCTGGTAAGTATCTTTTGCAAACTGGAAACTTTTGATTGGGTCTAATAATAATTATTTTTATATGCACTTTTGGTCATTACTGCTGTATTATGGAGTAGTGCTTATTGAAGGCCAGCAAGATGTACTTGTTTGGGCCATTTATTATTTGGTGCTGACATGTAACTGTCAACAGGCAATGTGCTGATGGTTATGATTACAACAAGTTATTCGGCCCTCCACTTCCAACAGAACAAACTACTAGAACACCATCAGTGAAACAGCATTTTGTTGACAGGGATCTTTGGAGACAGGGCCATGTACAGAAAGGTATTTAAGGTTTTACAAAATTTTGGGATAGTCCAAAAGGCCAGTGCCATTTCATCTTGCATCATGTAGCTTCGTTGATAAGTTTTCAAAAGTGTAACATTGCCTGGAGAGCAAATTGCACACTGGGTCATCGAAAACAAAGCAACTTAATTTTAAATTCTTTGTTTAAAATGTCCCAGAGTGCAATGTGCCCTCCAGTATGGTGGCTTTTGTACCATATGATCGCCAGCTGCAAAGGGCCCATTTGATTGGTTGAAGTGTTTTTGCTAAAGCACTTAATTCTAAATGATAAGGAAAGCCTTCCCTAAAAGGAAAAAAAAATCAAAGACTGCAGATTTTTGTCCAAAGTACTTTTCAAAAGAACTTTCCAAAGTATTTTGTGGAAAGAGTACAGTGAAGCAGTGGTTAGCTATTGTTTGGTACTGTAAGGAGCTTCTATTGTTTTTAAGACAAAGTCGTTGTTTCGATTGTCTCAATCTTTTGTTTTTGGCTAGGGTAGTGAGCCAATCACATTATATGTTACGAGAGCTGCTACAACACCCAAAGTGTTGTCCAAGTCCAAGCAGGGGTTTCATTAAGTTTTAAAATAGAAGGGACCTTGTCATAGATTAAGCGGGCACCCCTTCAGTTGCCACGGCCTGCTCCCATCTGACCTTGTAACTCAGTTGGTAGAGCAGTGGTGATCTAACCCGAAGGTCGTGGGTACAATTCCCACCCTGTTCAGAGTTTTTCTCTGTCCTTGTGTGGGCCCATTTCCATTAGTAGGGCTAACACTCACATGGTTCATATGGGGTAGAAAACTAGCACTTCACATTACACTCTAATCAGTGAACCCCTACATATGGTCTAGCTTTTGATCTTGAGACCTCCTTTGAGCAAAGGTGGGTAGTGTACTCATTGTAGACGGGTGCTTGTACCACCCCTGTGGTGGCTACTTTTTTCGCTAAATGAAGTAATTAAAGACTGATTCTTTCAAACCTAAGATTAAAATTCAATTTGATAATGAAAACAGTTGGTTACTGTTTTCAAACCAGCCACCAACTTGAAATTCTATTGAAACCCAAAGGTGAAGTGTACTTTATAGCTGATTAAGCACTTATTCACGCCATTTATACATCAGTAACGCAAAAGATGAAGTTGAAAGAAAGAAAGGAATGCATTTGAACAAAAATTGCACAACTAATGATCATTAAGCCTAATTTGCTCTGCAAATTCTAAGACCCCCTCCCCTGTTTGTTGTTCTAATGTCACTTGAACTCTGTAGGTAATGCCCCCTGGGCAAGACCACTTCTACCATGTTTTGGTAGTGGTTCAGCGCAATATTCATCACTTGCTGGTGATGGGGTGAACTCCTCGGGATCATCCAATCAGATGAATCCATCTCTCGTCATATTCGACAAAGATGGGACCTTAATTGATGTCAACACTGTGTGGATCCCATGGATGGAGAACCATGTACGTGAACTTGAAGAAGCAACCGGGCTTGACCTGGCAGATGAAATGTATAAGGAAGTGGGATACTGTCCTAAAAAGCAGGTCTATGCTGATGGCGGTCTGCTGGCTCATGCAACTATAGCTGAAATCCGACAGGCGTTTGTAGCAGTTCTGGTTAGGAGTGGGGTGAGCAAAGAAAGCGCACAGAAATTGGTCAGCAACTGTTGCAAGGATTTTGACAGCGGAGGCCATGATACTTTGGAACCCTTGGGTGATCTCTCTTCAATCTTTCACAATCTTAAAGCCAGGGGGGTTAAGACTGCTGTGTGCACCACAGATAGCCGTGAGGGCACACTGTCTGCTCTAGACAGGTTAGGCCTGATGGGCATGATTGATAAAGTAGTTTGTGGGGATGACAAAAATACTAAGCCAAAACCCCACCCAGAAACTGCACTTGGCATTTGCGAAGCTCTCAGTGTTTGCCCAAGCCAAACTGTCATCATTGGTGACACCATGGCTGACACCACCATGGGGAATTTGGCTGGGTTGGGTATGACAATTGGTGTTCTTAGTGGAGCTGGCAATCGGGAATTCCTGGAGAAGGAGGCAGATGTTGTTCTCAACAATATCGATGAGCTTCTTGATACTTTGTATCCAAAAGATTCCTGATCGTACTATCATTTCATGGGAAAGTGGTGGTAAGTAATATAAAATTAATATGGATTGCAGTAACAGTTACTAAAAGATTTCAGGTACAATTTCTAAGTCTTTCAGTAATTTCGGCATATATTAGTCTGAAATTTTACAAGTTAGTCTTAAATATCATTACTCTTTCTTTTTTATAAGAACATCGGGGCTGAAATTTGCGAAATTTAAGAATATTTTAAGAAAAAACCTGAGGCAGAAATTGTGGAAAGAATATAATTGTGCGCTTCAAATCTGTAAATACAATACATTCCTGTGAGAAATGCATTTTTTAAAGCCAAAACGTGCAAGTGACGTCTGACGTGACATCTTGACCTAACTGACTGCAACGAACAGCGATGGAGCACGTGCACAATGTGACGCGATACAGATCTGGACACCAAACGCTTGTAATTGATACCCAATATATCCTTAAACGGAAACGTCATAAGCAATAATTACCAGGTGATCTGGTGACTTAATTTGGAGGACTGGTATGAAAAATTTTAACACCGTATCCCACAACCGCGCGCGGCCTTAGGTGTTGTTTCCAAACTCCCTGCATTGATTGCTATCGCCAAAACTCAACAGATCATTACGTGTCTACCACATTTCCTGCTACTGAATGAACATTCAAGGAGACCCGACAAGATCTAACCTCGCCTCTGCCATGTTAAATTCGAAAGTAAGGCCGCGCGCGGTTGTGGGATACGGCGTTAAAATTTTTCTCCCCAGTCCTCCGAATTACGTCACCACATCACCTGGTAAGAATATTACAAGAATATTTTCAGCCTAAAATCGGCAGAAAAATAGAAATATTCAGCCTGGACCGGAAAAACAATACTTTAAATTAACAAGTTACATGTACAGCAGTCTTAAATTCTACAGGTTAGTTTTGCATTTCATTACATACAAACTGAGCAATTTTTCTTTTATTTGATACTTGCTTCAACAATGACTCTACTTACGTTAAGGACATTAAGATGTAAGTGTCTTAATATTTGGATGTAACGGTGTTACAACATTAGAAACGCTCTTTAATAAGGTCTCCTTATTTATTAGGAAAGAAAGGATAGTCTTGAAACTTGATCGTTACTACATGTACATATTGATCTGCAGATTATTAGTGTCGACATTTGCACTAATTTGTTGGTCTATTTATGCCAAACATGTTGAGAATTATTGCTTCTTTGTGCAAAGAGAGACTATGAAAAACATGGGTTTTTTCTCTCTTTGGCTAGACAGTGACCCATTATTTATTTCTTTAAGATTATAAGCAAGTGAGCATGACCCAAGATGTGATATTTCTTTTACTTATTTGTGAATGCAGATTTTTACTCACAGTTGATGATGGGTTTTTTAAAAACAAAATTAAATTTTAGAAATCACAAACAATCCGGTGGAGTGAAAAACTGGTGATGTAATTATCACATGAGCTGCACCAAAAAAAAAAAAAAACAAGTCAATTTCTTATGGAGTTGCTGAATTGCACGGACATGACCAAAGTTTGTTCGCTCAAGTGTCCTTTTTCTCAGTTCCCAACGCAGCCTTAAACATAAGAGAGATTTAGCATTTTGTTTTCGAGAAACGGCGAACGCGTGAAAATTCTCTTGCTCTAACTTTTTCTTTTCTTAAGGTACTTCATTTCTGCAGCAAACAGGCGAGAAAAGAGTTTTAAAAGAAGCGAGTTTCTTTGACTTTTGCTGTCTTTACTGTTGCCGTAAACACGATGCTAATTCTCTTGTTTTTGATGCCACGTGATGGAGCGTTGCGTGACGACTCTAAATATCGAACAACGAGAACGTCAAAATATAAATCTGCGTTATTGTAACCACTTAGTGACTATTTCAGCCTTGTAAGTGTGGCAAGAGTGATAATGCTTCTAGAATGACACTGATCGGCACGGCGCTTAATTTAGGGGAGAAAATAAAAATTTATCTTCAAGTCCTGGCTATTTCACGTTGCTGTTTTGCAGACGTGAAAAACGCAGGTGCAGGGCGCGAAAAGCTATTCTTTTTTCACTAAATATGGAAATTTGTGACGTTCTCGTTGCTGAAGTTTCCTAATGACCTACGAAGGGTGCGTTCAGAAAGCTGGGATGTAGAAAAGAGCCAAAATTTAAGATTAATACTGTCAATAAAAGCTTTTTGGATGGTTGAAAAGAGATTAGTGTTTTTTTAAGGTGTGACCCGCCTCTATGAGGTATGTTGTGATTAGGCTAAAAGTGTGCACTGGATGCATCCCCCCACTCCCATTAAGTTCCATGCTTATTTCCGGGGGTCTAACATTTCAGAGAGTAGCTAGCCTTAGGCCTAAAGAAAAGATTAAGGCCTAAGGTTAGCTTTTATGAATGTTTAGGATACTTTCTATATTGGTAAAACAATAACCTGTGAACTGTAAAAAGAATACCAGCCGCATTTTCTTTTTACGCCGTTTTTCATGATTCCCCTTCCACCCCTGAAAACAAAAACTGTTCCCTTTTCATTAATTACCTCCAACCTAGGGACAGTATTTAAAAATATACAAACTATTCTGGCTTATGGTGCTTTGTTCTTTACCATTTCCCATTCTGCTTTCCTCGTTGTTTTCCCGTCACAGAAATGATAAGCTGTTATTTTTCGTTGCCTGACAGACAAGTCTGTGAACGTTGGCTCAGCAAGAAAGTCCGTTAGTGATTCTTTCTTAAAGTCCGTTTTCGTGGGATCAATCGAATTCCTCGTGATCCCTTCGCTCTCCGTAATTTCTTAAGTCGACTTAGTTTGACTTATACTGTTCTCGTCAACTCTCCTTACTTATACAGGGCGAAAGGGCGTTGCCGAAGATCACAATCGCCCAAACTCTTGAGGTTGACCCCGGGGTTGACCATTGTTTCTGCTAAGTCAAAAATTTACTCCAAGACAAGGTTATTTATCACCAGGCAATTCCATCACTTTGGAAATAGCAGCTACTTTATTATTCATCGGCTTCACGATTTTTTGCTGATTTTGGGGCACATTTTAAAAGAAGCACGCTTCCAACAGACCTGTTTATTTTCGTGAAACCTTTCCTGCTTACAGAGCAATACTAAAAATATCCTCCCGTATCACATTTCAACCTTCAGCTCGAAAATTCAATACACAACATATAATTCACAAAGGCAGAAAATATCACAGAACCCTTTTCCAGCGAAACATTTAATTGAAATAAACAACATAAGATGCACTAAAACGCCGTTCGCGTTGCAATGACTTTCGACGCCATTGCTGGTTAACGAGAATAACAAACAGAAGGACGCTAACCTCATTTTAACACGAAAATGCTTTACTATTGCCATAAAAACTATCCAGTTAAGCTCGCATATCATAAAACATGATGAATTCATAAAGGCCACCTTTTCCACCGAACAATTTTTTGAAACAAATAACATTTGCTATTAGAGGCAAAACCCCTTCCTGTTTCATTACGTGCGTGAAGAGAAAAAAACTCAGTCGTGTCAAATATGCGCAATATTACAACAAACTAAAATTTCAGGATCAAACCGTTTCCATGAAGAACCTTTTCCTTAAAGCACAAAATAGACGACAAGCTTTCTTTCAAATAATTCTTGGCTGTCACATTTCCAATTATTTTTTTTACCTAAGACTGCAGAGTTGATCACAGATCCACTTAAGGTGTTTGATTCGTTCTCTGTCTTTGTTGAACCCATAACTTACCAGACAATATTCCATTTGGTTTCAGTGTTCTACATAACAGCACACTTGGTAAAAAATTAGAAATGCAGTTCACTTTGATTTCGGCTCGACGGGCGACAGATTGTTGTCGAAGTCCATTACTCGTCGCTTTTAAGATTCCACCGCCTGCCTTGTTCAGTATCCAATTGACTTGCAATTGTTGAGCTTCATAAGGGTATATTTTGTTCAAAGATCCACTAAAACGCCATTCGCGTTACATGACTTTTGACGCCATTGCCGGTTAAATTAATCGTTCTACTGTGTCCACCAGAGAAATCTACGCATTTTCCACTACCCTCTCGATCCTAAGAAAATACGCGCAGAAGGCTCTATGCACAAAGACACCACTTAGCAGGGGAGTGACAGGCAAGACTTTTACCGACACGGAAAAAAATAATAAAAATAAAACAAACAAATGAAACGCAGACCCCGACTGGGTTTGCCATACTGGCAACCCAGTAATTACTTTCAAACGTGTTCCCAGCTTTTTGATTCCAAAAATTGTGTATGTTCCCTTGTTCCCCAAATTCCGCAGTTGAAATTAGCCATGTCTCGTTCCTCAAACCCATGGGAGGGACTCCACTGCTGTAGTTCATGTTTTCTTCCGAACGTGTTAACACAAAAGATGTCTTAACCCCTTTGGCATGAATCATTCTCGTCACGCCAGAGCCTCGGATCTTTATGTCAGCGCACAGAGGAGGAATGAATAGTATCCCACAATGCATAGCGATTCCTTTTATATTATCAACTGAAATCTTGGCGTAATCAGTACCTTCCAGCCACCAAGCAGCGGTGAGCAGTGCTGGAGACTACCATGTTGTGTTTACGAACAGACCTTGGTGTCAAGGCCTCGGCTGTTAAGCATATGTGTTATACCTTCATTCACCCTGCAAGCAGAGCCTTTCTTTTGCTTGCTCGATTTTGGCGTTCTCGAGAAAGGCTCTGCATGAATCGAGTAATAGGGAGTTTAGTCACGTGTTCGGCCCCCTTGAAGTGCGTTTAAAATTCGACCCGTGTCGAAAATTTCGTATTTTTTGGCCTTTTGAAATAAGTCTTTCGAGAAACAAACCTCGCAGATCTTTAGAAGATACAATGAATAGTAAAATATGTAAAAATCACCATGATATGTAGCGTATTTCAGCGTTAACAAAGCAATGAAAGTCTCCTGGCCGGCCTTTTATCGCAGCCGCGAAGCGTGGCCCCCATTGTGGACAAAACTTGAATGGACCGGGGTGAACACAAGTCAAATTCCGCAGCGCTTATTGGCTGAAAAACAATGAGAATCAAACGGAACAATAGAGCTAAAAGACCAGGGGAGATCTGGACGGTAGTTTCTTTGCCCGAACGCGTGTATTTCGGAAGATATCACTGTTTTTGCAAATTAGAAGCGGTTTTCGAAACGTTTTTTGATTATTGTCCGGTTTAAACTATATCTAGAGTATTCTATAGGTTATAAAGATTATTTTGAGCGTAAAAACAGTAGGATTTATCGTGATTTCATGCGCCGGAAAGCGAATTATAAAATGTGAATAGAACGCTCACTGAAGATCAAGATGTGTCGCACAGCGAGGATCAAGTTCACAGCGATACTGAGGGACCATCAACCTCAACAGGCCTATTGAATGCGGACAAAAAGGAAGGTAAGCAAGCACCTCTTTGCTTTAATATGAAACATTTCATGTATGTGATATTTTTTATCGTGCATCAACATTCAATTTCATTTCAATTCAATGCATATTTGTGAAACAAACTTACAAACTACAAAGGATAATGCGTGCCAATAATATTTCTATTTTCATCACCTGATCACTTGAATTTTCAAGGAATGCTCACTCAGTAACTGCCTATCTCAGTATCTGTTTTGCTTTGGCTATATTAGGCCCTGAATTTGAAAGAATATTTAATTTTTGTTTTGTCAGATATGTTGAACAAAGGCATCTTTGTGGGACCTTTTTGTGAGAAACATGGTTTGGATATGGCAGCATTGCAGAGCGAGGACCTGAAACCGTTAAAAAGGGAACATTTAACTGTTGGTCTTGTTCTAGAACTCTGGAAAAAAAAAGACTCTGTCAAACAAATGCAACGGTGGATTAGTGCGTTGACTCCAGTGGAGCTACAAAAATATCAGAGTGGTCAGACATCTCAAAATCTAAACAAGGCATGTAATGATTTACTGAAGAAATCCCAAAAACTGGGTAAAAATAAAAAGAAAGAAGAGCTTGAATTACTGAAGCAAAGTTTATTTTATTTGCCTGGTTCAAATACACCGATGGCAAGAGAGCAATTAACACCCAAGTCAAAAGCAAGTGCTGAGCTCAGGGATGAAAACAGGGGCTTAAAAAGATCAGTCAGCAAAATACTTAGCTTCAATGAAAGATTAATGGATGAGCAAGATGCTTTAACTACTGACCAAGCAGCATTGGAGGAAGAATATTTCTCAACTGTTGAACACATGTGAATGTTGACAAACAATATTGCTGCGGATATGCCCAATGGGGCCGACGCAATCGATGTGGAGTATATCATCAGATATGACATTGATGAAGATGAAGATGAATGGACAATGCCATTACTCAAAGACTTAAAAAAGGGGGATTTGATTGTTCTTTAATATTGTTTCTATTAGCAAATTAAGGTTGCACAGGACTTTTTGTATCAAAAAATAGGTTTTAACTTGATCTTTCATTTATTATTCAGTGTAAATATCATATTTAGTGTTACATTTCTAGTTGTTACAGGTTCAGAATCTGGTTGTTACCATAGAAACAAGAACCTGGAAATGTTTTTAACTGTTTTCTGGTATTGTTATCTACCTTCCATAACAATTATGAATTTACTGCTTATTTATCTTAATGAGCTGGCTAAAGTAATTGTTTTACAGTGTGTTACATAACATTTCAAGTAATTTAGGTGGTTGCCATGGAAACGAGTCCCCTTAACTTCAATGATTCTTTGTTGGTCGCAAGAAAATCTTGAAAATGCCAATTTCTTTGTTTACAGATGAAATTTTCATAATGTTGATCAATATTTTGTTAATTATTGTCATTTATTTGCCTAATGACGTCATCAGGGTCGCCATGGCAACTTGATTGACACTTCAAATGATAGGCCTGTCAAAGTTCTATATCATGGCCAAGTTTCAAGTTGATACCTTGCTTAGTTATGAAGTTATGGCTGAAAATGTTATTGGAAAGGTCATTTCTGGTGCCACTCAATATTCATATAAGCCATACTTCCTCTTATATTATAATTTCCACATTTTTGTTGATTAAAAAAATATTTAAAAATTCATAACTTTGCTTCTATGTGGCCGATTTCCTTCATTTAAAAACCAAAATGTTCAGAAAAAATGGGAGAAGTTTTTGGCAGTAATTTCAAGCCTGAAAGCCATGAGTAAAAATTGACCCTAAACTCCCTACGAGTAAGATCTTTATTGAATATGCGCTGCATGTTGCCAGGATACAGTCTCAAACCCAAGCCTAATATGCCAGATCTCGCCGCCATCTTGGTTTTTCATGGTACAGCGGGCTCAATTATAACCATCGATTTTGTCACTAAACGGACGCTCGCACTGGAATAACCGGTTTCACGAGAGAAAACAAGATTGACTAGTCCAGAAGCTCGGGCTACGGCGGCTTCAAAGAGTTGACGCGATTCGGGCAGAGCCTACTTTTCTCCTCCTCAGTAAAGAAAAAGACAAAAGGAGGCTCTGCTCGCAGGGTGACCTTCATTGCGTGTCGGAAGAAAAATTTGGTGTCAAGTTGAATGATTTTCCGTGTGCTACATTGAAATGTGGGGAAGTTCAGGTGAGCTACATCGAGTGCTTGAGCGAACGGCGGCGATGCGTAATATTGCCGAGAGTCAATCTGTGGATGTGTACGTCTCCCTTGCCGGTTCGAATTAATTATTCCTTCGTTCAACGCGATTGGAGCCATTTCATAATTTCTTGGTTGTCAACGGTTATAATAAAATTCCAAGGCTGTAGACTAAATTTTCAGGTGCCACCAATTTGAGTGAAAAACTGCGATTCTCAGTTGAGTATGACACTAGGGAGGGAGGTTTGGTGACAAAGTTTCAGCGTTAAAGTTACCATGTTGTCAAGGGCAACTTCTTTCGTTTCCAAGAGTAACTTTTAGGGCCTTGACGTCACGAGCGATGAGCCCGCCAAAATCTACAAATGGTAACGGTTAAATTCAAACTGGCGACCGTTACCAGTTAAATGACGTCAAACCCCGAAAAGTTACCCTTGGAAACGAAGCAAGTTGCCCTTGACAACATGGTAACTTAAACGATGAAACTTTGTCACCAAACTTCCCTAGTGTCATACGCAACTGAGAATCGTAGTATTCCTGGATAAAATATTCCCACGGTCACTATTTCACGTCAGAATCAATTGACAAAGATTGAACTTTCATTTCAACCTACTATCAACGCCATAGAAGTCCTGTGAGCAACGTCAGACGGTGAATATTGCAACAAAACAGCGTTCAAAGGCGGTGCTTTAGCACAAAAGTGGCCACGGCTTCGACCGTTGATAACAAACTGACCCTTACCGGGGTGGAGGACCGTAGTTTGTCAACCGCACAATTTCTTTATTCCCCTGGTTCTACTGGCATGACTGCATTGACTCAGTCGTCCAATCGCAGTTACGCCTCCTTCGTGTTGACAAAGTTCAAGGTTCTTCCGTGAGTCTTGATGAATAAATATCAGAAATTAAATACAAAGTGATGAAGTATTGACAGGCACAAATCACTCACCATTATAATCGATAAAACCTACGAAATAATCACGAAGATCGTGTATTTCGCTATTCCCGTTGGGACGAGATGCCGAACAGACATCTAGAATACTATTCATTCCTCCTATGGTCTGCGCGTGACCCGTGGCTCTGGAGAATCCAGAAAATGGCCAAAAATTGCCTAATTGAACCTTACGGCGCCGCTCACTCCTCGTGCTAACATGAATGCACCAATCAGAGACGCTTTTCATTGGTTGCGCAACATAAGCGAAAATTTGATCATTAACAGAAATCTTTTGTGCGTGTATACATACGAAAGACTTCTGTCAATGACTTTTAGCATGTGTAAGTTTCGTATAGAGCGATTTTCATATGACCTTGAAAAGTAAACGTGAAAACAGAACGTAAACAAATGCAAAACATTTAATTGGCTTATCGAACAAAAAACAAACGAGCTCGACATTGGCTCGATGCAAACAACGTCATCTCTCCATGGAATTTTGTGGAAAGTTTCGCTTTGACGTCATTTGAAATGTAGTAATTGTGATTGGGCAATCGAACTGTTTTAATACTGTCCATGTTAAGAGTTTCCTTGGAGGGAAGAAGGAGAAGCTTTGTTTTAATCTTGCAAAACATTGGTCCGTGAAACAAATTGCGAACACTTTTTCAAGGTCCTACGAAAGTCGCTCTATTCGAACTGCGTAATAGAAAGAAATGAAAGTTGCATGGGCGGATCATCGAAGTTAGTTAAGCAACTTAAGCAGTTGCAAATAAGAAGCCCGAAAAAAAAATCCAGGCATAAACGAGATCGATGGCTTTGGGCTTTCTTTCATGGGGGAGCTTCGTGCCCCGAAGGAGCGCACGCGGAGTACCATGGGTAAGGAAATATGGTAACCGATCTGTGCGAGAAAATTTGGGTTTGGTCACCATACGAACTCCAGCTTGTTAACAGCGTACATCTTCGATATTGGGCAACCATGTTATGGTCAATTAACACCTGTCAAAATAAGGTTTCCACTGACCAGTATTACATGACCATATCGGGATCTCCGCTTTTAGACTTGGTACTCATGTCTCATGAAGTTACAATCAGAATGCTACTTGAAGTGGCATGATATATTTTCATGTAACGGGTCCACACAGGGACAGAAAAGAAGAAGAACTAAGAACTGCCTCGCTAATCACCATCGCAAGTACGGCAATGATGCAGCTAAACAAGGTCGAACCGAACGCATACTATCATGGGCGCCTCTGGCTGCCGCTGGACCGTCCATGTATGGCCTTGGAGCACAGCCTTACATCCAGCTGGAGTCAGCTGTTTGCTGGTATTTGCCGAGCTCAAGTGTATTAAGGCTTGACCAGCCTAATTATTATGCATATTTTTATTTGAAGGGAAAGCACTTGGCCAGGGCCTATGAAACTTGGCAGGCAGTTAGTTATCGGTATTGCTATAACTTTTCCAAAATGTTCCGTACCCCAATGTTGTCACGTGACCCGAAATTGACTTATGACAGTTATTTTTTACTCAAAAATGGAGAACATTCAACTACATTATATCAATCTTGTTTCTTGATTATTCGATGACCCCTTCTAATTGCTTTGTCATGCTGCCTTATAATTATGTCCACATGTTAAGAGCAATGAACAAGTAAGAAAAAAAGGTCACGTGACATGATAAACATCCAAATATCTTAAGTATATACGGAGTAGTACATTAAAAGGCGGCATTCGGTAGGTACAGTTGTACTAAGCGTGTTAATGCCAAAAGTTTTCAAAAATTTGAAGTATAAATGTTCCCCATTTTTGAGTAATGGATATAAACGTTACAAGTTGTTTTAGGGTCACGTGACCAAAATGCGATGCAAAATATTTTGGCAAATTAATAAGAACACCGATAAAAAACTTTCTGCTAAGTTTCATGGACATTGGACAAATGCTTTCCTTCAAATAAAAATATGCAAAATAATTAGATTGGTCGTTCTCTCTACTCTGCTCCAAGGGTTTTTCTTCCTAGGGAGAATCCAACTTGCGGCAAACCTGCTTCCCTGACTTTCGTGGGAATATTTGAACCATCGACCTCTGGACCAGATCACCATTGCTTTACCGACTGAGCTACAGGGTCGGATGGGGCGAGACTCTGGCGGAATTAGATATTTCCTTCCTTGGCAATGAACACAACAAGTACAAGTTTTTTTCATGCATTGCTCATGTAGCACCTTTTTAAATAAGAATCTGCCGTGATAAATTCCGCCTGAGTGTACATGTAACTCGAAGTGCTTTGTTATGTTCCCATGTAATCCATCTAGCCCTAGTAATGAAAACAGAAGCGCGTTTTGATTGGCTGGTAGGAAATACGAGCGTGTATCAAGAAAATCTGTTTCAATCAAGAAGTAAAAAAAGACAGCATTTTCCTTCGAATTATTTTTGAGAAATATTTTATAGAAGCAATCGAGAACTTTTTTCCGTATCTAATCACTCGCAGGAACCCATGCCCCATGGTCCTGAACTTCATGGGACACGTCGCGTGGACAAAATCACTGACCCCCAAATTGGTGTTGCACAGTTATAAAAGTATCAGTTCACACCACGCTGCACTGATATCCCTGAACGATGATGTCCCCGCAACATTTTTACGTGTGTGCACATGTGATTTTGTCCCTGCTACATGTCCCCGCTACATGACTCCTCAGTGTGCATTACACAACTTTTTTGTCGCTGCAACATGTCCCTGCAACATGACCCCTCGTGACTGCCCACCTTAAAGTTGCATGGTATACAAAGATCGACCACAAACTGAATAGCCCATTTCCGAGTTGCTGCATGCCTCAGTTTCAAAGCGAGTCCTGGTGCACAACCGTTCAAATGGAAATGAGTTGCGTATTCTTATGCAAATGAAACTCATTTCCCTTACAATAGTTGAGCACCAAGACTCACTTCGAAACAGAGACAAACAGCAACTCGGAAATGGCCCATTGTTCTTCACGGTATCATGCAATACGAAAACTACATTATTGATGTAAAAAAAACTTGATTCCATAAGTATTTGAGTTAATTTTCCTGTTAGTGACAACAGTTTTACATCTCACCCAACTAGCCATTTTTTCAAAATGCTTTAAAATATATCATGGCCATAAAATAAACCAAAAATTAGCCTTTTTGGAGCGATTTCACTACCTGCTGGGAAATTTTTATCTGTTCCGCACCCCCACGTGAAACAGACCAGAACTGAATTCCGTTTGCCCGCAGGGCCTGGCGGAAGTTTCCCAGTTTCCCAGCCAGCAAGCATAAATGCATCGTACGCCAAAATGGGCGTGGAAGAAGACCTCGAATTTACCCTTCGGTAAGGATGGGGTCGGGGAGGGGAGGGGGGGGGGTGGTCAGAAGGGAAGGGTGCTTTGACTACAAATAGTCCTCAGAACAAGAACAGCGCGAACAGAGAGAAAACAATTTGCCAGCACAACAAATCTTTTTCCTAGCAACTTCCCAATACTTCTTTTTCCAGCCATGCAGCAGATACACACCAGTCGTGCGGATTCCCCTGCAGTTGGATATAGGCTATTGGATTTGAAGTAGTCAATAAATAAGTTGGCTTTAGTCAGTGAATTAGTGATCAGCTGACTGCTATCTCATTCATGATCGTTTTTGTCAGTTTGTTATTGTAAAAATTCCATAACTTCTTAGGGTTATATATAAAGCCTAGTTATCATGTGTCGGGAAAATCCTAGACGATCGGGGATTTCGAAGTTTCCCCGACTAAAGAAAACTGTAAATCGTAGACATCCCTGATAACCTTAGGCCCGTTCCAAACGCCGCTCCATTCATGCGCTGAACCTAACTGATGAGTTGCAAGAGCGGCAGAAGAAGGGCGTTTGAATCAGTTTGGTTCAGCAGGTTAGGTTTGTAGCGGCCGACAACGTTAAGTTCGGCAGGGTCTGTCGCACTATGCGACGTTGGAGCGGCGGCTGATTCACACGGCGCTCTTGTCATATGCCGAGCCTAACGCATAAATTGTGATAATTTATAATCTTACCACAATAACTCCGAAGTTTTATCTGTACCTAGGCCCCTTTACCATTGTATGGGTTTCAGTTTGGTTCGACCCCGGTACGGCGTATGAATCAGCCGTTGCTCTAAAGTCGCTCTTTAGTAGAACTTTATTGAGTTAGGTTCGGCACATGAGCGGAGCGGCGTTTGGATCGGGCCTTAGCCTGATTCTCAGAAGGTCCAGGTCGCGCACTCTTCTCCCTTTCCCGTCTGATGGACTTCATTCCTTAAATTCCTGACTTTTAAGGAAATGGTAAGTTCGATCAGATTGGTGTAAAAAAACAGTAGAACCATGACGTCAGGAACATGACCTTGAATGAAGCCAATCAGACGGGATCGGGAAAGGGAGAAGAGTGTGTTATACCAACCTCGTTCCCAGGGTTCTCTCCTACACTTCCCCTGGAGCGACCTGGACCGTCTGAGAATCAGGGTATGATAATCTGGGCTGGTCGGGGACGAATCGGGAAAATGAGAAGAGTTTCTATTTTCCTGACGTGTCCCAGATTTTTGCGATCACCGGCGATCATTCCCGACAAATGAAAACTCAAATTTGTACTTAAATCTGGGACGTCGGCGATGGTTTTCGTACGTTACCACTCTGCAGCAAATTGCATGTTTCAATTTTTGGCGCACTTTCCATTTTCCGCCAAAGTCACTATCGGGAGAATCCATCACAAGCGTCTGGCGATTTTCGGTTATGTCGGCAAAATCTGGGACGGTCGGGAAACTGCGAAATCCCCCATTCTCTGGGATTTCCCGACGTGAAAACTAGGCTTAATTAGATATCATTTAAATGACCATTATTTTGGGGGCGTATGAGCTTCTTACAATCTCCGTCTTAATGCTTTGAACAATTCAATATCCCTTAGGATCTTTTAGATCTCAGGGCCCTTCTACTCGCTCTATCTTTCTTTCGAAAGGCTACAATCTTGGACAAATTAAATGGAACATTGAGACCACTGTAGATGGCATCTGTTGCATTGAATAATGTAGATAAGGTTTTTAGTTTCGCAAGTTATCGCCAGTTTCCACATAACTTGCGAAACTAAACCTTATCTACATTTCCTCTCCTCTCCCCACAACATCTCCAAGGACATGCAATTAATCCCTATCGAAAAAATATTTTCTAACAGAGACTCGATCCGTAAGGCCAGGGAAGCTTTTTTAATTTTAAAAGGCAGGACAATTGATCCCAACGGTCTTAATATCCGCGAAGAAACGTATTAGATTTCAGTTTATTATTTTGAGTGATTTCCGTTATTTTTCCGTGACTCTTAGTATTTGAATTCAAAATCTCTGTAACTGCCATGTTTTATCACATTTTTCCAGTATTACGTCAACATCCATTTACTCTATATATATATATATATATATATATATATATATATATATATATATATACATATATATATATGTACATAGAAGCAATTCAATGTAAACTCTCATTGTACCTGAAGAAGGCTGGTTTGGCCAGCCGAAATATAGTACATCACTAAAATCAAATCTACTTTGTATCGGCTCTTGCTTAAAATATTTAGTTTCTCAACTTGAAATAACGCCGATCAGATCAAGCCACTGATCCAACGTACACCGACAGGAAAATTGTCCACGGTTGCTTGCTTCAAAACTCCAGCAAAAATTAACCCTGCGATATCACAAGTGATGTGGTAGTGACGGGCTGTGACTAAAAGTGGGACGGGGACGTGGGACTTGGGACGTGGGGACTCGGGGACGTGGGGACGTGGGGACGTGGGGACGTGGGGACACATTTTTACCATTTGTTTAACTTTTCATCATATTTCACAAAATCTTCGTCTGTTGATCGTAACTGCGTTGTTCCCCGGCTTAAGTCCCTCGTTTGTATGATGTGAAACAGAGGTCTAGTAAATATATATAGTATAGTTTATTACTCGTCTTCATAAAAAGGTGACTTTCATTATACTACTATCAAGTTACCTAGTGGAGTAATTTAGGTAAAACGAAGGGACAATTTTTTTTTTTGCATTAAGTCCTTATTTGACATAGGCAAGATGAACGAAACGTTGGTATGACCATTTCTCAGATCATTTTACAATTCCCCAAGTATATCGAGGCTTGAACATTTAAAAGTTTTTCCACTTTCTGCATCCTAACCTTTTTATTTTAAATTATGCATTTCACTCGTAGTTGTCTGTCACGTCACATTTCTTGACTGAAGACGTCATAACGCTTGTTTTTGAGATTGGGGGAACGTTTACCCTAAAAAATTCCGACAAAGTTTTGCTTAAAACTGCTTAAAACTACCATTAACGTATAATTATACCTATCAATGTTATATCGTTCATTTTTATTGTGACCTCTATGTGATTTGACCTTTTTTTTTCTTTTAATTTTGATTTACCGTTGCCATTAAGATGGGCATATGATTAAAAGGCAGAGTAGGACCTTGGAACCCTTAGCCTAAACCAGAGCTGGTTCAGGTGAATTTTGCTACCCCGTACCAGAGTAAACTCCCCAAACCCTCCCTATCCTAGAGTAACTGTTTTTCAGAAACTACTGAGGTCACTAGCACAGTCTAGCCAAAGCAAAACCTATACCACAATCGTTTCTCTCTCAAAAAATGATTTATTTATACTTGAAGGCGGTAGTTTCTAAAGAAACTGTGGTGCTGTTTCGGTGGAGAAGTAGTATACAAAAATTTGGTTTTATCACCTTTCCTTAGTCTAGATAAAATCTTCAACCAACTGGTCAGTTCCGTGAAAAATTATATCCAATTCTAGAAACAAACGCCCTGATTTATGTATCCTATCCTAGAGCAAACTGCTTGAAAACCATACCCTTCACAGCGGCACATACCTATATCGCTCATATATGGCAGTACCCCCCTCCCCCTCCTGGGGGGCTTCTGGCCCTCTGATGACGAACATTTTCGACAACATCAACGGTGACAACCCGAATCAAAGGTAACAAATTGAACAAGCGCCAGGAAAGATGCAGTCACAATGCCGCTAACAAGGACATTGGCACGGTATTTAAACTTCAGTTACAGAGAAGGAGTCGTAAGGCTCAAGTATCTCAGCAACAACAACAACAAACGCTGCAACGTGAAATTTCAGCTGCAGTGTCAGCAATGGGCCATTAGGTCTTCTGCTTTGTTTCACATTCGAGCTCTGTGACGGGTGGCGAGAATGACTTTTCGAGAATCCAATTTTTGAATTTCGCTGTGTATTTAGCTGGTACTTGAAAAGCAAAATAACACAAGCAATCCAATTTTCTTGGCGATGTTGTCCCATTTCTGAAATTCTATACTTCGAAAATGTGTCGCCGCGTCCCCACGTCCCCACGTCCCCACGTCCCCGAGTCCCCACGTCCCCGAGTCCCCACGTCCCCACGTCCCCGAGTCCCCGCGTCCCCGAGTCCCCACGTCCCCACGTCCCCACGTCCCCACGTCCCAAGTCCCACGTCCCCGTCCCACTTTTAGTCACAGCCGTAGTGACGTAACCTTGGTAAATGCGTGACGCGTGCGATTCTCACATTCTCACATTATCACATGCAAATATTACTTGATTCTTTTAGTCAAACTTCCTGAAACTTCCTTTTGGCTTCCAGATTGCACAGGTAAGCAAACGTATTCTTCACGGAATCCTTGTGTTTTTGGTAACGAAAACACACCTAAATTAAAATCTTGCTTTCGTATATGAAAATTAAGCTTAAATGGAACGGACGCGGTTGACATTAACCGTACAGCACGATTTCTTGGTCACATTCGTGGCCTTTTAAATTATGGGCAAAGTATTCTGTAAAAGAGAGACTGAAGCAAGACGGAATTTATAATGTAGAGTATGCCTACGTTGTCGTGAAAAGTGCTTATGTAAGCAGACATTAGTTGACTCCACTCAACCAGCTGGTTTGGAGAATTTTGAATGTAGCTTTAATTCCAATATTTAAACTTAAGCTCAATATTAACACTCAGTTTCTTGTGCTATTTGGTTGAAGTTATGTCGGGTAATCATTTAAAACTTAACTATTCAAGGCTATCGAACGAGCAAATTCATTCTAGGCTTCTTGTATAAATACTGTCTAAAGAGATATTGTTATCATGCATACCACAATTTCATCTTAGCTGAAAATTAAATTGTCCGAAAATATAGACCTTATTCATAAATGGCGGTCACATTTATAATTCTTTTGTCCACGTGCAAATTAGCCTACCAAGCCTCATTTTAGAGCAAGAATTCTTTTCCAATTCACTGTATGGTATGGAGGCTTGGTAGGCTAATTTGCACTTCGACAAAAGAATTATAAATTGGCCGCCATTTATGAATAAGGTCTATTAGGGAAGGAAAACTTTATTTCAGAAATTGCAAGCTGATTGTTACCTTCTAAGAACTTCTCAGCGAACCATTTGCTCATCCAAAACTGCTAGGTGACTTTTAAGAAGTGCCAAACTTGGAAAATCATCCCTTCCGAATACATTAAGGGTCTACTTTTTCCTGGTTGCAAATGTTTTAGATGTTTTGGGAAAAAATCTATAGCTGTTTAGCAACTTAGTACTGAAATTCTTAGGACATTTTGACTCTCCCGAACACATATTTCACCGAATATTATCGTTGGGTGCCCCAGACTATATTCCTGAAAATCAGGGCCTGAACAATCCATGTAATTGATGATTGATGACAATTGATGGTTATCGCTATCAATAATTAATCGATTGATATTGATAATCGATGGACAATCGAACGCGCAAATTTTGTGATTATCGATTGTCATTGCTAATTGACGAGAATCAATCAATTAAGTAACATTGATTGTCATCAATTACCAATAGGAATGCCAATCGATGGCACTCGGCAGTTTGCTACTACTTTTGTGTAATTGTCGATTGGTCATTGATTGGCCGATGCTAGTCAATGCTAATTAATTAACCGTCATTGATTGCCATTGATTGATCGATTGATTTTCCGATCATCCATCTCTATCAATTGCTCAGGTCCTGGAAAATTCACTCCTACCGAATTATTAGCCATAGCAACTGCTATCAGTAATTTCTTAGTTGATCTCTCCTGTTAATTGTTCTTTCAAGGCTGCATGAAAATCCCTCTTTTAGGAAAAAAAAGTTCACTGATTTTGCTGTCTACCACCAGGCATAGTTAATTGGGGGCAATTGTTATGAACCCCGACAAATTTCTTTGTTGTATCGTTTTTGTTCTCTTTTTTGGCCTTGACCGTGCACAAAACACAATAGCTGTTTACTCCGTACTGAGGAACTAACCAATAGAAACGTGTTGGTTAGATAATTCATGCATATAATAAGTGTATGAGCCTAAAAGAAAAGATTATGCACGGTCGTGGACTTTCCAACCTAAATCTTGGCATCTTTGTTTGCTCTTTTGATGTTGCTGAGCTTCCAAACCACAGTCCCCTCTATTAACTATGCACCAGTGTGCTTTTACTCCTCACTGGGTAAATGGGTAACAACTTCTAGGTCCAGTCAAACTACAGGTACGTCCCCCTTGACTCTTTCAAGCATGAGAGTACCCCGAGACTTAAGCCGTGTCTACACAAGCAATTTTTGTGTAACCAATCTATTAATTTGCTGAAAAGCTGGAGTGTTAGCTTTTATGTAACAAATAAAAGTTGACCAACACTCAGGGTCTTTAAATAACTGAGGAGAAAGTGCTGCCTTTGTAATTGCATCTGCAAAAATAATCTTTAGACTCTCTAGTCTTCTTGGATAAGGACGATAAGCCGGAGGTCCCGTCTCACAACCCTTCAATGTTCATAATCCTGTGGGACGTAAAAGAACCCACACACTTGTCGCAAAGAGTAGGGCATGTAGTTCCCAGTGTTGTGGTCTGTCTTTTGTGGTATATCATGGTTGGGAGGGTAAAAAGGGCATACTTAATTTGGAGCCTTGCTCTGTTGTGCGACCCCAAAATTGGTTGTGCAGACAACTAGTCTTATGAAATGTGGTAAATTTAGGGAGCTCCATTGGAGAATGACCAGGCAACCTCACCTTTTTTCTGCTTTTTCTCTTTAGTTATGGCCTCTGGTACCGAGTACCTTCAATTCCTTCCAGTTGTTCTTTGCTTGTTTGCGTTGATTGCATTCATCACTGCGTGAGTCACCGCTTCACTTTATAAATGATAAATTTTAGATTCAGGCTTGAATTAAATTTATTAACTTGAGACATACAATCCTTGCTTGATAGTAACTGTTGTAATTTTAAGCGTGACATGTGAACTACTTTGAGTTGTTCCCATGTTGCTGTAGTTGGTCTGACTAGCGACTAACCTGACTGTTTGTGTCATACATACTTTTCATTTACTTTGAATAATTTTGTTCCTTCATCAAAGTTTTGGAAAGTGTTCCAATGTTTGGCATTTTTTAAAGAATTGGGACTTTGCTACAGTAAGGGATAATATGACCTTTTTTAGGTATGGCTTAGCTGTTCAGGAAAAGGATGTGAGTGCTCTGTGGCCATACATAAGGTAACTGTTAAGAAGGTTTTTTTCTTACTACCTTAAGAGCTTTCATCTACATAGAGTACCATTTGTCGATTTAACTTTTTCTTATAGCAGGTTACAGCTGTACCCTACTTGTGAAGCATAATGCAGTTCCTTTTTGCTCATTCATTTATGGATTTGTTGTACATACTACATGTTATATTTAACAGAAAGCAGTATAATTTGTTGTCAAGTGTTTGGGGCACCAGATTTTGAATCCAGAGTCCAAATAACTATGTGTTCACTGTAGTAGAAGCTAACATAATAATAAGATTATTATAATAATAATTATGATTGTCTTGTGTAATTTTGCTTCCGATCAACTTCTTATTCCTATCTCAGGTCTACTTCCCACCAGTTCCCACAAGGTCCAAGGGAACTTGGTCAATTAAGCCTTTCACTCCTGTAAGGGCCAATGAGACTTATAGATTTTACTAGATGTCTAACGCCAGACGATTTTACTCGTCAATGGGGAACCCCACAGGAGTGAAAGGGTTAAGGATACTCTATTTTGCTTTCATGCACACAAGCATTAATCTTCATGAATAGGGCAGAGGGATGTACCAGAAACTGTAAATATGGGAATTGCAAAACTGTAATAAATTCGAGATACAGTGTCCATCTCAATAACGATACTTGGCTTTACTCTTGTCTGGAAACTGAAAAGTCACAAAATGCATCAACCTGGATAAGGCGAAGCACTAGCTTGCCTAAAAAAATTTTGTTGACACAATTTGGAATTTTCACCATACCCATCTTTGCAGGCATGTTGTGTGCCATAAATTTGACATAACCTATTGAAAACCACAAAGGCTTCAAATGCTCTTGGCCACCTCTAGTTGAGGAGTAAAGTCGTTTGGCATTGACAGTAAAATCTATGAAGTTTCACTCCCAGGAGCTAAAAGGTTAATGGAGAGGGGACATACAATGTAGTTCATGACTGCTTAATGGCAGCAACATAGTAATGACTGCTTAACCCATTGACACCCCAAACGCCCTAGGACGCATCCAGTTGACAAGTAAAATCATCTGGCCTTTGTCTTAGTAAAATCTCCCTCCCCAGGAGTCATTGGGTATGAATAACTTCTGAAACTGAGTCAAGTACTTGTTTTTAAGTGATGCAGGAGCTCAACCACCTCAGAGCTGTATCTTTGGACAACTACTAAATTTAGCAGCTGTCATAGGTAAGAGGTTGGCAACCGTATTTGACCACATGGCGGGATTTAACGAGGGACCACCTACTAGACATTTGCCCTGTCCCACATGCCTGGCAGCGTTACACCTCTGTCAATCCTTTCAGTGGGGGAACATTATTTTTTATATTAATTTTGTCTAATACTTTTGTCAGGCAAGTTTTCGGATGTTTGCTTGGGAAAGTTTTTTTGTTCCAGCTTGAATCTAAATGAACAACTGGCCAAAATTCTCAGAAAGCAAAAATGAAAACTGTACTAATCAAGGTAGACATTATATATAGTCATGGCATTTTGTTTGGTTTCAGGCATAAACTAGCATTTAAGTAATAAATTATTATTGGGATAGTTGTACTTTCAAAGAAATCAATCCAAACAAGAATTCTTAAATGCTTGTCCGACATTCTTTAGAGTGTCAAAACTCAAAATTATGTCCCATTTCCTCTTCTTTCACCACTGTCTTGGACTCATTACCAAAGTTGACCTTCAAGCGTGTACGAGACCCAAATTGTGTGCTTTGCTTTGAATTTTTCAGGGTTTGTTATTATTTTCATACACTATCATCATGTGAGAGAATCCAACATTACTGGCTTGCCACTTATACAAGGCCTAAACTATTGGTCTTTGTGGATTGGTGGCCTTTCTTGCTTAGGCATGTCCATTGTTGCAAATTTTCAGGTACTGGTAATTCCTTCTAAACTTACTAGTGAGTTTAAATAATAAAGTAAAGCTGTTTGGCAGTTACTTGGGATTTTCAAGGGTATGCCAGGTCATATTCCTAACTGGACTATGGTGTTTCGTTGTAGTAAAAATTAAGTCAAAAAATCAAGCCAAGTTTCAAAAAAATATGTCTGACGCAAAAGTGCAGTCAACTGGAAAAATTAAAATTGAAATAAAAATTAGTCGAGAGGAAGTGGAAATGATTTGCACCTCAACTGGATGTAAGGGGCATATCCTTATATTGTATCACAGGAAGTGATGTGTAGGCTGGCTTCCCAACTTCAATGACTTCTTTTGTTGCTTGGGATGGCTGAGAGAAAGTTCAGAAAAACGGTTCATTTCAGCTTTTTCTGATACCTCAAATTTTCTGGTCCTTAGATTAGAAGAATACGACCGAACACTGGCAACGTTGATTAATTATAGCCTGTTTGTAAGGTGTATGGGCAAGCAGATTCCCAATGAACCTGCACAGCTCAGTTTTAAAAACCACCTGCTCAGCTGAAATGTTATTTTCCTCACAGGGAAATTAGAACCCACAAATTCATATCTCAGTTGGTTAGAGCGTCGCACCGGTATCTCAAGGTCACAGGTTCAATTCCTGTTGAAGTCCTGAATTTTTTGACAGGCTTCTCTATGCAATTGCTAAAATTGCATCCATAACTACGATTATCATTATCATCATTATAGCTTTACTTGATTTCACATCCGCAGTTCAGTATATGATTCGTTTCATATATCATTTCGTTCATTAATTTGAACCATTGTTCAGACACCCGAGAGACATACTTTTTGTGGAATGTTTTTGAAACCGTTCAAAAAAGCTTGCACCCTGTGTTTTCTTGGGTCTAAAAATGCTCAGCTACGCCCCATGTTTTTAAACCCGGTAAAACACTGCTGCTCGTTTTTTAAACAGTACTCAATCTGAAGCAATCCGTCTTTAATTACTTCAATGTAGGGAAAAAAGGTAGCCAACTTCTGTGTGTGAAGTAGCCAACTCTTTTATCAGCTGTCAGTACATGTACTATTGTCAATATTGACCCCATTTTCCTCTGAAGTTGTATATTGTAGTATTATGTTGGGAGTCAAAAGAGCCCTTAAGTTTGTATAATTTGCACATTTTTCAAGCATGTTCTCTGTGAAACGTTTTTCCATTGCACTTGCCCACTGTGACGTTTACAAATTAGTATAATGCAAAAAAATAATGTCTTGGCATTTCAGGTCGTTAATTCCCTGGCAGTGCATATGGTTGGTGCCATCATGATATTTGCCTTAGGAATGGTGTATTGTTGGATGCAAGCCATTGTCTCATACAAGATGAGATCCCAAGCAACAAGTTCTACTTTGAGTTCTGTCACAAGATTTGTTCTGGCATTTTTGGTTACTGTGTTCTTAATCATAAGTATCCTTTAAACAGATCCTATTTGTAAACTGTTCTTTTATGTAGTTCTTACTTAGGGCACTTTCCTTTTGTTGGGACTGGCCGGCCAGACCTGTCAGTTTGTAAAGAAAATGCAACAATTGGAAGGAACACTTGCATGATAATCCCTTTTGCATTCTTCTGGAGGTCGGAGTATAGTATATCATCCTCAAAGTACTGTGTTATTTTGAAGGAGTAGTAGAGTTAATCCTTCAAAATGTTTGGCTGGTCTGTTCTGTCAGACGGAAAGCATCCTTAGTTAAGGAGGTGATTAATTCAATTAAGGTTTCTAAAAGGATTTATTACTGTAATTTTGTAAGTAAAATAATGTGGAATCTGGATTGATTATCTTCATTATTTTGGTATAGTACATGTAGAATCAGTGTTGGTGTGGTTGTTTAATAGGGCAGTTGTCTTTTACCAATGTGTTCTTTGTCCTTGGTCTTGTTGCTTTTTTTGTACTTTGCATGCTTCATCTGCGGTACAATCATGTATCTGTTCTTCAAAAAATGTTTCCTTTGGCTTTTGTTTCGGTAAGTATATAATTTGAAGCTTTTTTCCACTATGTCAAGTGTGTCAATGTCGAAAATGATAGTTGATCTCCGATTACTAAACCAGCAGTGGTGCTTTATAGATTTTCTGAGCCTGATTGAATGATTCTCACATCCAAAGTTTTATGCTCCAGAAATGTTAGAATGAAAATCATAATTTGTTGATTTCAGTTCATTGTCCCCAATAGACGAGCTCACGCTCTTGAGTGCATCATGGGTAATCAGGGCAAGATGGAGAAAAATTCAAGGGTTTGTAAGGAAGTGCAAAACGATGAAAAGTATTCATGATATGCAATTTTGGGTTTTTATTTTCCAAAACAGAAGATATGCGCTCAAAAGGTGGAGAGCATGGCTGTTGTAGAAATAATTTTATTAACAAGAGCTTCTGTCATACATTTCTCGTAATTCCAAAGGCACAAAATTACAGAGAATGTATGGAGACCAAAAAAAGCAATCTTTAGGAATTCCAAAGAACGGTTACCAAGTCTATCTCAGTTGTGAACATCAACTTATTTGTTTGGTTTATGAAGGCGAAAGTCTATAAAGTAGAGTCATGTACAGTACATTTTGCTTTGAATTTCCCGCCATGTTGCCCTGATTACCCATGATGCAATTAAGAGCGTGAACTCGTCTATTAGTGCCCCAGCGCTAAAAGACTAGAAAGTCTTTTTCCTTGCCTTTCCTTACCTTTCCCTTATGACAAACATTTTTATGTTGTTCCTTGATAATACAATCAATTTTAAAATAGCGTTTTCAGCTGGAACTGCAAGCGTAGCAGCATATACAAAACATCACAAGAATGCCACTGGTGCATCAAGATACGAAATTAAATGGAAAGAAACCGATGATGTAAGTTGTGTGCCTGCTTTACAAATTCATATACAGACAAGCTAGTCGCATTTTATTCTTAAATTTTAATACCAAAACAAAGGAATTTGCTATTATTGTGACTGTGCTATCGCATGGTGTGTCCTTTGCCTGTGGCCATTGAAGAATTACTATTTCGGTCCTGCAGAGTTGTTCTGACTGTCCCCCGTTATTCCCAGGTTTCACAGATTTTTAGACCACCCCTTCCACTTGGGTTATTAGCCTTGATCCTTTCTGGATTTTCCCAAACAATTCGCAAGGCGGCAATTTTAATTAACAGGTAAATTTGGTTTTATCAAGCGTGCTGATAAAAGTCGAATTGCCACCGTGAAAAGATACAGTAAAATGGCTGACGTCTTAAACGTTAGCTCTTCGTCAGAGCGAATTTGCTCTGAGACCAGCGTCCCGTGAAACGGCAAACGCTATAGGCTCATGGTGCTTGTCGTTAATTTCTTTTCTAGCGAACTGCGAAGTCCAAATCTCTTGTGATTTTTCTCGTCACACAGAGTTTTAATGAAAAGAACAAATATAATCTTGGAATTACCTTCTAAAGCCGTCGAAATGGTACGTTTTGTCCCTGACAGCCATTGCATTTAATGCGCTCTCACTATTTCTCTCTACCAGGAAACGCTTTAGGCCACAGACAATACCATAAAGCGTCCACGAGGGATGCCGACCACCCGACTTATTTGCAGCCTCTTGCACAAACTCCAGTAGCCAGTAGTTTAAACTTTGGGCAGTCATGTTTTTCAGTATTTTCTGTCAGCTCTTGCAAAACCGCACCCATGTCTTCATCGTTGAACAGCCCGCTGTATGGTCTTACCATTGTCGAAAAATCTGTAACGCCCATTTGTTCTTGTAAACCGTAGATTTCGGAACAGAGTTCATACACGCGCCATTTCCTCGTCGCAAGTTTTAGGCACACTAAACCGTGAACTTATTTCATCAGTTGTCGGACAAAAAGTGAATATCATAAACTTATGCAATTTTCTTCGATAACCCCCAAAGGACACATTCCATCCAAAACGATTTTATCACACTCTCCATTTTTTTTTTGGAAAATCAACGAAGCGAAACAATAGTCGGCCACTCGTTCGCTGAGCTATACCAAAAACTCGTGCGTCGTGTTTCGTCAGGGGGTTCAAACGCCTCGGCGTCGTGCTTTCATCCGTTTCTCGGTGTTTGGAAACACACGCACTTCTTTTTGATACTGATTCATGTTAGGGTTAACCCTAACCGTAACGTTCAGGCTGAGACAAACCAGAATTTTATGAGAACATACCCAGGCTGAGGGTCAGTTAATAACGACGGTCTTTATTTTGCTCTTTTTTTGTGTGTGAGCCGTATAAGCAAAGGTAGAAGAAATATAAAACTGTAGCCTAACACGACAAATAACTCCATCACTCAGTGACATTTTTGAACATTAACAATGTTGTTTTCTCATTGCGTGATACACTGAAGAACAGCTCGGTTTGCAGTCGATCGTAGTGTTATATACCATACAACTTTACATGTAAGAACTGTGTGATAAGAACGGCTCAGATCGCAAAATGAGTTATGCTCAAATCGCAAAATGAGTTATGATCAAAAAGCGAAAAGGGTGCCTTATGTTATTGATTTTTTCGTCGCCCGATGTGTAATTGTGTTGTTGGCTACACTGAAAACCAATCTCGACCCCAGAGCTCTTGTCTTTAATAGTAAATTGAAAGCAAATTAACAATTAACGATAATCGTCAATTCAAGGTAGAGAACATGTTGGAAGCCAGTTTCGTATTCTCTCAGCTGGACTGGTTCTAGCATGAAATGGAGGCTAATGCGGGCAAATTAATTTGCATTTGAAAACATTTGCCCGCATTAGCCTCCATTTCATGCTAGATCCAGTCCAGCCGTGAGAATTCGAAAATGGTCTATTGTAGCAATATTCAGTAAATGGAAATTTCAATTCAAAGCGTCTATTTTAGTTCAATTCAACGCATAAATTTATGTTCAATATACTATTTTTTGGTTCAACTTCCGATTTTGCATTCAATACATTTTGGTATCCTTCAATGCGGTTGCTTCGGTTCAACCTTTTCTTTTTAAATTTCAAGAGCACATTTTGCATCCAACACTTTTTATTTGGTTCAACGCGATTACTTTCGTTCAACGACTTATTGCACAGCGGTTGAGAAAACTGTGTTCCAGACTCCCGTGACCTCATGAGATCAAGAGGGACTTGACAATAGTGGTCAACCGCTGTGCAAAAAAGCGTTGAAAGAAAGTAAATCGCGTTGAACGAAATGAAAGTCTTGAATGACCGCCATTTAAATATTCTTTTGTTTTTATTCAAATTAGCCCTTGATGTCTCGTTCTTAAGCTTAAAATTCAAAAGAATATTTTATCTTGAACGAGGCAACAAGGGCCAATTTGTATCCGCATAAATCAGCGGCCATTTTGGAATAAGGTGTATGCAAAATCGGAAGTTGAACCAAAAAAAGTATATTGAACATAAATTTATGAGTTGATTTGAACTAAAATAGACTCTTTGAATCGAAATATCCATTTATTGAATATTGCTACAATTGGCTTGCCATACCGTACCCAACATTCGTTTTTTAAATTTCTATTCACAGGGATACCAAGCTCACTTGGCGAGTACATTTAGCGAATGGCTCATGGCTTTTTGCTTTCTTGTGTATTTCATGACATTCTTCAGAGAGCTTCAGAAGGTTGCTCTCTTCATCCAAGTACGGCCAAAAAATGCCGAGATCTTTTCTCCCGAGACGCAAGACGATGCCAGAGTTTTATAGCTTCAATACTTAATGACTCACGCAATTTGTGTTTCGCCATTCTGCATGCTGGTTATGAGAATTACTGGAATGATCATGGAAGATAAATATTTCCAGTCCAGTTGTTATTTCAAATTCTCACAACTAGTCCTATCGTTATTCGTGATGAACAGAGCAGTGAGAATATGTAGTTCGACATGGAAATCTCTCAATCGGCGGCCACGTTTTTCTCAACGGAAACGGAAGAAGATTTATGCAAAAGAATACAATTTATTCCTTGGAAGAATAGCGGACTTCTTTGAGCGACAAACGGAAGCGGAAGGAGAGACTTTTCTCAGACTCTTTCCTCTCGGTTGCCTTAATATTTTAATTAGGTGAATGTATTTTTAAGTGTTTTACTCTAACAAGGACTGCTTCTTGAAAATTTGAGCGTAACCAGTTCCATTTACAGTAGCAGTGCTCTTAAAATTGTATTGAGCACGGACAGGGCCAATCGTCTCGGTCCTCAGCGGTGCACATACAGGCAATCATCTTTTTATTTGTGAATTTCTGAATTGCATGACACCTGATACTGAAATCTGTTTTGATTAAACAAATGTCTCTTGTTGTGGTTGATTCTCCGTAGTTTAAACGTTTCAAGTGTATTAGGAGATATGTTTATTATACTCGCGTGTACTGTCTCGCGAGTGGAAAGTAAGCGCTTTCATGGCAAGGTGAACTCCAGGGCCCGGTTCCTCGAAAGCCGATTAACGCTAATCTAAGATTAAAAATTAACCAAGCAGTTTATTTCTCTACTCCCAAATGCTGTTCAACGCAGATTTTTGGCAGAACTTTACATGAGAAGACGTTAATCTTGAAAAACAAAAATAAGCAAAAGAAACTTTCACCAAAAAGTTGAAAACGTGAAACAAAAGTTTACGCTAATCCTGGATTAAGTTAATCGGCTTTCGACGAACCGGGCCCAGATGTCTTTGTTGCTTTCTGACCGCCTCAAGCACGCGCAGCTATTCAACCGGAACCCGTTCCGCTGGACAAGGGTCACGGAGGCTCTGGGTACGAGATTGCGCAGGATTGGGCCGGTTGCTCGAATTAACGCTGGTTAGTGCCAACCATGCTTCGAGCAACTCGACGTAAATTTCAGCGTTTGTTTCAGCCTGATGTCCACAGAAAACGCAAAACGAAATTTCTTTATTGTTTCGATAACAACGTGAACATACAACAGGGAATTCTCCATATCTCCACTTTGTGCCATCCCAGTAACAGTTCCCTGCTAGCAGAAGTCTCTTTTCTTTTTGCGTCCGCTGGGCTGACGAACACGGGAAAAGAGACCGGTGCCGTGGGGACAGTCTGCACGGGTCGATACTCGCTGTGTTCAGCATGCGCGGAGGTTACTTAGCGACAGACTTAATGTTGTGTGGGCTCACTTAACAACAGCGGAATTACTGTAAAGGAATGCGTGGAACACAGCGGGCTCAAGTCACAGGTAGCAAACAGATCATGCAGAATGCGATTAGAAGAGTGCCGTCCAAGATTATGGACGGCGATTGAATCAAATTGAATTTCGACCCTCGGCAGTACTCGTCATCCCCAGCGAACGCAAAAGGAAAGAGACCTCTGCTAGCAAGGAACAGTTTCACGACAGGTCGTTCATATTGTACAACCTAAACGAGATGGAAACTGCGAAATATTATAATTCTTAAGGCGGCGCGCGAGTACATTGACATTGCGTATGCTGTAGCGGCACCGTCGTTTTTTAAGAGGCTCAAACTGGTTTCACCAATTTGGAGGGAATGTCTGACTACTGAGAAGGATGAACTCTACAAAACTGTTTCACTCAACGACAATGTTACGGTATCATATGAAACACTGATAATTGGTGAACTCATTAATGTGGCGTAATACGTTACCATAGCAACAAAAAAACTATCTAAAACGTCCTCTATTTGTCTTAATGCCTTTACATCTCAAAAATGAACTTGGTGACCGCCATTTTTTATTTCTGAAATGTGATTGTCAGGCTAAGATGAAACTCTCTGCAAAGACCAAAAAAATCTGGAGCGAATAAAGAGCTGCCTTAAAATTTTCTAATTGTGAAGGGGCTATGAGTTTTATCTTGCCATGCTAATCACTCTCCAGCGAAAAAAAAAGTGGTTTCACCGAGTTGGTTTTTTAAGATACCATCGTTGAAGACAAAGTAAAGGGTTTTTTTGATATGGCTCCTTTACGTCACATTAATGAGTGCTTATTGTTGATTTATACCATAACATTGGCGTTACACGCGGTGGATCCAATCCTTCCAAAAGTACAGTTTGTTGGAAGTGTAAAAACTGGTTTGAAACTTCTGTAAATACTGTGACTTAATCATGGCAACTATTTTCGAAGTTCAGCAGAATATGTTGATCCGAGCTCACCTGCAAACTGGACAAACTAAAATCCGGCCTGAAGAGAAGAATGCCCGAAATTCTAATTGAGGACGTTAGCGATTTTCGAGCTATTAAGCTAGTTAAGCAGTTCAAATGAGAAACTGAATGATAAAATTTGACACTAAATGCCAGACGTTAAATTGTTTGTGTTTTCATGATAAATTCAGTTGCCGAGACATTCCGTACAGAACATTAAAAACTGTTCAAAATCCGGTATAATTTTAGTAAAATACATGTAAATGGTGAGATGATGATCATCGATTGTCGCCTGTCAGATATACAACTGTTTGAGTGCTTAACTTCCTTAGCCGACTATCAAAAAATACTTCGCACTCCACAAAAACAAGTTCAGATTTTTCTCATTATCTAAGGCCGAAAAATCGAATGTACAAGTTTATAATATAAAGCTCAGCCTGTCACTTACTAAAACTGTTTCAGATGATCAAGCAAGCCTTTATCTACTGAAACGGCCGTGCACTCAGAAATGCCCCTCTTTCTTTGTAATTAAAAAGAATATCCCACCGCGAAGTTAATTCGAAAATATAATTGGTTAAACAAACAACGTAATCTTTCTACCGGACATATACATTTTCGTTAACTGTCCTGAAGCTTCTTAAAGTACTCTTCAAGTGGCAACCTGATTTAAGACACGAAGCGATAATTTTCCCTGACAAGTTGAACTGTTCTAGAGCCTTGGCTGTTTATCGTAAGGCTGGGAAGAACGGAGAAAAATGTTTTTTTTTTGTAAACAGTTGTCTTTTGTAAGGTGTTGTTCTTTGCATGCTTTTTGCATATCGGTTTGTCGTTTGTTAAGCCTTGAAACCAAAGACAACTCTCCCCATTTGCGGGTACATGTTAATTTTCAAGACCTCTTCATTGCTGTGAGTGTTCGTGTTTGAAATTCTGAGGGATTCTTAGTCAAGTAGTGATAACTGAACAACAGAGGAGCAAAGGAAACATCGAAAGTTTACCATGAAAAAAATTCAGACTTGAACCCGATTCAAAAGAGAGAGAAATCAGGACTCAGAAAATGAAAATCGAAGGACAATCATGCACTGTCGAACGTAAGGGGTAAAATCATCTCACAATTCAGTCTGTAAGTTCGAATGTCATGACGGTTTGACCTCCAATTGATTGACATCATAAAAATTAGATGCAAATAACAGTTTTTAAGAAATGTTCTTCGTTTCAGATACAATTTGGCTCCAAAATCGTTAAATAAAGAAAACGTTTTAAAGGCTGCGGTAATAAAAGTAACAGCTGCTTGGTCAAAGAGGCTTTTCCTTCATTTTTCATGTTACATCGACGAACAGAAGGTTGTCACTGAAAGTAAAATAATCTTCAGGCTTTGATGAAACAAGGCGTTGATGAAAAGACTTATTTCATAATTGCAAGTAAGGAGAATTTAGGATGATTTGTTCCGAATATCAAGTCGTACTAACTGATCAGAGCTAGATATTCTCCAATAGTTTATAGTGTCACTTACGATATCATTAAACGAAAGGGGCGTCGGACCTCTTCGTAGAGCACGTCGCATTATATAAATCAATCTTGCATCAGCGAGAAGCCCGAGCCGTTTACCTCCGATCTGGTAAAAATTCGTTTACCCAAAGTTTGGAGACCGACATTTTAGGTGAGTTACAGAGACAAGGGCTTAAATCATGAATTTTCCGTCAGTTTTAAACTCTAAACTTTGCAGAGAGTAAATTGCTCAGATTTCGTCGGATTTTTTTGTCCTCCCTACTTCGATCCTGATAAACTTCGTGACCTGTTTTTATTTCGAAATTTCCTTTGATTGCCCCAAGAGCAAACAAACCGTTCACCATTAAGTGACAGAAAAAGGCTAAAACTTTATTACAAGAAATCCTGAGGAATTAGGGAACATACAAATCTACGAGTAACATGAATATCGAATAAACAGGGATAGTGTCATGGAAAATCCACTGGTATTAGTCAATGGCACAACCTAAAGCAATTTTTAATTAATTAATTAATTAATTAATTAATGAACAAAAATCATTCAAAGCTGTTCTCGACATTGGATAATCAAAATATAGTGGAAAAGCTCAAAGGCACTGCACTTCATGTTAAACTGCGTTTACACTGCGTTCTGTTAAACTGCGACCGTTTGAAATGCGTATGAACGTATCACGCCTCTTTCATTCATGAAATTATTAGCGTAGAATCAATTCGAGACATAATTTTCTCTTACCAAAATTGGCGATAAATCTCACTGTAACTTTAGAAATTACTTTGCGGGATACTATATCTAGTCAAAACCGTCTGAGATATGACAAGGCTTACAGGCATGTCCTGAACGGAACATTCGAGAACAAATCGACGATTAAAATACTCGAAGCCTGTGAACGTAGACGTATTTTCGGTTTGCGTCAACCGGAAATACGTGTGAGTTCCTTGCTATTTATAATTAGAAGACGACGTAATAAGGTCTTCCCCGACTGAATTCTTTGTCGCCTTGTGCCAGTCTGAAAACTAGAAGCGGATATTGAAACCGTCACTAAAAGCAGTCTTCTATTCTAAATGATGTGGCTTTTCTTTTCTTTTTTTCTTTTTCAGAAAACGAGATTAGAAATTGCGCCTTGTCATAAGTTTTACAAGACAGCTCCCGAAACTCTTTCAACAAATCAGAGCTGTGACCTCTTCGCAATCTTTTTTCCGCCTTAGTTTTAAACGGCGGACACGTGCCACTTGATTTGACTTATGACACTTCGAGCAATTTCTACCTTAATGCTTTGAATTCTCATTGGTCGTTAATATTCATAACTGATAAAATTTTACATCTACCGCTTTGACCAAACAGAAAGGCGCTCAAACTGCAATTCAAAATGCCTCCAAAGTACGGCGGGGGCAACAGTTGCAAGAAATGCGGCAAAAGCGTGTTTTTCAATGAAGAAAAGAAAGACTCCGAAGGTGGCTTCTGGCACAAACAGTGTTTCACTTGCACCAAGTGCAAAAAGGGCCTTGACAGCACCAACCTCTGCATTAACAGCGGTAGGAACATTTAACGAGAATCAGATAATTAACTGTGGAAAGTCAATTTACATTACCTTTACTCAAGTAATAGGCCATTTTGCATTTGTTTGATTAGTAACCTGGTCAGTTAATGTTAGCGTGACTGCTTGTCACCTTGTCACATGCCGACACGTTTTTCGCTGTAGTGGTTTAGTAGTAGTTTTGTTTATTGAAACCTCTAAGCAGATTACAATCTGAATTACAGGTCTGGTCAGATATAACTATAGGAATAAATAGATACTTATAAATGCTGAATACGATATATATACGTAAATAATACGAACTACACTAATAAACATATTACATCAAGTCAGTAGCGTATTTGTTTGTGACAAAGTCACTAAACCTATTTGTGGCAGTTCTCTTAGTTCTTGCCCTATCTCTCGATCTGAGTGAGTAGTGGGCAGAAGCAATCGTAGATTCTAATCTACTAGCTACTAGCTTGTAAACCGGGTTATCCGGATTAAGCTGCGTAATAAATTTGTGACAAGCCGCTGATCTACGATCTTGGAGGGTTGATATATCGGCTAAATTTAAGGCCTCGCTATAGGTGGAGCCAGGAAAGATAATTGCGAGCGCGCGTTTTTGAATTCTTTCTAGCGAATCAGATCAATATTGCGGAAACGCAGCAAACACAACACATGCATATTCTAGTATAGAACGCACGAGCGAACCGAATACCCCAGGCAACGCATCACTAATCGGATTGATTCAGACTCAGCTTCAGGTCTTTTATGATTATCGAAAGTAGTTATGGTCAGGAACCCATGCTACGCCTTTGTTTGGTAACTGGTGGATAAACGTCATAACAGACAGAATGATTTTTTTCTTTCCTTTTTTTTGTTCTTTTAAGGTTTGATCTACTGCAAGACATGCTATGGAGGGGAGTTTGGTCCCAAAGGCTACGGATATGGAGGAGGGGCAGGAGCCCTTACTCGAACACAGTAGAGTTCCTGTAGAGTTTGATTCACCACTAACATTTTGCTGATAATCTCCAAAGAAAGAATATTAATAAAATATTAAATTTCAGACAAGATTGCTTTGTAGATCACGGGTAAATAAAGGGTTTACAAGGAGCATTTAGTTTCAGTTACTTCAGACTTAAAGGGGAACTCCGGTGTAAAAATGAACTTTTTTCAGAGAAAAGGGCAGAAAACCGTGTATGTCCCTTTGCGTGACTTTCGGGCACACCCAAGGCATAAGAAGTCAACTTGAATGAAGAAATGCGTTGGGAATTCTTTGTCTCGGTTTATTCTTTACGAAATCGCGTTTTTCGTAGCTCTGGAAGAGACAACCTTGGTTGGCGAAAGTTTCTTCTGTACGTATGTGCAAAAGAATTTATTTTGCGTTACAAAGAAGCTGTGACAGGAAAGTCTTCCGTGACCTCCCAGAAGTCTTTTAGTCCTCCACATTTGTTGTCTATAATAGGTGTGGACTACTTGCTCCAAAATGCATTTTTGTCAAAGATTTAAGAGTGGAAGAGTGAGTTCGGTAAGATGGCAGGTAAGTTGAACTTTTTTATAAACTAATTTTTTAAATCAACAGGCATGGTAGTCTTTGCCTCTGTATAATAAGTTTAATACTCTTTCGATCGATCTGAGACGAACGCCGACGAGAATTTACTATTTAAATATAAACTTATTTGTTCTAAACTTTCTAAGCAGCAATCATTGTCGTTTTCGAGCGCTTGAAAGCAATATTTCGATTTTACAATACATACACTGACGACGTGATCTCTATATTTATACGATTGGTATTTTGCAATGAAGGCCTATCTTCACGCGCTAGCAGTTCGCGTGAGAGTCAGCGAAGTGTTCAGTTGTTGACAGCGTATTGTTGTTTGGCCCTAAAGAAAAGGAAAATACACTTTTTATTTGCTTCTGTTCTGTTATAATTTGTATAAGAAGGCATCTGTAGATTTTGAAAGTCATCTTGACAATAAACGCAGGCTAGCGTAGCGGATTATTAATGTAAAACACACAAC
>OX421452.1:35945684-35958184 GCA_949126865.1 Montipora capitata | reverse complement strand
AACCCTACTTCTGATCATTGGTTAAGGACCCAGCTGTCTTGTGTGGAGCATTAGAGTCTGATACTGTTATCCATGTTTTGCATATTTGGTTTTATGAGCTTTTCCCTGAGAGCTATTGTAATTGCCTCAGAACAACTCAAATTTTGAATGAGGAGAACAAAATTCATCCTAAACAGACCTCCATTTAAATCTGTACTTCTCCATTTAAATCTGTACTTTTTGAAAGTGATCATTTTTCACGAAACATTCCGCTTGTAAACCAATCAGGAGGGTCTATTTTAATTGTGGTTTTCCCAACGGAATGATTCCGCCTTTCGACCAATCATGAAATTGTTTACAGAAACCAAATCAACCACAGACGGAACAGTCCGCAAGTTAACCAATGAGAAGAGGTCTTTCTGATCTATTTCAATTAACAGGTCCTCTGGCGTTTATTTTAAGCACAGCTTTCACCTCGTCACGCACTTAAAAATCGTACAACCATACCGTCGAATTCTCTTCGATTATACTGTAGTCGTTTATTTCAAACTGCAATTCATCTCCTTTGCTTGTGTTGTCTCATTGGTATGTTTGCTTTGATTGTGCGAAAGAGAACTTCATTCGATTTCGTTAAACACATGCCGAGATTTTATAAAACGCAGCTATTCTCTTGGGAATATTATAATCCGCTTTTGACTCGAAACATTCCGATAGTTAGCCGATAAGTACATATCTCGTGTACATATCAAGCGTGACTTGTAAATCTACGCTCACCAGGCTTGGAAAAGTTGAAGACCTCAAATGTCTAAACCTTCAAGTTTAGTCTACAATTTCCTATTCTTCCTCTTGTGTGTGTATTTTGTATGTTTTATTTGTAGTTTCCTCTTTGGCGGAATGATTCTGCCTTTCGGCCAATCATGAAATTGTTTACAGAGATCATATCAACCACAGACGGAATAGTCTGCAAGTTAACCAATGAAAAGAGGTCTTTCTGATCAATTTCAATTAACACGTCCTCAGTCCTCTGGTGATATTAACTCGGGTTTCAATTTGTTCAATTCCATGTATACCGTCGAATTAGATTGTAGTCGTTTATTTCAAACTGCAATTCGTTTCCTTTGCTTGCACATTTACTTATTGATGTGTTTGCTGTGATGGTCCGAAAGAACACGTCATTCGATTTCGCTAAACACATGCAGAGATTTCATCAAACGCAGATATTCTCTTGGGAATATCTCGCTTTTGACTCAAAATAGTTAAACATCAGGATCTACAGTTATTGTATTTACATATCTCGTGTTATAAATCTACGCTCACCAGGTTTGGAAAAGTCAAAGACCTCAAATGTCTTGTGTGTATGTTTTACTTGTAATTTTGTCTATTTTATTTGTGGTTTCCTCTTCGGCTGAATCATTCCGCTTTTCGACCGATCTTTATAATTATGTGTATCTTTCGTGCGTCCGCCACGAAGAATGCTTGCTCTTTTCTTTTCCTTTTCCTTTATAATGAAGTTGAAAACAACGAAAACCAGTGACACTGACCGGTTTGCATTAATGAATCTAGAATCTTAATCTTAGGGTGCTCTTCTTCCGCAATGAACCGAAGACATTAAAGGAATCATTCCTTGTTAGACGAAAGGGCCATTGCGTGAATGTAATATTTTTTTCCAAACGGTGGCGCCTATTTAAAAAATATTCCAGAAAGGAGATCAGAGATTGGACAAATCAAAGTAAAAATTTACTCTACATACATGCAAAGGTTTTGGCCAAAAGTTAAAATTTACGATTAAATACCTTAAAACTTAAATACTGACATTCAATTTAGTCATAAATTAACGAGATCAGAGATTGGACAAATCAAAGTAAAAATTTACTCTACATACATGCAAAGGTTTTGGCCAAAAGTTAAAATTTACGATTAAATACCTTAAAACTTATATACTGACATTCAATTTAGTCATAAATTAACGGCTAATTTTGTCGTCTGTAATTTTCAAGGCCCAGGCTTATTTAGCCGTAAATTAATGGCTAAGTTTGTCGTCTGTAATATACAAAATAAATAACTAAAACCACCCCCTTTTCCATGGTTTTAAAAAAGCCCCGCTTGAAAATAAGCGTGGCAGCGCCATTCGCCACATTTTGCACGTGATGCAGCCAAACTCAACTAAAACAAATTCTACGGTTCCGTGTATCCTAGACGAAATGATCGCAAGCGAGCGGTTCCTGCTCTGCAGTATTTTGCTCGTAAGTCTTTCGTCGTAACTTGCATGTTGAAGGTACATCTAAAATGTGAAGAAGCAGTTTCTACAATGAGTAATTTTTGTAAAGATGACATCTGCCCGAATCTCTGGTATCTACATTGTAGCTATAGACTGTGGCAGAGGTCGAGGATTAACGTTTTATTTACCTTCTATTTAGAGTTAACTGATTACTTCTCTGATGTTTTAAGAAACACAAAATAACGGGAAGTGCAAAACCCTGTGGGTTGCGTTTTCGGCTAGTGGTTTAATTAATTCCCGTACACGTTAACTCGATTAGATTGGCATATCTATTTCTTCACTGAAAAAAAAATTGAATAGCAAATACTGCATTATGAGCGCTTATTGATTGTAATAATATACTGAGTTGGTGATCCTAATGATACTTGAGTTCAGTGGAGAAATAATTTGGTGGTGTGGTAAATATGTAAATAACCTCCGTTACCAAAAAGAGTTACCTATAACCGCAATGTTGAGTATCGAGTTTCAGGAATCTGACTAGAGCAAGAGGAATCACGTCAGATTATCAGTAAGGCAGGTTAATTTTCCCTACAAATATCCGGCAATGATCGAAGAACTGTTTTTCATCGGCGTTCAAACATGAAACAGTTTTTTTCTTTTGGGGTTCATGAATTTTTATCATCATGCAGCTTACATTCTCAGACGAGCAAGTGGCTTCCTTCTTGGAAGAAATGGGAGCGTATATCGGAAAGGCACTTGGCCCTACTAGATACTGTAAGTAGAATTCTCATGAATGTGTAATTATACTTTTACATGATAACTTAATAGGGCCGTTTATACGGGTGAAAATAGGCCGCGGCTTACTCTGGCCACGGCGTACATAATACGCGAAGGGAACTATTTAGACGAGTATTAACTCCCAGGCCAGGACAAAGCGCGGCTTGCGAAAGCGGAGAACGTAGATTTTGTACCATTTCTACGGGCTGTTCGCGTCTTACGTAAGCCGCGGCTTATTTTCTCTCGTAAAAACGGCCCTAATATCTCACGTGTTTGCGGAGAAGGGGGTGAGTTCTTTTTACGAAATGCATTACTTTTAAGCTAATGATCTATTCTAGGCAATTTTTATAATCGATGTACTCAATCCTTTCCATTTTGTACCTACGTTTAGGCCAGACCACAGATGGATTACCTCACCAGATTGTAAGTAGTGATTAAGCAATTTTCCCAAAATGGCGGCCATTTGGTGTGGTGGCGACTTACTGAATGTTATCTGTCAACTAGTAAGGGACTACATAGTGGTCATGGCAGTGGATTTCATAAGACAACAGCCAGCCATCACGGACAGCCTGATTGTGAACCAGGCATCGACAAACAACTCAGAAACGCCTTCTAGTACAACAGGTAACTTCCCATTATATTCCTCGTGTCTACACATGCCAGACGCCATTATGTCCACTCAAAAATCATTTTTTTTTATTTTCATCACTGAGAAATGCACTGAATGTTTTATTTGATTTTTGACAGACCAGAAAGGAAAAGGCGGTGAAAATGGAATGAAGAGCAGCAATTGAGGGTTGTAAATACACGTGTTAAATAAAGCTTTGGTTACTACTCTCCAGGCACATCGTTGTTTAATATCCGCTCATCACACCTTAACGGAATTCAGTCACACTTCAATTTCAACATGTTTCTCCTCCCTACGTCTTATTGATAAAGATGGTACAACCAACCCCAACTCCACTGATAAGGCATTGTCAAGGAGCTTCTGTCTCTGTTCAGTTGTTTCTTTCCCTGACGAAAACGTTGCAAGCAGCTTTCATTGAAACAGAAACGTTTTGTGTTACTTTATGAACAATCCCTAAGATTTACCGGGTTGCAATCTTTCACTATAATGACCAAAAACTGCAGCAAGTAACAGAAATCGTAACGGAGATTATTTCCGAATGTCAAGGAATTATATAACAGTCATATCAGTTTACACCTCCAAACTCGATTCTTAGATCCCTCTCTTATCAGTTTGCTCTCTAGAACATATTTCAATTTTCATCTCTCTATTGGCTGAGCCCTCAATATAGTCCTGTAGAGACATTTTACTAGACGTTTCATCGAAATCAATGAAAGATACGTTTTTTACATTATGCTTAAAAAATTCCCATTGTGCGGGTATAATGCTTGATGCTCTAACTGTAGCATTAACAAAAACTTGCTCTGTTAGAAAAGAAAGAAAACATCCAACCAGTGAGTGGAAATTTCCCCTTGACGATCAGTTAACTGGTTGACCACATCAGATAGCAGACTTGCAGTGGAAGCTGTGGAGTATAACTATGTGTGATCCTGCAAATGAAGGCAAACCTATCATACAGCAATCTCCATGATCGAGCCAGGTGAAACAAGGATTCGTCATGATTTGTCTTTCTGATGTTCCGAAGTTCACACCCACGGTCATTAAATGTCACCACTAACCAGTGTTACTTTTCTATAGGCTAAACTGGTAAAAGAAGCAAAACAATAAAGCGGAGGAAAGAAGCCCGTCCATCAAAAAGGAGCGCAAAGAAATAAGACCAAAGAAAAGGGAATTTTTAAAGAGTTTAACTAATCAGGAACTTGTCAATTTGTTTTAGTGTGTGGTTGTGTGTGTGTATGCATGCCGACTGCCTTCGAAAAGGCGGCGTCCTTAAAGCTGGTGTACGGCAAATGCAAAATACAGGCCTTTACATTTACTCATCGGACAATCTTTTATCCCTGAAATAAAAAGTAAAAAGAACCGACATTTGCTTTAACGCAAACTTCATGAAATCGGCGTTCCCACGACATTCTACTTTGCCAGGTTCAGACTTTTCGTTCTCTCGTGACGTCAGTTGACAGCTTCAGCAATTCTGAGATGGCACGCCCAGAACCCAGATCTAGTTTTTGCTGTAAATAACGGCAAATTCAATTCCAAGCAACTTCAAAACCTTTAGAGAAGGACTAGTAAAGGTTGCAAAAACTTAAAAACTTAAAATTTCATTTACATCGCAAATATGACAACAGAAAACGCAAATCAATCCTACAATAATGCATTGTTAGACAGCATCTCAGCTGCCTTTCTCTGCAATCGCCCGGTAAATGAAAAAGGAGAAATTTCTCCTCAGGCGATAACAGGTCGTCGATTAGTGACATTGCCCTACTTTAAGGTGTATGTGACGTACCAGAAAAAAAGAATGCACCGAAGAATGCTATGAAGCGCGGCGCGAGTATTTTTGCCCTCATTACTGCAAATAGGTCTGAATAGGAGCTTCCTGTTTGTCATTGTCAGAGTGTGTAAAATATGGTAAGATTTAGTATTCTCCACCGGGCTGTGTTAACAACTGGCTATGAATAAATATATCATATTACATGGCTTTGTGATACATTTCATGGGCGTAGCCAGGATTTTTCAAAGGGGGGTCACACTGTGTCAAACAGAGGGTACTCGCGTTTTCGCAACCTGAATATTGTAGGTTTTTTGAGTAAAAAATGGCTTACAAAGGGGGGGTCACGGGCACCCCAGGACCCCCCCCCCCTGGCTACGCCCTTGCATTTGTTATATCATACATTTTCGCGCCACATTTCGCGCCAGCGCGAACAGTAGATCCTGTCCGGCCCTCAATCTTTGCACCATGAAGGCAAATCAGATTGCACTGAACGATTTAGTACAGGGCTTTCGATGCGTGTATTTTAAGCACCAAATGAACTCGAAGTGCGGCAAATATTAACAGCAACCTAGTGTAAATTGCTGTAGCTGCTGAAACACCAGTTACCTCGCAAACGCAACGAGATGCGACGTAAAGGACGCCTATTTACTTCAAACGAGCAGAGGATTGTGGTAGGAAAGGCAGGAAAAAGTGACTCGGGTTAGTAACAACCATCCTTTTGAAGCCTACTACTTAAGACATTTTTTAAAAGACAGTGTCTCTGGCGAATTCATAGGGTTGTTGGAAACAATCAAACATAAACGCACTCTCAAGAGAAGATGAACCTTTGAGCTGTTTGACCTTCCCTGACCTGGTGAGTGGAAATTTCCGCTTGATATGTAGACATCGGATATCAATACGTAAGTAGGTGTCAGTGAGAAAATCTTTAGGCCAAATTAGCTAGCGGGAAATTTCGGGTGAAAACGAAGAAAACCACTGCGTTCATTAAATATCATTCAATATCACGTAACCCTCTTTGCGTCGCATAAAATGCTGCTTTGGACCATCACATCGCGTGAATACAACAGACAAAGTAAACGAGATGAATTTGCAAATTGAGTTAGGAATTTGTTCGAAAAAATTGACGAAAATTAAACGACACTGATAGCAGACAGAATCGAACAAATTGAAAACCATACAATACGACATGAAAAGATCGTGAGTGACTTTGAAATTCTATCAGAGGATGTGACGAATTTGCCGGTACTCCTTTTTCGGGTAGGTTGGACTGTGCAAAGTGAACATCCGAGGAAGTGTTACATGTAATTGAATAGATAAGAAAGACTTCTTGTCATTGGTTAACTTGCGTACTGTTCTGTGGTTGATATGATCTCTGAAAACAATTTGATGATTGGCCGAAAAGCGGAATCATTCCGCGGAAGAGGAAACTACAAATAAAATATAAAAAAAATACGAGTAAAACACATACACAAGTGGAAGTTTAGGAAATTGTACTCTAAACTTGAAATTTTAGACATTTGGGGTCTTTGACTTTTCCAAACCTGCTAATTACACAAGCTTCATAGGTACACGAGATACGTAAATACTGTAGATGTCTTATCGGACGGAATGCTTCATATTATATTCCCAAGAGAATATGTGCGTTTGATGAAAATCTCTGCATGTGTTTAGCGAAATCGAATGATCTTTCGGACCATCACAGCAAACATATCAATGAGAAAAAGTGCAAGAAAAGCAGATGAATTGCAGTTTGAAATAAACGACTACAATGGAAGAAAATTCGACGGTATACATGGAATTGAACAAATTTGAAAACCCGATTGTAGGATTAGAAGTTTATTACACCAGTGGTGTTAGTTGAAATTGATCAGAAAGACCTCTTTTCATTGGTTAACTTGCGGACTATTCCGTCTGTGGTTGATATGATCTCTGTAAACAATTTCATGATTGGCCGAAAGGCAGAATCATTCCGCCAAAGAGGAAACTACAAATAAAACATACAAAATACACACACAAGAGGAAGAATAGGAAATTGTAGACTAAACTTGAAGGTTTAGACATTTGAGGTCTTCAACTTTTCCAAGCCTGGTGAGCGTAGATTTACAAGTCACGCTTGATATGTACACGAGATATGTACTTATCGGCTAACTATCGGAATGTTTCGAGTCAAAAACGGATTATAATATTCCCAAGAGAATAGCTGCGTTTTATAAAATCTCGGCATGTGTTCAACGAAATCGAATGAAGTTCTCTTTCGCACAATCAAAGCAAACATACCAATGAGACAACGCAAGCAAAGGAGATGAATTGCAGTTTGAAATAAACGACTACAGTATAATCGAAGAGAATTCGACGGTATGGTTGTACGTTTTGTTAAGTGCGTGACGAGGTAAAGCTGTGCTTAAAATAAACGCCAGAGGACCTGTTAATTGAAATAGATCAGAAAGACCTCTTCTCATTGGTTAACTTGCGGACTGTTCCGTCTGTGGTTGATTTGATTTCTGTAAACAATTTCATGATTGGTCGAAAGGCGGAATCATTCCGTTGGGAAAACCACAATTAAAATAGACCCTCCTGATTGGTTTACAAGCGGAATGTTTCGTGAAAAATGATCACTTTCAAAAAGTACAGATTTAAATGGAGAAGTACAGATTTAAATGGAGGTCTGTTCCTAGCAATTGGTGTGGGCCAGCCCATTTATCTGAATTTCTGGAGGAACTGTTACCATTGCAGGAATGCATAGCAGGAATTGGTTTAATTGATAGTTCTTTGAATGCAGCGATACAAAGTACTGTAATATTTGTGACTTCAACCCAGTTTCAAACCCATTCCCCTTCATTGCTCGGTCATGGATCAAACTATGGCCACTTTTTCCATCTTCCAAAGTGAATAAAAAGGAGAATTTCCACTTTCACAATGTATATCCGGGGTGATTTGAGAGAATAAAGCGAAAAAGTTTGTTGAGGTGATAGGCACTTCCCATGTGCAAGTATTTATGTATCGTTATATAATATATTTTATTTACTTGTAACCTGAAATTACTAAGCCAAAATATCTGTCTAGGTTTTAACCACTTTTTTCAAGTTTTTCTCACCTCCATCCCATTCATTGTTTTTCCTCCTATAGACAGGTGTCCTCGTTGTAAAGATAGAGTCTACATGGCTGAGGAAGTAAAAGCTGGCAAACTCAAGTTCCACAAGCGTTGTTTTACCTGTAATAACAAACCTAGTTGTAACAAGTCTCTTTCCAGTGGCTCATGTAATGACCATGATGGTGAGCAATATTGGGATAATTATTAATAAAAACTTAAGATAAAATTATTTTATGTTTAATTGGTGAAAGTATATGTCATGCACGTCCTCTTACTAAAGGAGAGCTGCCTTAAGTTTAGGGTCTGTGTTTTTCCAGTTAAACAATTTTATTTGTGCCGCTATAAGCATTAAACTGAACTTTAAAAAAAAAAAAAAGAACAAGGAGCTTTCCAGGGGAAACAAAGACCTGGAAAATGAAGACATCCCTGAAAGAATTAGCTACAATATCAAACAGTAAAATGGTTTCAACATGTAATTTCTGTAAGTTGTTTTTATAATGGTCAGTGAATCATTTCAAGTGAATCATCTGGTGGTCTTCATTTTAGGTCTTGGTTTTTCACCTACTGGCCTGGGTATGTGAAAAGTGAAGGTCCTGCAGTAATTCACCTAAAATTAAAGTCACTGCCTTCTGTAAACAGCAGGAAAACAACAAATTGTGTGTTTGGCCATTTCCTGTTTGATAAGTTTTTGGGGACTTTGTTTTCCGGGTCTGCGTTTTTTTTTTTCCATGTCTTTGTTTTTCATGCAACCACCTGAGCTCTCCAGTAGAACCTGCAGACTTGTGCCTAGTGTGACTTTAATAAAGCCTTTTAAACTCTCACTCACAGGCGAAATTGTCAGTCCTTTTAACACACATTAAGGTAATGAAATACCTAATGAGCAACCTATCTCTTCAATAGTCTGAGATGTCTTTTTGAGGACTTTGAGTTGGACTTGACAACCAGACTTGATATTGACCAGCTCAGTCAAAATGTTTTCGAGTAGTAGGCAAGCTCACTATAGTAATAGGCAGGAGAGGCTTTCGGGCTCTGCTGCAAGGGTCGGAGCCCCTTGCATGCTAGGCGGGTCTGGGGGCATGCTCCCCTGGGAAAATTTGAAACTGTTGGCTTCAAATGGTTGCATCTGACATTTTAGGGTAAACCGAGCCCCTATTACATAGCATTATAGTAATGAAGAGTCACACAAGACTTTTGATTTTCAAATGAAAGTTACATTCTGCCACTGAGAAGCATTATTGGAAAAAAGGATAACTTTTGTACAAGGAAGTACTTCTCAACTGTGAAAGTGAGAAACTCAATTGCTGAAAATTGACTCAAAATATATTATAGATTCAAACTGAAGGCTTCAGATCTTCAAATCATTTGAGCAATATATTATCTCAATGCAAAGCTATGGGTTTCCGAGGCTAAACACCCGATACCGTTTGAAAAAACTGGCAAAGTCCCTGCGCCAACATGATGAGATCGTTTGGACGCCATCTTGTTTGTACCTGCAACAACCATGACCGCTGACCATCCGTTTGGCTCGCTTTCCAACACCATTGGCACGCAGTGTTCAAAGCGTCCTAAAGAAACGATTGTGTGCGGCTCGTGCGGCTCTGGTTTACGTGGTGTAAGTTTTTAAGAGACCTTATAGACCGATTGCATAAATGGCGGCCAAAAATGTATTCTTTTGTTTATGTGCTAATTAGACTCACTAGCCTCGCTCTCGAACGAAATTTCTATTGTATTTTGTCCATGCAAACGAGGCTAGTGAGTGTAATTAGCACATAAACAAAAGAATACGTTTTTGGCGGCCATTATGCAATCGGTCTATAGCCTGAGACACAATGAAGGCTTGCAGTATGGAGTCGAAACGTAGTGGTTAAAGGGACAACATAGGAAGAGAAATGATAATACTTTATTTAGTATAATTTGTACTTTACAGTTTACAGTGATGAACAAAACCTCGAAACAACCTCATCCTGAATACAAATCTGACAAATGTGAATTTGAAGTAAGCGGCAGATATTGTGTTGTAGGCGGCCAAATAGCCAGCTGCCGGCACATTTTGACTGGGCTGATTGACCGAAGTTGTAATTCTCGTCTTAGCATGCAATGTTACTTATTCAAATACAGAAATGTTAGAGTTCATTTCATAGGCAGGCATTTGCACAGATTTAGCTTGTGGTTTTGTGTGTGTCAGTGTGTATTTGGCACTTTTGTCTGACTTTAACCCATCAACTCCTGGGGGTTCCCCATTGACGAGTAAAATTGTCTGGCATATTAGACAGAGTAAGTCTGGCCTGTTTAGGCATCAAAAGGGTTAAAAGCATCATCTTTATTCATTTTTTTAGGAGAGGTGTACTGCAAGGGTTGCTATGGCAAACTGTTTGGTCCCAAAGGTTATGGATATGGAGCTGGTGCTGGTGCTCTTCATCTCACTGGAAAGTAGCAATATTGAGGGTGCCCTCATGGACGATTGTGCCTGCTTTCTTTGTGAGTCAGGTTCATAAGAATGCAAGAGAGGACTGAGATGATCAGTAATAATATTATTGTCATGTTGATTCAAGTCCTTAGTGGAAATTTGAAGACACAGTGATGTATTTTTATAGATATAGTTTTTGATAAGAAAGTAAAAATAGTTGCAATCAAAGCTGCTTGAATTCATCTTCAATGTTGTTCAGATGCCAGCAGTGTGACAAAACCTCTTTTTTTCTTCATTGGGAATGGGTAAGGTAAAGGTAAAGGTACACCTTATTTAACTTCGGAAGTTCCTTTACTCTCTAGAGAGTATTCTCCCAGGAAGCCGACAGTGTGCTCATTTTACCCCCCTCTTTTCCATCAGTGCTCCGTTTTAAGGGTATTTAAAGCTACTTAGGCTATACTGTGAGATCCGGGGATCGAACTTGGGACCTTATGCACCAAGGTCGCGCACTAACCGACTGTGCCACCCTTGCTCCTGACACTTTTGGTGTTCATTATATTAGTGATTCTGTTGTTTACATTCAAATCCTTCAATTGGTCATTTGGGTGTACAACATTCTCAGATTATAATTCCAGCAATCGGTTTACAACTGGGTTGATAAAGTAAATTGGTCAAAACTGACCATCTTTTGTATTTCTCTACGGTGATCAATTTACCATATTAAGCCAGTTGATAAATGGAGAATATGACATGACTGCACGGGGATACCAATTTTATCTTGGAGTTTTAAAAATCCATCACCAGTGAGCACAGTGAATGAGTGTGATATGCTATAATGAGATACTATAAGCACTCTAAAGATACAATCCATATCCCCAAGCAATCATGTGATATTTAGTTTATTATGTAGATACTGATGAAATGTACCAATCAATACCAACTTGTTTTATTCGTTTTCGAAATGGCGAAAAAGTGGTTATGAACCGCTAAAACATGCATGTTGGGTAATATGAAACTAAATGTGAAAATTATGAAAAACATTGCAAATCTGGAGCAATGTCAAATTGAGTCGTTAAAATGTTAATGTTGAAGAGAAAAATTATATTAAAGAACAAAAGTATCTAACAAGAAAGAGGAAGCTCTCTTTTATTGGCTAAGCGTGTTAGTTACCATGACAACATATATCCTTACATGCGAAAGATAAAAATGATAATTATGTTCACTGTGCGCAGTGAAGATTTGATTTTTTTCGGGAGAAGGAAAATCATAGTATTTCATCGGTATCTATGATAAACCCATTTCTATTTTCACTTCCCCATCAACGCAGCTCCATAGTTTCTTTAGAGACAAAATTTTTTTTATCAGATTTCCTTATTTGTCTTATCCGGGCAAAGTGAGTTTCCATTTGCTCAAAAACTGAGCCAATTAAGTGGCGTATGGGTTACGTTTTTGGTGATGATTGTAGTCTCACTTCCATCTCACACACATCTTTTCATTTTTCATGAAGATCTACTTACAGGTATGCTACTTTATAATTATTGACCACTCTGCATAGGAGCATCGTACGGTATGGCCAATGACATGTATAATTAATGAAACAAAAGAACAACAACTTCCTAAGAATCCTAACTG
>OX421452.1:35928184-35943184 GCA_949126865.1 Montipora capitata | reverse complement strand
CCTAATGGCGACGGCAACGAGAACGTCATCTCAAAATATAAATTTGCGTTATTTTAATCGCTTCGTGACTATTTCAACGTTTTTAATATGACAAGGGTGTGGTATTTCCTCAAAGATGACACCAGTCGGAACGGCACCTCATTTTAGGAGAGAAAATGAAAATTTATCCTCAAGTGCTGACGTTCTTCATAAAACCAAAAACTTGGCTATTTCACGTTGTTGTTTTGCTGACGACGGCAACGAAATGGACAAAAGTGAAAAACGCACGTGCAGAGCGTGCAAAGCTATTGTTTTTACCCACTAAATATGCAAATTCGTGACGTTCTCGTTGCCGTCGCCGTTGTCGTTGCTTAAGCTCCCTAATATCTTCAAACAACCATTGGGGCATCCGCATCACATCCTAATGGAGGGGTGAGAAGATAATGTTATAGTGGGGTCCTTTCGAATGGAAAAAGGCTTTGATTAACTGCAATGTGATTTAGAATGGAAATTAAGAGATCAGAAATTCTCCGTGTATGCCATTGGAACGAAGATACATGATTGTTCAGTATATTACCAACCAGTTTTTGAGAAGTCTCTCATATCATCGCCAGCTTGTTTTAGAAAATGTCAGCGACAGCTGTGACCTGACAGTTTAACCAAACTGAGTGATTCTTCCTTCAAAAGAAGACAGATATTGTTATCCCGTCTCGTAACAGATGCAGACTTGTAGGATCTTGTAGAGCCAGCTGTTTTGAAACTGGCCATCAAGCCTTCATGCATCGCTAATCTACAAACCACGTACGACAACCAAACCGTTTATTAATTGATTGCACGAAATTATTAAAGGCCATGTTACACGAGGCAATTTTTCTTGCAACTCGCATCGCAACAAACGTTGCGTTGCAAGTTGCGAGAAAAAATTCACGTGTAACACCCCATTTTGCAACTGCAATTGTTGCGTTGCGAGAAATGTAGAACGACCCTCTACTTTTCGCAACGTTGCGAGACAAGTTGCTTGCGTGCGACATCCCCTCTGCAACTCGCAACGCAATTTTGTCAGAATGGGCCAATCAGAGCGCATCTTTCGGCGACTTAGCGCGTCCGCCATCTTGTTTGTTATTGTACGCGTTGCAAGTTGCGAAAGAAGTTGCCAACGTGTAACATACCCTCTGCAACTTGAAAGGTTTTTTTATTCGTCATCTTTGCGTTGCGAGTTGCAAGAAAAATTGCCCTGTGTAACATGGCCTTAAAGGCATCTAGTTGGATGTAATTATGGTACGGTTGTTCGTTTCCATATGTTGCGAAAATCAACTACTTACATATTTCGGATACAATAAGTGAGGTGATTATTTGAAAAATCGGAGACTCGCAATCTGCTTCTCCCGCTGATCACTTTGGTGTGACACCCGAGACCAACAGATTACAAAATGGGATGCAGGAGTACTTACCTTCTCACATGCTCAACACGCCCAAGAATGCCATGAGGTTCCGGATGTTGATGGTATTAGCAGATTTAAATGGCTTCGTTCCTTGTAGAATGCCAAAGATATTTCCCTTTGATGACAGCATCATCTTAAATTTTGTTTGATAAGAAATAGCATCGATTAAAAGTGACTTTAAATTTATCTAACTGAATACACCGAGAAGATAAACAAAATCTAGTAAAAGAAAAAAAGAGGACTGACGACGTATTTCCGGCGGTCGTTTCTACCCCCTATTTTTCGAGGGAGAGAAACGATATGTGTCAAGAGATGACCAATCCTGCAGAATGGGCTAGTATTGATGCGCAGTGTTGGCAGATGACGTTGAGTGCTGTGTTGCATAAGGAATTTTAAGGGGATTTTTTTAATATAGGCCTTGTCCATACGTATCCGTATTCGTTTGAAAACGAACTTTTTTCCCCGTTTTCAAAAAAATTCGCATCCACACGTAGCGTTTTCGCATCGATCGTTTTTGCCCGTCCACACGTATACGATGAATCGGTTTGAAAACGACAACTTTTAAACGATAACCCGACTGCCTATGCTTGACGCATGAATATTTGCAATTATGAGCCCGCGAAATAATAAATTGGCGCCATCTTTGATTAGAATAGTCAGCTTTAAGAAATAGCAAAGCTAAATTTGCTTGAAAACAGGCAATTGGGTTTGAAATAAGCCCAAACATTTAAGACAAGAAAGTGTAGCCCTGTCCGCCATCTTGAATAAGTTTATAATATTGCAAGGAGTTGACTGGAACTGAACTGATAGTGTGACGTCAGCGTTTTCGAAAACGCGAAACCAGGCCTCGCTGGCTAAGAGAAACAATGGGATCTGGGAACGAGCGAAGTATCCTGAGGTTGAGGACATGTGATGGAGTACAAGGCTTTTTGAACGATTTCATGGATTATAATATTCTCCGTTAATTTCAGTTCTTTGGCTTTCACCGGTGAGTATTTTCATTCATTTCAATTTATATTTAAAATAACATAGACAAACAATTTTTTTTTGTAAACGAATGGAATCGGTTCACATTTCCTTCACTCGTGTTTGGGCCTGCAGGTCAGTACTTTTCCGAGCTTGCACAGTTTTCCCGTTTTTACCAAAAATGTGCTGTTTACTCCTCATATGAACGTAAAGATTCTTAAATATATAAGAGGTACGATACGACGCTATCGGATTTTCCACAACAATCTTCGATCTCCAAGAAGTGTTATTACCCACAAAAATTACATAATTCACCGGGACGTTCCATTTACGAACCCTCTGACAGAACTTTTCCAACCCCTTCACTTTTTTGTCGGCGCCTTTGAAAAAAGATTCCTACCAGTCGACTTCTGATGGACCTCATGCATAGGAATGGGGTAAGGATGGGATGGGGTAAGGGAGGGGGGGGGGGGGGGGAGGTGCGGATTAGAAATGGAATGTGCCAAGGGGGAATGGGGAGGGGACAAATCTTTGCAGATCTGACTTTGCAATTGGAGAAAATGGGTAATTTGCGAGGGATTATCCTCCCACTCCACTAAACAAAACAACAGAAACCAAACCTGTGTCCCTTTGCATCTAAAACAGGGTTTGCCTAAAACACGGAATCCAGAATCTGGAATACATTTTATGAAGCTAAAACAACTCATTTTGGCACTGAATTGCAGTGATAGTTGGCATCTCCATATGGCTTATACAGCACCAATAGTAATAGTAACTGGCAGGAGCAAGACCATTTAAGTATTTACAATCACGGCTGAGGACTATTGAGGAAACTTCTAGCTGTGGTCAGAGTGGGACTTGAACACGGGTTTTCCGGCATTCAAGTCTGGTGCCCGAAGAACTCGGCCATGCTGCGGCGCGTGCCACATGTCTAAGGAATCTTGATACCCAGATCATGTGCACCTCCTTTTAATTATTACATTGTTTAGGGCATCAGCTGGTACCATCACGGGATATGCTGATATCTCCACTCTAGTACTGGCACTTACCAAACTGCATTTCATTTAGTCACTTTCATTTTGATCAATCATAGTTGGTATCAAAGCTTGGACATTGTCGAAAACAGTGCAGAGAAGGCAAAATCAAAAGAGAAAAACAGTGTCTTCTTGAGGCAACTTTAGAGTAGCTTACCAAGCTTATGTCTCTCGTGCATGAATCAGCATGCGACCAATCACTCAGCAGATGAAAGGCAATGGATCATTTCAATCGACTCTAGTTGAACGTCACATTCTGATACAAATTCTTGATTCTGTGTTTTAGGCAAACCTGGGCCTAAAACACAAAGATGGATCATTGGTTATAGAAAATAAATGATGGTAATGCACATTTTCTTTTTATACTCAAACACAGGACTGTACTATATCAATAATTATTTAGCTGTCAGCCTGATTATGTATTAGGTGATTTATTAAAACTTTTTTAACGTGCCACTCAAGCTACAAAATCTCTGGCAAGTTGACCTTGAGTCTGCCACACAGTCTGATCCAATTACAATCAAATAAAGAATCGTGTATATGTTTTGCAATAATTGCTATGCAAGGGATTACATGTACTTGTAAATCTTGCTACAAGGACCACTCCTAAAAGGTACTGGTACAGTGACTCTTTTAGTAATATAAATAACTACTTGAGCAGCTGGCCTATTATTTTGTCCTAAAGGAACTGAACAGAAACATTTTTAGTTATGAAATTAATTGGAAATTTAGACAGCTTTCTAGCTGTCTTCCTTTCCCTTTAAGGAGTGATACATGTAAAAAAAAAAAGAACTGTTCTGTTGTATCATTTCTATTTGTCCAATTGGCCTAAAAAGTCCTTATGGTGAGTGGTCAATTAACTTAGTTGTTACTGTATATTAGTGTCACAGCCATAAGTCCAGTTTGTCAACCCATTGTGGCCACGGACACTTACTCATTCTCTCTTATACACCTGACAACATACTAATCTGTTTGTACTCACAGGGGATGGGCAATCTGCGAGCCAGCGAGTCATGCGAGCCATACAAATTTCGCATTTAAGTCTAAGCACCCATTTTAAAACGGTTAGCTTTCAATAACTGTGTGATTCGCATGTTGACTCGCTATCTTGGCTCGCATGACTGTGGGTCATGCTTTGCATGCCTTGCATGCCTCACTGGCTCGTACATTGTCCAAACTTGTACTCACAGATCCCAGAAAACGTGTTCAAAGCGAAAACATGCTCCAAGAAGAGAGAAAACATTATTAAGAATTTGAAAGAAAGCGTAACCTGTGATGCATTATTTTGTACTTTGGTGGTTTCCTTTGGTACTCCTTTTATTATGATTATTTTATATCACAGAAATACACATCAGGAATGGCTTGGTTGTCACTTGCAAGATGGCCTTTGAAAAGTAAATTTCCAATACTTAGTATGATAAATAGTTCATAATTTTATTTCATATACTGTGGAGTGCCCACAACACAAATATGTTTGTCTTGCTTATGTCCATAGAAATAATAAGTGTTACTGTTTGTGTTTTAATAAGTATTTTTTTTTTTTGCATTTTTGTTTGTTAGCTCATCACCCTACTTTGCATCAAAGATGTCTTCTCTCTACTTTGAAGTTTTCTTCAACCCATGACTATGTCATTTGTGGGGCTGGATCGGCAGGTTGTGTTCTTGCAAACCGTCTGTCAGCAAATCCTGACAATAAAGTTATTTTACTGGAGGCTGGACCTAAAGATAGGACATGGAAGATTCATATGCCAGCTGCCCTTATTTATAACCTTTGTGACAATAAATACAACTGGTATTATGAAACAGAACCACAAGAGTATATGAATAATAGGTAATGGTTTTAAAGTAAATACATGTAGCTGCCAGTAGTTAAGCCTGTGGTGGGCCCACATCAAGCCTTTAATCATGCCGTATTTATGGTCAGGAAAGATCCTCGGTCAGGTTTAGGGTAAAGTCATTGATCTGTGATTTGAACATTTAAAGTGTAATGTATTTTGCAATGCAGTTTGTTCACAGACGTTTGGGGAGAAGCAGTGATTGTTAGATGTTTTCAGTTTTTCTCAAAGAGTAACATTGAAATGAGGTGGCGTGTAACATTAAACAATCAGTAGGGAGTTTAAGCAAAGACGTCAGCTACGGCAACAAGAGTGCCACAAAGTACATGTAAGAATATGATTGGTTAAAAAAGGAAAAATTCTCGTGCCGCATGTGCAGCACAAATTTCCGTGCATTTCTTTTTCAAACTCCACAAAACAACAACTTGAAATCACCAAATTTTAGGTTTTGACGGCAGTTTGACCATATAACTGTGAACCATTCATTTTCTATTTTTACTTTAAAACCGTTCATACCCATCCAGTTACAGGATAGTTGGCCCATACTGTACCAGGTGAACAAGATGTAATAATCGCAAAATACCTGCGATAGTGCAAAGTTGTAGTTAACAGTGACGTTTTTGATGACATTGCCATTGTCATTGCTTAAACTCCCTTTTAGCTTATCAGGAACTCTTTTGACTTGTAGGCGTGTCTACCAACCGAGGGGAAGAGTGTGGGGTGGTTCGTCATCATTGAATGCAATGGTGTACATCAGGGGACATGCTTATGATTATGATCGCTGGGAACAGGAAGGAGCAAAAGGCTGGTCATATGCAGACTGCTTGCCTTATTTCAGGAAATCACAGACCCATGAGTTAGGTGAGGTCGGATTTGCTTGTACAAAGAAATATATCAACAGCAAATTTTTTGCTTTCTTTTTTTCTTGACTGCATTGTTTGTACTTTGAGAAAAATGCATGACATGTTAGGAGTTAGAGCTAGGACCCATGTTAAAGAGTACATAGTTCCTGGTGTTGTGGTCTATCTTCTGTTGTGTATCATGGTTGGGAATTCAAGGTAAAAAGGGGGCCACAGTTATTGGTGCAAGCTGTTGTAGCGCTCTGTCAGCTTGACTGGCAAAATTTAATAAATAAATAAATAAATAAATAAATTTGTGTCAGCTAGACAAGTAGAGTGTTTCATGATAGTGAAAAGAGAGGTATTTTTTGGATTTAAGAAGTAACAGGTTGAGAAGGCTTTATCTGCAAGAAATTAAAATCCTGTGAAAGGCAAACTCTAGGCCAACGTTTGCACTAATTTGTTGCTTCAACTAATTGGTTATTGGTTGATTTACAGTGCAATAAAGAACAAATGCCAATAGTGTTTAGAGCTTTACATAGGGCGTTATGGTAATAAAAAGACTAATTTAATGTAAGGGTAATTTCGTTTCTAAGGGGAGGGAGGGGAGGGGGGTGGGGTTAGTAGGTAGTGTACGTTTTGTAAGGGTAATTTCCTTTTTGAAGGGGGGGATAGTAGTGAGTCAATTTTGTAAGTACTGTAATGATGAAATGTGCTGCTGATACTCTTATTTCTGGTAACATTATCAGTGGCATTGTTAGTTTTAATATTGTAAGTTGTAAGTGTGTACCAGATTTGCAAATGAATTTAAAAAAAAAAGAGTGTTTCCTTATCCCCACTCTTATACTTGTGATATAAATGACAATTTTGACTCTGAAGGTGACAATGTTTCCCCAAAACTCTAGTTTGAATCCAAGATCGTGTGCTCCAAAGACAGCTTTCCATCCATTCAGTCATGGCGAGTAAAATGAGAACCAGTGTAATTACTGGGTCAAGTTGTGCCTACAAGGGGGATTGGAGTAGCGCCCACCCTGCTGTAAGTTACACTGTAGAGGCTAAAGAAAAAGGAGCCTTTGGGTTGCCTTCTACTTTTGTTGGCCTCTTGTCTTGTCTTGTCTTGCTTATTGTAAATACTTTCAATTGCCAAATTGATGTGTTCTTAGGTCCAGATGATTATAGAGGTGGTGATGGTCCCCTCCATGTATCAAGAGGTAAATCAAACAATCCTCTCTATCAAGCATTTATTGATGCTGGTGTCCAAGCTGGTTATCCATTTACAGAAGATATGAATGGTTATCAACAAGAAGGATTTGGTTGGATGGACATGACGATTCACAAAGGTGTCAGATGGAATACAGCTAATGCCTATCTCAGGCCTGCTCTAAAGCGACCAAATCTTCGTGCAGACACAAAAGCAATGATTACCAGAATAGTGTTTGAGAACAACAGAGCTGTGGGTGTGGAGTACCATTATCAAAACCAATTGAAGCGTGTGAGGGCCAGAAAGGGAGTTATTTTAACATCTGGAGCTATTAACACACCTCAACTACTTAACTTGTCTGGCGTTGGAAATGCAGATGATTTGAAGAAACTTGGTATTCCTGTAAAGGCTCATTTACCCGGTGTTGGACAGAATCTCCAGGATCATTTGGAGATGTACTTTCACCAGGTTTTTACATTCTTTGCTTGTCTTTTTTATTCCCTGAGTTAATAACAATTTTAACAACAAAAAAGATAGCATTTGTGATGTGAATTTCCTTCCACTGAGACAAACCCACAAACAAACTCTCAAAAAAGGCTAGTGTTGGGAACTAAATTGTGGGAAGTGATTGCCAAATAATCTTGTAAACTGACAGTACTACATGTGTTATATATGCCTCCATATTATTTTTATGAGTCCTATATTGTTCAGTGCTTAGACAGTGTAGTTCCACAGTGTCATCAGCAATGTCTAAGTTTTGTCAGCCTTCTTGATTTTTCCAATTTACCTTGAAGTTTAGTGACCTTTGATCAGGTTTCATTAATATTTATCGAATATTAATTAATTATTACAACTCACAGGTGCAGTATTTGGCTGTTAGATACATGTAACTTGCTCCTCTTTGTGTTTCAGGAATGCACAAAACCATTAAGTTTGTATCGCTCTCTCAAGTGGTGGAACATGGTACCTATAGGTGTCAAGTGGTTTCTCACCAGGACAGGGCCTTGTGCTACTGCGCATCTTGAAGCTGGTGGCTTCATTCGTAGCAGGGAGGGCTTAGCTCATCCCAATATCCAGTACCATTTTCTACCATCAGCCTTTAAAGATCATGGGAGGCAGACAGTGGAAACAGAGGCCTTTCAAGTAAGGTCATAGCACTAGTACACAGGCCATAGTTTAACAGACCTCAGATTTGTTATTTAAGGAGCATTAATACGTCTCTAGCAAATCATGGTTGGCCTGGGAGAGAGCTGCACACTGTCTTGTATTCACTATTACGGAGTTTAAGAAACGACGATGGCTATGGCAATGACAACGTCAAACAGCAGTAATATTATTGGTTAAAAGAACCAAAATAATCGTGCTGCATGTGCGGTATGCATTTTTGAACATTTCTCTCCCATAATCGTCAAAACTACTGCGAGAAATTACCAAATTTGAGGTTTTGATGACAACATGGACAAACTACAGTGAGTCTTTCAGTCTCACTCTTTACCTCAAATCCGTCCGTACCAATCCAGTTATAGGACACTTCGCCCATATTGTATAATATAATCAAGATGGAATAATCATGGAATACTTAGAAATAGCTCAAATGTATAGCTGCCGCGGTTTCTCAAACTCCCTATTGGAGTTTTGCAGCAAAATTGGATTCTGCAGTAGTACGCTATGGGCCCATCACAATCTTTATGGGGAAAGTTCAGTTTTGTGTTGAGGGGCATGATTTTAAAAAAAAAATTGGACTTTAAGGATTTCATTTTTCTAGGTGCATGTTGGTTCCATGCGGGCTACAAGTCGTGGATATGTAAAGCTCAAAACAGCTAATCCTTATGATCACCCGATCATTGATCCCAACTATTTGGCAACAGAGGAAGATAGAGTTGAGTTAAGGGAATCAATTCGACTTACAAGAGAAGTATTCAGCCAAAAGGCCTTTGATCCATTTCGTGGAAGGGAACTTCAGCCAGGTGAGTTAGGGTCATCCTCACAGCTGTGCTTGTTAGTGTGGGGGTGTGATTTCCGGGGGGTGGGGGGGGGGGGGGAAGACACGATCACTGAGGTGAGGGCCATAGGCTCAGTGAGTTGGGGATGGGGAAATGTGGGGTGTAGTTCATACAATGTGCTTTTCTTTTTTTGAGAGATGGGAGATTAGGGGAGTTTGTAAGAGAAAATGTTCATACAAAGCAAACCAACTGGTTGGGTAAGGGTTTGTACTCGCCTTACGGGGAAATTTCTTTCCCACCCATTTGGGGCTAGAGTCCATAGCCGTCAAGAACCAACTTCCTAAAAAAAAGCAGATGCCGCCAAAGTTGTGTTGATTGGGGAATGAAATATCTTAAGAACTGGAAATAAAAAGGTAATACTCCTAAATCGCTTATGCTGTCAGTGGGAGAACTAAACAAGGCAATTAGGCCTTTTTATACCTGTCACGCAGGCATAAACCCCTTCTAATTGCAACATTTTCAATGCAACATGTCGATGTCTACAGTATGTGCCCCAGACCCTGGCACGCAACAAGTTGAACTAGAGCACATTCCCTAGTGCAACAATGTTGCGTGAACATGGCCAAATAAATACAACATCATGCAACATCTACAATGTTGCCCAACAATGTTGCAAGATGTTGCATTGAAATCATGCGAGCATTTGCCCAGGCCTTTATCATTGGCTACTGATTCTGCACTGCATGGAATTCTTGAAAAAAATGTTTCCTTGACAGTCCCTGAAGAGGTTTTGAAGTTTTGGTTCAGAAAGGGTGCAAACCATAAAGGTAGACTGCTTCTAAGCTCCATTATTATTTTTCAAGTTGGTCTTGCTTGGCATTACTCTCGTGCAGAGAGAAAAGAAAATCTCTGAGCAGGTTAATTTCCAGTCCTGAGAAAATAGGGTTCACTGGTGTCTGTACAGTGTAAGTTGATTGACCGTGATATTGTGCACGAAGAGTGATATTTTAATAATAATTATTGTATAAAACATACTTTAGTTGAGCAGCATTTTATGATATTAGTGTTTACAACATTATTGGTTTCTGTGTACCAGAAAATTAATAATCTTGATAGAGAAGTGATCTATAATGAAAGCACCTCCACGGTAGTTGCTCTTTTGGCTTGCTTTGTTCAAGAATCAGTAGATTCGAGTGTTCTGAAATGGGGACTACCCCAAAACAATTCAAGCTACAGTAAGTTGTGGACAGAGCAGACATACATGTATCTTGCCTCAGGTCCCACCCACTCACCTCCAAAGTTAATTATTTTACATGAATTTGGTTGATTATGTATTTCTCTTATTCTTTCATCACAAGGTGATGATATTCAAACTGATGAACAAATCGATGCTTGGGTCAGACAGAATGCGGATACTGCATACCATCCATCTTGCACGTGTAAGATGGGTTCAGAAGACGACCCACTAGCAGTAGTCAATAATAAAGCACAAGTGATTGGGGTGGAAAACCTTATGATTGTTGATGCATCTATAATGCCAAGTATTGTAAGTGGAAATCTTAATGGTCCAACTGTTATGATGGCCGAAAAAGCAGCTGATATCATCTTGGGGAATCCCCCCTTGCCTAAATCAAATGCCCGAGTGTACAAGACACCAGAAAATGGACAAAGGTAGCTTGTTTTGCTTCTGAGTGCATTGAAATGAAGGAACAAATGCATGGAAAAGAATCTTTAAGCTTTACAACTCTGGTAATAAAAAGCCTTGCAGAGTTGTATAGTAACCTTTTTTTTCCTGAACCAGGCCTAATAGCCTTTTACTGATGAGTAAAATCGTCTGGCATGAGACACTAAAATCCAAAAAGTGTTACTCTTAGTAGGGTGAGGTTAACCCTTTTACTCCTCAAGTGCCCCAGGACGCCCACGGTTGACTAGTAAAATCTCTTATTGTCTCACTCCCAGGAGTCAGTGGGTTAACCTCAAGTAAAAATAGAGCTGTAACCATGATAAGACATGCTAAAATGTGAAAGCGTTCTCTGGTAAAAAAGATTAAAAAACAAAAGCTTTGGCTATCAGTCTATATCCTTTAGCGAATGAAAAAGTTAGCACGCGAACGGAAATATATACGAAAAGGGGTGCGAAATTTTTAAAAAAGCTATAAAGAGACAAAATAAGTAAAATAGAGTATTGCGTAGGCAACGGTTTAGAGTTATCCTTGTCGACGGTTCTAGAATCTTGGCACACAGCTAAAACCGTCGACGCGGATAATAACTCAAAACTGTTGCCTAGGCAACACTCTATTAATAATATTTTTATTATTGTAATTATTATACCTCATTTACATTTTTTATCTCCTAGCTTTTTCACACTTCATTTTGTTTTCTATTCTTATAAAAAAATTTTCGTACCCCTTTTTGTATGTATTTCCATTCGAGCACTAACTTTTTCATTTGTTAAAGGCTATACACTGATAGCCGAAAGCTTATGTTTTTTAATCTTTTTTACCAGATAACATTTTTACATTTTAGCACGTGTTAACCACAGTTTAAATTATAGCAATTCAGTTATTTTCATTCTCGTGCTTTGCACTGAACCTGATTTTAACTTGCTTTTGAAAGCAGAGAAAATGAAAGTACTGCTGTCTTATTTTAGGCTAGACAATCCCAGCCATCATACAGGGCACATTTTTTTCACATCTTTCATAAGCAGACTTTCACCCCTCAACTCACCCCCAGTGTCAAGTAACATTAGGGAGCTTAAGCATGGACAATGATGATGGCTAGAAGAACATTATATCTAAAAATATTATTTTCCATTTAACAACTCACTGAAAAACTATGTTCCCATTAACCCATTGGCATCCAAACCGGCCAAAACCAGCCAGACGTATTTTACTCTGTCTAACGCCAGATGATTTTACATACATACATACATACATACTTTATTGACTTTCCCCAAGGGGCTTTTCAAAGACAATATTAACACAAATATATTCCTATTTACAATTAAAAGATAAAAGATAAAATTTTAAAATTGTTAAAATATATAAGTATTAAATTACAGTTCTTTAAGTAATTTGGTCCTCAGGTGTGACTGAATCACACAGTTTAAGAGAATAATCTAAAGAGTTCCATAAATTAACTATGCTATAATAAAAGGTTCTTTGGCCGCTAGCGGTTTTAAAAAGTGGAATGTTCAACAATTGCGAGTTTCTGGTGCTACGACCGCTCACCTCGGATCGCTTTAAAAATTTTGAAGACAGATATTCAGGGGCGTGGCGTGGATTTTACTCGTCAATGGGGAACCCCTGGTAGTCAATGGGTTAATATAATATTGTAATAATTTGGCAAAAATTATTCCAAGTCATTTGGCAAGGAAAGTGTATAAAAATTATCAACATTCCACAAACAAAATTTGTATGAACCGTGTGAATGTGTGGAGAAAAAAATTGAAAATTGACCTTTGGGTGCTGATGTTCTCCAGATAACCTTAAATTTGATTATTTCATGCCGTCGTCAGGACGAGAACGGCAAAAAAAGTTATCAAGATGTGAGATGCATGTGCGGGGCATATGCAGAGGTATTGTTTTGTGGCGTTCACTTACGGCCCTAATTGTCCTAAATATTGTCCGGCATTACACAGAGTAGGTAACTGTTTAAGTGTACCCAAACTTAAATATATTCGTTCCTAACATAAATCTCCCCATCTAAAGTAGACATACACAGGGTTTTCGTTTGAGGCCGGAGGCCAGATGTTTCGTCCAGTGGTTTCCCATTCCATATGTCTTCTACTTTACAAAACTGTTGAAAACCCTTCATACATGTATGTTACCATAATTTGTTACCCAAGAATTTAACTTTTTCTGTGCCGTGCAAAGCCACTCGGCATAACTAGCAGTAATTCAGATCCACGACCGTGATACAAGAGGCATGGGAGTATTCTCAATTTTACGTCACAAACTGCTTTGCATTCTTGTTTTCAAAGAAATTTTGCATTGCAAAGAGGTTTGCGATGTAAAACGGAGAATAGATCCATGCCTCTCACATCACATTCTTGAGCCCAAATTTACTGCTAGTTTTGAAAACTTTGCACATCTTAGCTCAGTATGTAAAAAGCGAAATTTTGACTGGGAGATTAATATTGCCGTTTTGGTGCACTTTAATTAACCTGCTTTATAATGAGGTGTATAATTTAAATTGTGATAGAGCAAGATTTAGGGTATCAAAAATTACTGGAAAGGCTTAATGAGCCACACAGTGAACATTTTCTTGGACCACCTTTATTTTACAAACAGATGCTGCCACTGCACATAATGTTTTACATACATAAGGATTCAAGGAAGAGATCAAGTAGTGTCTATCAGATAAATGCTTCAAATTTGGGAAAAAAGCCTGTATTATCCCATAGGCTTGTAACTCTTGGGGTAAATAAAATCATTCTTCCTTTGAATCTCTCCTGCACATTTTATTTAAACGTCAATGACAATAAATTTCTCTTACAAATAATTATGCTTCCTTAGCATAATCAATTAGGCAATAAATCAATTATTCAAATTCCATTCTCTTTAACTTTTGGCAAATTAAATATTATTGTAAGGGCTCAACAGTGCTTTAATGGCTCCAGTTAATTTCTCAGTTTTCTCAGATATCTTACTAATTATTATACAAGAACACTACTACAGTAGATTTAAGGTGATTCCCTTGTTTTGCACCGTGCATCTCATAATGCGCATAACATTGCGACTTCGGAGATATCAGCGTTTCATGCTGGCCATCTGAAGAAAGGCAACAAAGAGCTTTTAAGAGCAATCATGATAACTCTTCTCGAGTAAAAAGGTGTTGTTTTGGAACTCGCCCCAGTCCTTTCCCAGAAAATGATCATTTTGAAGACGAAAAAGGCCACTTTGCCATCCATTTATCATCGTGTTGCGAAGAAACGAGCACGGTGACCCCCCATTTTTAAGAAGAAAAAAAGTCGGATTTTAGAATATGTAGTATTTAACTATTTACATATGATATAAATGACGTGAAACTGCATTATTTGGAGTCTGACACTGAGTGCAAGGTGATGACTGTAGCGGTCCAATTTGCTTACATTTTGCAAGATTGAACAACTTAAAATCACTTTACTTAAAGATTACAGCCTGGACAAACAAGTAGGTTCAAGTTCTCAGTAACATGCTCTTGCTACAAATCACACAACGATTTTTCGGGTTGATCTAGTTTTGAACTTCTCTTGCGAAATTCTGTAAAAAACACTTACAACAAAGGGCATACAGCGTGAAAACAAGCATGGTGACCCCATCTTTTTGTTGCCTTGTGTATGAATATCAATTGTGCCAAGTTTGAAAAAATCTGGATAGTACGTCATTTTCAAGGGAATTACCTTAATTTAATATAAGAAAATTTCTTTACAGTGCAAATGCCTTTTTGTAAGGAGTCAATTCAAGGAAATAAAATGCATTGTCGACAGCAACTTTCTGATAGATTATCCCACATAATTGAAATCAAACAAAAAATCTTGTTGCATGAATTCTTGTATGATGTCTTATCAAAACTAATGTACAGTAAATGATAAATAAATACTTGAATAAGTAACATCACTGATGGACAAAACAATAAAATTAATATTATTTTATCAACTCACTATTACTTCTTCCCTTAAGCTATTTTTTACATGTAAGTACTTGCTTGCAAAATAAATAATATATTACAGGATATTAAGGGTTTTAACTGCTGAAACCACACACACATGGTCTAACTTT
>OX421452.1:35923184-35925684 GCA_949126865.1 Montipora capitata | reverse complement strand
AGGGGCTGACCACCTGGCTGCGCCCTTAGTAATATGATTAATTATTCAGTCTCTGACTGCAAGTAAGGGCGTTTAGCAGGTCATGCATTATAAATACCCCCTTAAACTTATGGCGAATGTGTGGTTACCATAGCAACTCAGTTGCAATTCTGAAGAGTAACAGAATCCATTTATTTTGTTTAGTGTGTTATTTTGTACTTATGAGTGTTGATACTTGCCATTATTATACATGTAACAGTTGAACATTTCGCTTGGTGTGTCATTTGCATTTGGTGTGACGATGACTACTTGTCCATTATTGTCAAAACCAAAACCATGCTTGTCATCCCAAATAAAACAGTTGCTCAAACCTGATGTTAATAAAATAAAATATTATTATATTTGACCTTTCTGTCAAATTATTACAAACACTTTATGTATGTGCTTACTCCAAGATTGTCCAAATGTGTCAGGTACAAAATGTACGTACCAGTGCAATAAATATTGTGGGTTACAATGTGCAATAAATATTGTGAGCTGCTAAAAGAGAAAATTAATATGAGGGTCTAATACCACGTACTCTGTTACAGTCTTCTCTTGCTTAAAACCATTTTGACAATACCCTGCATGATCTTGTTAAAAATCCATTTCTGGAGTTAGCCATTGACATGATGGGTCAGTACTTGAATGAGGCGACTTTTAGTTAATTTGGGATCCTCTATTATTACTCACCAGTTTAAACAGGCTTTAAGTTAATGTAGCACTTACCTCTTATTTATTCAACTGACATACAAGTACCAGAAAATGATAATATTAGTCATTTAAGTTTCATTTGTGTTTTCTTAGATAAATCCATTTCAACTCTGAGTCTCAATCAAATCACAGTTATACCGAGTCACTGTTCAGCGGGTTACCTTTCAAACTCAAGGTCACACAATTATTAATTTTGATAAGCCTTTATTTGAGTTCTGAACACTGTCCCCAATTACATGTAGTGCCTCAGATCTCATTACACTTGGCATTCATTCATTCATTCATTCATTCATTCATTCATGTGCATTATAAGGAGTTAAAAACTGCTTTGGTTCTGTTCTTTACACGTATAATGCTGTGGGCATTGTTGTTGAGGGTTTAGGGTTTTGGATGGGGTTCGGGGTTCATTGGTAACTTAACCGAGATTTGGAGTTGACGCACTTGTGTAGTCACTAAATAATGAATGAGTATTTAAGCAATAGACCACAAGTTTCTATGGTTTATAGGCTGATAAACCATGCAGGATGTTGGTTTCCATGAGTTTACTGGCACAATAAAACATAGCTGATTAATTGACCAATCAGAGTGCGTGCATTGATTTGGTTATTATACAAAATATAATAATATTTCTGGAATAACCACGAGCACAGCCAAGAAGTCGAACCAAGGGCTGCGTGGAACCAACTTCAGCTACTGGTCAGATCGGGGTCTCCTGACCTCAAGGCAAGCAATCTAACCACTTGGCCTTGCTGCCTCCATGACACCTTACAGGAAATTTTTTTTTTCATTGAATAGAGAGAGCTGCACACTTAAAATGACTGTGCTGTTCTCTTATAAAAAGAGTAAGAAAAACATGCTTTTCATGAGCAAAGTTCCTATTAATTATTTGATATCTACCGGTACGTATGTCAGTTTAAGAGCCATATTTTTTTTTCAAAGAAAGTTTCACAAAATCACAACATTAAAGAATGATATGTAAGTGAACTGAGTGAGGAAATTTGTGTAGGTAATTGCATAATTTTGAGTGAAATCTGGAACAAACAATTGTAAGCACAAGTAAAATTTTTGAAAGACACAAAATTGTGAGTGCAATTTATAGTCTTTGAAACAATTCACAAGTGCTCATTCTTATTCCAAATTGCACGAGAAAAATCATGTGATTACTTATGAATATTATATACATGAATACATAAAAAATTTGAGTTGGTTCACTTAAGCAGAAGCAACGCTGCCAGTGTATCATGCAATCATAGGAAAATTGTTTTGTGGCTACGAATGCAAAAATTTCACCTTTTTTGCACTAATTTCACTTTGCTGCACTTTGTTTGGGATCATTTGACGTGCTCTTAGCCAATCAATGCACTGAAATCTTTTTATGTATATTATTAGGTCTGAAATTGTATGTGTGATTTCAAAATCAAACAAGCACTCAGCGCTAGGCTTGATTACCAGCCACTGTTTCGGGAAATCAGCCAGCGGATACCCGAACTTGAGTGAATGGTGGAAACCGAGTCTAGCTCAGCCCAAGTTCGATTTCAAATCACAAATACGATTTCAGACCAAAATAATTATTGCATGACACCAGAAACCCGTAAGGGTTGAAACGTGTAACGCGCGTTCACAGCTTCCGAATATTCAGTGCGAAATGATTGGTTGAATGTTTCAGTGCTAAGTACCATATTTGGAAACCCCTCACTCTTGTTGTTCCAAATATGGTACTTAGCAAATTGAATAACAAGGGGCCGTTACACGTTTCAACCCTTATGGG
>OX421452.1:35890684-35908184 GCA_949126865.1 Montipora capitata | reverse complement strand
AGACTCTTCACACAAAGACACTACTTAGCAGGGGAGGGACAGGAAAGACTTTTCATGACACGGAAAAAAATAAAATTAAAAAAGCAGAGTAATATTACTCCTTTTCCGACTGGGATTGTCATACTGGCAACCCAGTAATAAAGCCAGCCATATCGCCGGTGCTGACAAAGTGTGAGGAAATACCATACAAAAACACTTAAATTAATGCGATAGTGCAATATTGCTCGTCAGGACTTGTCGAATTTTTGGGCTGATTCAAGGTCGAGGTCAACACACCTGCGGGAATAAATCACGAACAAGATAAACAATCGTTTTCCTTATCCAGTTGAAATGAAAGACAAGTTGCTGGCGGCTGCAACACCAGGTTCCTTTATGGTGACCCTTCAACAAACCGATGTCTATCATCCTTCTTCCATTTTGCTCGGGGGGTGAAGAGGAATAATCAGGTGTTTATTATTCCTTTATTCCAGTAAAAAAGAATTCATTATTCCGTTAAAAAATCTACTTATTCTGGACAATATAAGTCATTATTCCGTTATTCCGCCCCACAAAAATCGTATTATTCCATTATTCCAACAACAACATTTCAGTTATTATTATTCCATTATCCTCTTCAGCCCCCGAATTTTGCAGTGTCCGGCATAATCTATCGAAACATTTGGTTTTTGCTTCGAAGTTATGTTCAAAGTGCACGGCCTCGAACCGTAAGAGTTTGGAAACATGACTCAAGCTTCAGTCTTGAGTACTGTCCAAACTTCCGTTTTGTATGCGCACTCTAAGGCATGGGCCAACTTGCAAGTGCATTTTCGGACAAGCAAGAAATATCTGGCTTTTCTGATAAGACCGATTTTGCATGACAGGTGCGAAACTAAGGTAATTGGTGAGCAGACCCGTGACAGTCTTCTTACGGTGGGTATTGTCGATTAAGACATCTAGATAGGGCAGAACATGATCAATTTCTTAAAGTTTCTCCATCGTGAAACGTATTTTGAAATGTTGACAATTGATACAGTCGAAAAATGCGATGGCGTCCTGATCATACACATAACGACGATGAAATAGAACCTCAGGATCTTGATATTGCTCTAAGCAGATCTTTTCATGGTGACCCATAAAGAGATTGGCGAAGATATGAGCTAGGGGTCAACCCATGGCAACTCCATCAATCTGGTCACAAAAGGAACCTTTGAACAAAAAGTGGGTTTCAGCATCAGCGAATCCGATCCGGTCGTCATTTTTCCACACGCGTCCGTGAACATCTCTTTTCAGACAAGTCCTCACACACTTTTAAACATTTACAAAGCTCAGAACGTTGTCGTCAATCTTGGTCTGCGGATTTTTTTGAAATCCTTGATTCCGCCTCCATTAAATTTAAGCTTAAACTTAAGGAGGCTATGCATATAAATTGAGAAAACCCCATTTAAATCAACAAGTCCATCACGTCAATTTGACACTTACGTTTTCTTTCCAACACTTTGCACTCACTCAAATATGTTATCAATTTTTGTCACTTAATCATAATTAATTATGCATGTTTCGCCTGGTTGTTATATAGTCCTAACGGTTTTTCCAAATATTCTGTAGCTTACGATGACAGTCGTAACATCGAAACATGTCTTATAAATTAAACGAGGAGTTCCAATGTGAAACTAAGTGCTGGCGTAGGACATGGAAGAGGATATTGATGATATAATATGAGGCAAGACGCTTTGGTAAGCGTAAGAGGGATGCCTTTTAAAAATGTCATTTAAAAGGTCAGGCCAATGTTGTTGTCGCAGCTTCATGGAAGCCGCTAACCATTCTGTTAGTCGCGGCAATATTGATGACTTTAATGGCACAGTTGTATTTGAAGAAGAAACGTGATGGCCCACCTCTCAAATAACTTAATTGAGAGCTCCAAAGTTTTGAACTTCCACTAGTTGATATCAAGTTGTGCACTGATTTGAAAGGAAATGTTTTGAAACTGTTTTTGTAACATCTTTTCGTCACTGAAATAGAATAAACATTCCTGCAGCTGCAACAAACATCATCTCTAATATAATGGAAACAGCACGCTGTATAATGTTTACACATAATATGCAAATGAGAGGTCCCTGGAATATTTCTCAAACAAACCTTTTCATTGCTTTTCTGTAACATTTCTTTTTAAGACAGTTAAGAACTTTTTTCACTGGAATTCTGGATGGTTCTCTGTCAAGTGACTTTTTGGGGGATCCGATAAAGCCTCTCTTTATGAAAGGTATATCTTTGGTGGCCACAGGATGGAGTACATTTATTTTTTTTCTCTCAAATCCAGAAAAAAATTTACTTAATTCAACTGGAATAATTTCAACACACTCACAAGTCAATTTATTCGCTAAAGAACTTAAAAATACTCCTACTGCTCTTAGATCTCCAAATTTAAATACAGTTGCTGTGCCACGAGAATATGGCATGCCATCAGAGTTTTTAGCATGCATGGGGGTCAAAAGTATGAAACTAGCAATTTGATTCACTGAAAATAGCCAAAGTAACATTTCTAAGAATGACAATTGCATGTTTGTAAATAGTGAAAGTATTCATAAAGGCTGAACACAAGGAACAGTATTCTATTGCATTCACCATACCCTGTTGGCGCTTTCCATATTTTAAGCTGTAAATGTCAATACATCATGATGAATGTTCATCGGTAGTCACGCAACGACAATTAATACCATGCTCAACAACTTTCCTTTGCCCTGAATGGCTGATAAACAATTGGAATTGACCATCTCGGTGGTCTCAACGGGTGAACTCGACTTACATTTTGAATCTGGTACATTTGTGGTTGCAAGCTTTTGTTCCGCCTCGACGGACAAAAAACTATTATACGACTCAACGATCGAATTATTTGCCTCAACGGGCAAACAGTTATATGATCGAAAAAATGGTGCCCTCTTATAGCGATATTTCTTGTTTACAAACATCAACGTCACACTTCTTTTGATATTCAAATTTGCCAACCACGGAACAATATAAGTCATAGGTTCTGGTTAGTATGTAACAATAGGTGACGTCAAGAGAAACATCGCTATTAATTCACTCGAGGGATTCAAGATTGAAGAATGACCTTCGAGTTTCGGACTCTGGCAGTCAAAAATGTCACGTCTAGGATTAACGATAGTTTTCAGTTTTGCCAAAATCAATGATAGTTTTTGCCAGTGACAACAGCTGGGAAACCAAACAATCAATCTACGCAATGAAAGCTGGCCATCAACCAAGACTTCCGCACAGTCATAAACTATGAGATACGGGCCCGAAACGTAACTGAGAACAGTATTTTCGCTTTTATGACTTTTTAACTGTACTAGATTCTTCAATCGACTTCAACAGCTGAAAGTTAAAACTGAACTTGTATTTAGCTACGCAGTCTAGAAGTAGTAGGTTTTGGGGTCTTCAATATCATCTCACACCGAGAGCCTGCCCGTACAAAGCAAACCCTATTTCTGCGGCTTAATTAACCCACTTAGCATATGACTATGCCTATACTCAGTTCAGTATAGAAAGAAAATATACATAATTTGTTTCGTCCTGTCCACTGAGATAAGATATAAACAGTTTGTTTCCTGGAAAGGGTTCATTTCATTTACAGCTTCGCTGAACAGTAAACGACTGAACTAATATGTGGACCTCACTGAAAAGAGATAGCCCTGTGGTACGGATCTTTATACGACCCAAGTTCATGTTGATTTTGTCGCTGATAATTTTAGCAACTTCCTTGCTGGTCATCTGGTAAGTTGGAATTTGGGTGGAATATTCCTCTACCTTACTTTACAAGCTCGTCAGTGTTTGAGTCACTCTCAGGAAACTCTTTTTCCATTTTCGCCGCGGATGAAGTGAATCAATTCTGTAGTTGAGTGTTCCCCATCTGTTAAAAGGCAAGCCATTGTAGAATCACAGGTACCCCAAGCTCGATATATGAGCAGCTCTTTATATGATGACCTTTGCATTGTTACGTGACTCGAGCGATTTGCATATTTATAAGGACTTGTATGGGGGAAAATAACGATTGTTTCTGTGACCTATGAAAATGTAACGATTTAAATTCCTGTTAGTGTTTGAGGAACCGATTTGCTCCCTCTATATAGACCTACCGGTATATATACTAAACCGCTTGTTTAGTATATATAGAGGGAGCAAACCGGTTCCTCAAAAACTAACAGGAATGGCCGTAAATCGGCTCAAAGACCACACAGGAGGGAAAAAACACTCAACTAAAGTAAGGTAAGACGATTTTTATTTAAATCGTTACATTTTCATAGGTCACAGAAACAATCGTTATTTTCCCCATACAAATCCTTATAAATATGCAAATCGCTCGAGTCACGTAACAATGCAAAGGTCATCATATAAAGAGCTGCTCATATATCGAGCTTGGGGTACCTGTGGTAGAATCAACAAATACTCTCCGAATTTAAAGAAAATATGTTAACAGTATTATCCAGTTATTTGGGGAAATTTATCGTTAATTTGGAAGTAAACCCCGGAAAAAAAAGAAATATATGCCAAAGTGATTCGGTCCCTGACCGAATCACGGAGTGGTTCGATAGGTTTAAGTCGTTTGATAAGTTTGACAGGTTTGAGTGACGGTTACGAAGTCGGGCCGACTTCGTAAGCTTTTTCATCACTGTTAACCACAGAGCCCATCAACCGGCGCAAAACTTAGGCCTATTTGTTTTCCCCTTGTGATTTCTTACAGTTGTAAGTCGATACTTTAATGTACTTTGAGCTCAAACTTCCTCATCATTGTGAAATGTCCAAATTATCTCGTGCTGTTCAGTTAAGCTGTCACTGTCGAGTGTCAAGCTGCAACACGTTAACGCCCGTTCCAGTAACTTTTGGTCCTTCGCACAATTAATTTTAATTAATTTTAATTAATCATAGTACTATGATTTCAAACATTTGAATGCTTGCTGTCAACAAGAATGGTTCACTTTTATTATAGCTGCATAGCCTTTGCTGTGGTTGAGTTACAATTAACGACCGCTCAAATTAATAGCTGAACTCAGGCGTGCGAAGCACGCCAGCGGAGCACCATGGGTTTTCGAAGTACGAAAACTAATGCACTTGTCACTGTAAACCCCCTAGCCCCACTCCGGGGAAACATGGGGCATTGGCCACAAAGCAGAACAATGTTTGTAGAGACAAGAACAGAAGACAGGTGCTTCTTCTCCTTAGAGATAACGGACGGTTTTGTTACGAGTTTGCACTGGATAATACCGCGTTTTACTGATTGCGGGTGGTGGGAATCATACGCTAAGTACTGATCAGTGTGCGTAGGCTTCCTGCTCACACTGGTGGTGAGGCGGCTGTCCGGTTCTCTTGAAACTGCGATGTCAAGGAAAGCGACTTTGTAGTCGTTCTCTGTCTCCATGGTGAAGCGAATGGAAGGCTGCTGGTTGTTCAGATGCTGTAAGAAGCTATCAATATTTTCGCGATCCAGGATGGTGAAAGTGTCGTCAAAGTAGCGTTTCCAGATCCTAGGTTTCTAGGCCGAAGTACTTATTGCCTGTTGTCCGAAACTCTCCATGTGTAGGTTAGCAATAACAGCGGATACCGGGATTCCCATGGCTGCTCCTTCTAATTGTTAGTAAATTGATCCGTTATACTGGAAGTATGTGGATCTCAATACGAAATTCAGGAGGTCAGCGATCTGAGCAGGTGTTAGTGTCGTGCGGTCCGTAAGGTTAGGGTCGTCCTCTAGTTTATGTAGTGCGCCGGTTTGTACAGCGGAGTCGATAGGAACGTTGGTAAAAGACGTAGAGTCGCTGTCTCCGCTTTCTGGGGTTAGAAACGGGAGCTCCGCTTTTAGGCTTGGCTAACTCTATATATTAGGGAGCTTTAGCAAGGACAATGGGAACCGCAACGAGAACATCATGTCAAAACATAAATTCGTTATTGTAATCACTTGGGGACTATTCCAAGCTTTTTAACATGGCAATTGTGTGGCAGTCCCTCAAGGACAAAACCGATGACAAGGAAAGGAAACCTCTGCATGGATCTCCAGGATCTCTGTCGCGCATGCGCGTCGTGACATCAATGCAACTTCACTTCCACGCTTCCGCCATCGGACAGGTGTTAATTGAAATTCAAACTGGCTATAGTGGGTGGGGAGTATTCGTCCAAAGTTCTGGAGGACACCTTGGAGATTCATGTAGAACTTAACTTTCCAAGAGGGAATTAAATTAAGGAAATCTCTGCCAAGTACGGTACCTAACTTGTGAAATAGCATAGCTATCCAAAATGTTATGTATGCGGAATGATTCGGAAAAAAACGAATTGAACAAAGATATACATTTTAAAGGCAGAAGTGTCTCCAAAAACAAAAACCAAAAAAAAAAAATGACTACGAAAAGAGTGCACGCAGATGTCATTAATTTATGTTTTCAAACATCATGCATAATTATGCGAGCCGGGTGACGCTTTTTGCTCAGCAGAAGAATTCCATCTTCCCATGAGCAACTAAATTAATCAAATGATGAGCTTGAATTAGAATGCTAGCACTGCCTTTCTGCAAAGTCGAGGAGCGAAAAAATATGAAAGCGCTTCTCCCCACCTCCCCTTCCCTCCTTCGTTCCAGTTTTCGGAGTTTTGTATGTCCTCTCTTCCATCCAGAAAGGGACTTCCTTCTGGCAGTCTAAGCTTGAATCTGATTGATCAACAGGTCTAAAGAGTCTGGGATGTTGAAAGCTCATGTAACCTTCAAAGAATGCCAGCGTGACATATCATTCCCAGAGGGTTACAGCGTTCAGGAATTGCGCTACCTCATCTTACGAGCCTTTTATCACAAACTGCAGGACAAAGTCCCTCCAGCGTGTATAAAGATATACGAAAAACAGGATGATATGGATGAAACTGGTGAAAAACTTCTACCGAATAAACGGTTTTTTGAAAGTGTTGAAATAATAGTAAAACTGGCTGAAACACCTCAGGAAGTGGTAAGCTGCTTTCTGGCTACTTGTTTAATATTACGAGTGATCATACGTGCTTTCAATAGGAAGCATCTTTACGTTGGGTAACGTGGGGCGGAGGGTAGGGGAGGAGTTCCATCGGGAATTTAAGGGACCGGGAGAGGTGCGATAGGAGCTAGGAGGACCAGAATAAGTTGAAGTGAAAGTTATTGCTAATAGAAAGACCATATTTGTCTCTGCTAATTAATTAACACCTTCCCAGTTGCTTAGTGTCTGTATTTCCATCCAGTGTTTTCAAAGGCCTGCAACGACCTGAAGAAAACGACAGCTGAGCTTTCGATGGTGTCACCAGCTCAAGTCCTGTTCAGCCTTGGTTCCAACCGAGTCGCTATTTAGTCCTCAAATTAGCAAATTAAGCTCACTTGTCAACGACTCTATATATAATTAACTGTAACCCTAACCCTAACCCTATTTATGAGTCCTAACCAGATCCATTCTTATTGTACCAGATCCTTAACTGCAGGTCAGTTAAACTAGTTACGTCCAGAGATCTAGACTTAATCAATAGCCGTTCTCCTTTTCTAGAATTGGTACGAGAATTTGAAATATGATTCCTCCTAAGCTACGTGACTTAACTGAAACCTCTTTTCAAACTGAACTTGCACAAACTACTCCTGAAAATTTTGGAGACTGCGGAGGTTTATGTTGATATGAGCGCAGTTAATCCTTCTTTCCTTTCTTCATTTATAGATTCAGATTAAATTAATTCACTTTATTTTTGTAGTAATTTACGTTATTTTGTTATGCCTATTCTGTTATGTTTTATTGTTGCCCACCTCGAATAGCCATGCTAGTTGTGGGTAAAATATATTGTAAATTTGTCTTAATAATAATAATAATAATAATAATAATAATAATAATAATAATAATAATAATAATAATAATAATAATAATAATAATAATAATAATAAAATATATGTATTATTTTACGAAAGGCTGCGTGCATCTATCAGGCGAACACTTCCCCAACGCCACAGCATCCCATTGCTTACCATAGAATCAAGACTGACATACATTATCGGTTTTGGAGTCCAGTCAACGGCGGCTCGCATTTTCTTCGGCGTGATGATATTACTGGTGATGTGGACTGCAATGGAACCTTTAATGACAACACCTATAACAGTAAGTAACGCCGGAATAACCTGATTAATAAATATTTGGTAGATAGTTGGCTATAATATCAGACCTCATACCAGGCATGCGCGTCCCTTTTAACTTATCAAATTAATTTCTGTATCACTCGCTTTACGTCTCAGCAGCATCATTAAAAGTTGAGCTAGAAAGTTCTTTAGTATTATTACTAATATCATTGGCAGTGGGAAACACAATCGCAGTTAGGTGACCATGCGCAACTTAAGCAGTCACAAAGGAAACCCGAAAAAATCAAGGCCTGAACGAGATTCTAAACCAGGATCGCGCGATCTCGCTGCACATGTTCTACTAGTAACCAACTGAGCCATCAAATCGGTTGGGAGTTGGTCAATTGCGAGTTGACGTTTTTCCCCTACGAGTTGAACGAAATAGTTTTTAGAATTCTATTTTATTATTCTATTCCTCCCCAGCTCAAATATACGAGACATTTCACAATTATTCGCCGAAAAGGGTAGGTGATTGACGGTGAATAAAAAACCGAGACAAAGTCGAGGCTTTTATTCATTGATATTCACCTCCCCGAGGTGAATAATTGTTTTAGTATATAATTACATAGGTGGTTATTTGAAAAATATACATTTTCTTTAAACAATTACTTTCTTCATCTGTCACCGAGAGAAAACTGCTAGAGGACATTTTGAAAAAAAAAAACCCGCTTAGGTTATGATTATCGCCTAATAATCACCTCCAGTGCAACTAATCAGGCAAGGAATTTTCAATAATCACCTCTAATTATACTAACATATATCACAAAAATCAATAATAACCATGATTAATATAAAAATGGCTCTTCGGTCCCTGCTTCATACTTCACACATTCACTTCTTCGTGTTCTTTGAGGGAAAGACTCAGGATTTAATCAGTAACCATTGCGGTTTCGTTCAGGTTTTAATTTCTCGCCATTTTTTGACTTTGTAAACTTGAATGCTTGTAATCGTTATGGTTTCGCAAAACAAATAACATAAAATAAATCCAATGAAATATAATTTATTAGTTCCAGGGTTTTGCCCTTTTCTTTGCTTTGGGAGTACCATTTCAACTAACACTGACGAAAATTTATCTCTATTCGAAGCGATTACAGTTTGCCCAAAAAGTTTGTCTGTTTATTTTGCTTAATTTGCAAGGAAAATTATGAATCCCTCTTACATTGACCAGTGATAGACCTTACGTATCAGATTTGTACAACGAAAGTTGAGCCAAAAAGAACTGTAGAGATGCATTCATGATCATATTTTTAATAAAAGGATTCACTCATCCTCAAATGCACTTAAGTGAAACAGACCCGAGGCAGCTAAGTATTGCATCGGGGTATGCAATCATGTTCTGACACAACGCACACTTCCTTCTTTCATTAGCGATGTTTATTGTTTGCAAACAATGGCCTCAAACTTCTTTGGATGCATTCAACTACCACCGAACAAAAGAAGTCACTGTTTCAAGAACGAATAATTTCTGGTTGGCATTTTGATAACAAAGGGTGACATCGACTTCAAGCGAAATGTCGCTGCTTCTTTTTTCCTTATTGTGTATTTTTTTTTTTTTCAGCTGTTTTGACTTCAGAAAAATACGGAAAATACGAGTTTTATTTTGAATTTCGAGAGAATGCTGGACCATCGGCTAAGACGTATATCCTGGATGTGGAAAATGGTTCCAAAGTCAAAACTACGGTAGGCCATCACTAATACATAATGTTAAAAATGAAAAAAAAACAAAAAAACAAAAGATTCCGACGGAGGGATCATGCGCTAAAGCAATGTTTAATCGTTCAACAAGACCAATCACTCAGACCGCGTAAGGGACTAGTCTGGTGGCAAGTAAATTCAAGTGTCACTGGACTGTAGCAGCATTCATGGAATCAGCGTTTCCGCGGTGAAAATATAGCAGTAACAAGAATCAGTTTGCTAATGCAAAAGTTGCACTCAGCAGTAGTAGTCGCGGCAGTACCAGTGGTAAAGCAGCGGCGGTTGCATGCAGCAGTAAAACTAGCAGTAACCACAGCAGTAGTCGAGTAGCATTAGCAGTATTAGCAGTAGCAGTATCAGTTCATTGAAACATGAAGCATGAAGCAACATTAACAGTAAGTAGTATAACGGCAGGAGTAACAGTAGTAGTAACAGCATCAGAAGTAGCAACAGACTTAGTCGTCGATGAAATAATAATAATAATAATAATAATAATAATAATAATAATAATAATAATAATAATAATAATAATAATAATAATAATAATAATAATAATAATAATAATAATAATAATAATAATAAATTTTAGTTAAGTGTCAACTGTATTTAGCCGGAGCACTAATTTGGGGACACCGTACAGCCCAGTCAAATCAACTCATATTAAATCGTAGGTTAGTTTTTGAGGAGAGGGAACTGAAACCGGAATACCCGGCGAAAAACCTGTCAGATGAGAGTAGGGAACCAACAAATTCAACCCACATTTGACGCCAAGTCTGGGAATCGAACCCAGACCACATTTATTTGGTGGAGTCAAGTGCTCTCACCACTGCGTCATCCCTGCTTATGCAATTAAAATAAATTATTGTCAGTCAAGCGGTTCATCAGTAATTTACTGAACTACGGTTGACCCAGGTTTGCAGAGATTGAGAATCAGACAAGGTTTGTTGCTACTCCGGCTTAAAGACCAAAATAACGTCATACAAAGTTACCATTCAAGACCCAACGTTTCGACTGTCGTGCTAAGTCTCCTAATTGAAGAGTTTAACAAATAGATTCCATGTTGCCGTGCGTCTGTTCAGTGATAGATCACAGATGACATCAAAATGTGGTAAGAACAAGAAAGGTGGCACACGAGGCGATAGCCGAGTGTGTCACTGATGTTCTTACCACCTTTTGACGTCTTCTGTGATCTATTAGGGAGCTTAAGCAACGACAACGGCGACGGCAACGAGAACGTCACAAATTTGCATATTTAGTGGGCAAAAACAATAGCTTTGCACGCCCTGCACGTGCATTTTTTATTTTTGTTCATTTCTTTGCCGTCGTCAGCAAAACGACAACGTGAAATGACCAAATTTGAAGATATATGAACAACCTCAGCACTTGAGGATAAATTTTCAGTTTCTCCCCTAAATTAAGTGCCGTTTCGACCAGTGTCATTTTCGAGGAACTACCACACCCTTGTCACATTAAAAAGGTTGAAATAGTCACGTAGCGATTAAAACTACGCAGATTTATATTTTGAGATGACGTTCTCATTGCCGTCGGCGTTGTCGTTGCTTAAGCTCCCTATTACTGAACAGACGCACGGCAACATGGAATCTATTTGTTTTATATAAAAAAGAATTAAACTTTATTCGCATAAAAGCTGATGGTGACGCCAATCGTGCGTCTGTCCTCTAATAGATCATAGGCCAATACAAATGCGAGAATAACTTGTGTTATTATATAAATAAAGATAGATAAGTGTCTTCCTTGAGATAGCAGTCTTCCGTTTCCTTTTCTTTCATCCTGCCCTATTTTAATATTCCTAGATATATATATGAAGAATCAAACGATGTCTCACTGACCTTTATTTTACTTTCTACTTTTAGGAAATTAAAGATAAGTCTCAAGTAACCGGTTCAATGCTATTTATGCCCAACTATTACTGGAGCTTCACACTTCTGAAAAACGTACATTATGACACTCTGTTCCTGGGTTGCGGTGACAATGGCGAGGCAATTATGGTTTCAATGAACAACACAGCATATCCTGATCCACGGGCTTTGTTTATCACTTATAAGTTTGTACCAAACCAGTAATAACTAAAATAGGTGATATTCGTAATCTTGTGGTTGCAATACAATGAGCATGGAAAAAATCATTTCTTTGAGATCATCTGGTATGTCGGGTTGAAGTTTCAGACATACAGTACAGTAGCTCATTTGCAATGCACTTTCAATATTCAGTAATTTATTCTTGGCTGACTGATTAGAAAACGATAACCTTGTGCTAAGGAAGCAAAAATGTAAACAAAGATTCCTCGGCTATACATGCCGCGACTAGGGAAAACTTTCCAGTAGCAGATTATCTTTCTCGCGTCTGAATCCTTATCGTAACCTCGTTCCAGTTAACTTCAACGACACGGATAGGGTCTTTAATTGTAATTGTGCGCTGCGCACTTGAATAAGGAAGGTAACCCTAGTACCAGCACGTATGATCAGAAATTCACCAAATTACGTACGCACGCACGCTCAATTCTGACACCCAACACGGAGTGTCCCTTCAATTCTAAACCTTTGCTTCCTATTTCAGACCATGAGGTAATGGTAAAGGTTGTATCGTTATTTTCGGCTTAGGGTAAATGCAGCTGTTTATCCTACACCCTTGAGGAATATTATTTAGGGGAAAGTTTGTGACTTCAATTGTCTGTATTCTGGGACACGAGTGACGTTGAAGTTGAGAAGAGGAGCAATAGGACACTTCGTGCCGCTTATTGAAATAAGCTTGCATTTAATTAGGGGCCTCTTTAAACGCGCGTGCTATCTTTGACCCCCCTACAGGGGTATAAAATGGCCCTTATTTTGTAAACAGGTCGATTTATGAAAATGTCTCTTAATCCTAAGAATGAATGTACGATTGCTTGTTATTATGAAAGGCAAAACACAGACTTGATTGAAACAATGTAATATTTCTCCTGTGATTTATCGCGCGATACTCGCGTTTCCTTTTAGAAAAATGATATGTTCTGTAAACAGCCTCAATGCGTTTTGTTGACTTGCGTGATGCGCTTTGAGGAGAAAAAGAATATGACATAATCCGAAATATTGCGCTTTCAATCCAGTATGTGAGTGGGGAAGGGAGGGAGTGGGGGAACATACAGTTAGATTATATGTGTTAGATCCAAACGCCTATTCTTTAGCGCCGTTGTATTTTCTCCCTTAGGAATGTAGTTTTTAGTTTTTTAGCGCACGGAATGTGTTAGTCTGGAATTTAGTACCTAATTTATTCGTTCTCTTTATCGGTATTTAGGGCTTAATTTAGTCATTTCCAGTCCTTGTTTTCTCAGTCGTTTTCGCTTTGAGAGCAGATCTATACTAGAAGTTCCGCTTCGTGCAGTCCGCGCGTATTTCGTAACTTTCTTCGCTCACAGCAGCCAATTCAGTTTACCAGTTCCTAACAAATGTAAGTGTCGTTTTTCGTCCAGTTTCAGTTTTGCGATTAGTTCACTTTATACTTAGTAAGTTTGTGTATCTGATTGGTTTCTAGTCTTAACCGCTTTTCATCACATTCGTTGAGTTCCCGCCGTCCTGAGAGGTAGTCATGATCAAATAATAAAGCTTGTTTCGAATTTTTATTGCTGGAGTTTAGCACTGGTAAGGAGATTATAGTATGGATGTACGAAGGGGTGGAATGGGGTTTTTTTCGGGAATAAAGAAGGATAAAATACAATTTGTCGAATATTAAATTTTTAAAGGTAGTAAGGATTTATGGCCACAATAATTTTTCTGATTTCAGTTCTTGTATTCTCCGGGAGTTCAAACAGGGACTAGGAACAACTTTCGTTATCAAACTGAGTCGAGGATCTGACAACAAAAAGCTCGAACGGAGCCATTTCCAACCCACTTTTTTTAGTTATTTGTTTCGAGACACGAAGGACAGATTATAAGCGAATAGGAAATTTTTTTGCATTCTCGCTCCTGGAGGCGCTTGGCCAGGGCTAGAATGCGAATCTATCTCATAGGAGCTATTCGTTCAGTGACGAGGGAACACTTGCGAAGCAGTGCAAGGTTGTCTGTTCTCTAAATAGGGTTCGCCGTCACATTTTTCATTGTTACTGGGTTGCCTATAGGCAAACCCAGTCGAGGTCTGCGTTTAGTTTGTTTGTTTTCTTTTTTTTCTTTTTCTTTTTTTTTTTTTTTTTTTTTTCCGTGTCGGTAAAAGTCTTGCCTGTCACTCCCCTGGTAAGTGGTGTCTTTGTGCATAGAGCCTTATGTGCGTATTTTCTTAGGATCGAGAGGGTAGTGGAACTGCGTAGATTTCTCTGGTGGACACAGTAGAATCATTAACCTATTGTAGCCTGCAATGGCGTCGAAAGTCATGTAACGCGAATGGCGTTTTAGTGGATCCTTAAACAAAATATACCCTTATGGAGCTCAATAATGGAAAGTCAGTTGGATAAACTAGGTGAAAAACCAACACCAGGAATCTCAAATGCGACGAGTAATGGACTTCGACAACAATCTATCGCCCGTCGAGCCGAAATCAAAGGGAGCTGTTTTTCTAAAATAATATTTTACCAAGTGTGTGTTATGTAGAACACTGAAACCAAATGGAAAATTCTCTGGTAACTTATGGGTTCAACAAAGACAGAGAACGAATCGAACACCTTACGTGGATCTGTGATCAATTCTGCACAGTCTGCAGGTAAAGAAAATAATTGGAAATGTGACAGCGAAGAATTATTTGAAAGAAAGCTTGTCGTGTATTTTGTGCTTCATTGTTCAAGGAAAAGGTTCTTCATGGAAACAGTTTGACCCTGAAATTTAGATTGTTGCAATATTGGGCATATTTGACACGATTGAGTTACTTCTCTTCACGCACGTAATGAAATAGAAGGGGTTTTTGCCTCTAATAGCAAATATGTTCTTTGTTTCAAAAAATTGTTCGCTGGAAAAGGTGGCCTTTATGAATTCATCATGTTTTATGATATGCGAGCTTAACTGGATAGTTTTTATGGCAATTGTAAAGCATTTTCTTGTCGAAATCTGGTTAGCGTCTTTCTGGTGTGTTAACTTAATTAAATCGTGAGTTTGTATTTGCCGTCTGTCGCGTAACCTTGATTTCCACTCACAAAACTACCTCCACAACCCACTTTTTGCGTAGAATAAGCTTTTAGAATGATGTTCTTGTCTTCTGTGGTGATACTAACGGTTCGGAATCATGTTGTGAAAAAATATTTATAACGGATCACACGCGCAACTTGATCGCCCGATTATGCATGACATCCATTTGACATCCCATTGAAAAAAACTCGTAAAATATTCGCGGACCGGTCGATTTCTCCGAATTGAGAAAGATTTTAAACAATAACTAAAAATTCCTGTGTTGAGAATTTTGTCAGTGTAGTGTAAAGCCAAGAAATGAAGTTTATTTGGGAAGCCAACAATATTCCTTTAACTACCTTGGTTGTTAATCCAATTTATTGCTACGACTTGCTAGTGCGAAGATTGTTTCCATGAAAGTCACGTTTTTGCGAAATTTGAGTGTGAGAAATATCCCCTTTACTCTAAAACAAAAACATTAAAATAGTAACAAACTTCATAATTATTTGACCATTTCTTCTACTTTTGTGCTTGTCAGCATTGTGATTTGCGATAATTCGCAAGTCTGTTTTTTTGTATCTCATAGATGTTTAGACTTTCAATTAAATGGCTCGCGATTGTGTAAATAGTTCACCCTGAAGTCAAAATAGATACGTTTCTCAGGAACCCGACGAGTAATGGACTTCGACAACAATCTTTCGCCCGTCGAGCCGTAATCAAAGTGAGCCGTAGTTCTAATATTGTTACCAAGTTTGGTGTTTTGTACAACACTGAAATCAAATTTCACTAATTATTGTTAGTCAAAAATTATTTGAAAGAAAGCTTGTTGCTATATTTCACTTGATAATTCAAGTAAAGGGTTTTTCAGCAAAGGGTTTGATGCTGAACACTGGTGGGAAATTTATTTAGTCGCGTTTTTGACACGGAGTGTGTTGGCAGCTTGTTTGCACGCACGCAATGAAATGGGAAGTTTTTCCTTCCCTCTAATAGCAAATATGTTGTTTGTTTCAATAAAATTACTTTTGGCTGGAAAAGGTTTTTGTGAGATTTTTCTGCCTGTTCTGAATATCGTTGCGTATTATCCAAGGTTAACTAATTTGCATATGTGTAATATTTGTTTACACGTCTTAAAAGTTTCGTTAATCTTATCTAGTACGCACAGGGGAAGCTACCTCAGATCTTTGCCGCTTTTGGGGTTTGGTTTCGGACGCACTGGACTGACAAAATTTGTTTGGCCCTTCCAAAAATGTCGACGAAATTTGGCTCAAATTTTCAATTTTTCACGCGTGGAACCACTGAGAGTCTGAGACAGTAAAACATTTGTTAACCGCAAGTGTCAATCATACCGAAATAAACACCAAGTACTCCGACTAAAAATAGAGATTAAATGACATTTTCCTTCAAATCATCATAATCATGGTATGTAAATTGACAAATCTGTCAGATTTCACCTCTGACAAAAATTTGTCCTGCTCCCAGGCAGGACGACGGCGTTTCGAAAGTTTGGTAAGCCTTTATAAAATAATCACCGGTCGCACTTGTCTCAGGGAACTGGTGACTGATTTTTTCGCAAAATAAAAATTTGCCTAGTGCGTCCGGGCCCTTTCCATGATTGCCTTATAAAGAAAGAAATCTGTCAATCATTAGAAAACCGTTACGAGTATGCGACATATGCATGCGAGGATTTTTTTTGCCCGTGGTGATTTGGCTATGAATTATGAAATCATTTTTCGCTAATGTTTATGAGCTATTAGCTTTGCTTTGCGGCAGTACGTACAGAGTTAAAACAATCCATTTCTGTTCCTTCTGCACCAGTTGTTACGCCTTCTGTGTATCATCTCGAGGACGTGACCAGCTATGTTTGCGGAATGAAGAACATTTGCTGTGTCAGCAACCACTTGACATGCGAAATGAAATAGTTGATGATGATTGGAGGATTTCGATCCTCAGCATAATGCCTTTTTGACAGGGAAGTTGACAGGCAGAATCACATGATTGAGAAGAACCATTTCATTGTCACTCCTGCGCGATCAAATTGTGGTGAAGTTAGTTGCCTTAGACCAGAGTTCGAAGGCATTACGTGTTTTGTGGCCATGTGGCTTTTTGTTGTATTGAGCTTCTTGCTGGGAACGCTCAAACCACTCACTTATGCACACGCCGTTCGCGGTAGACCCACACTAAAAGATGTCATTGAGCGAATGTTTTGGCCCGGGTCGGTCCGCGAACTGAGAGAAAGCTATATTGAGAACAAATGTGCACTAAATGAGCAAATATATGAGAATTATGATATGAACTACACTGATATGAACTGCTTTGAAACCAAATACCAAACAAGACAAGCACAGAACTGTGAAAGCCTCCAAGAGAAGAAAGTTGGTGAGCACAAAGTCAGTACTGACGCCTTCGAGTCGCAGAAAGATAGTCTGCTGAGCCGGATGCATTTAATTAAAATTCTGAAAAAGAAGGTGAATTTTCTATCCGTTTGTATTATTATGGCTGTTTGTTTTCTGCAATTACTGAATTTCTGTGTATTTCGAGCTGTAATGCTATTTCATATTCAACTATTTGTATCGTTTGGAATCATCCTCAC
>OX421452.1:35870684-35885684 GCA_949126865.1 Montipora capitata | reverse complement strand
CGTTGCCGTCGCCGTTGTCGTCGCTTAAGCTCCCTAATCTCTTAAGGGAAACCTGGGATAAGTTAATGGCTGGATATTTTTCCTCCCTCGAGGCAGAGGAAATATCAATACAAACATTAAAGCTGGACTGTGTGTGGGTTAGCTGGTAGCTTACATTAGAGCCTACTGGGCTATGCCCGAATCTCGTTTCTTTCAGATATGCTTCACTCCCAAGATTAGCACTTTGAGCAAGACCCATTTGAGGGTTTATATCTCTGGTTGCATGCTTTGCTCCTTTGCACTGTTGTACAATACATTATTTCTTGCCTCGTAAAGGAGAGAATGAATCCCTTCGTTTCCACGTTTTGTATCCTCCAGTTTAGTGTTTGAGACATCCACATCGATAACAGGCTGAGGATCGATGGTTTCACCGCGACCTTTTGATGCCAAGTTTGAAGTTTTGAGGTGAATGCTTGCTCTAGGATCTGATCGGCTTCATTTTCTGGGTCTTTCCTAGTAGTTTTGTGGGACCCATATAGACTAAATTTAAAAGGCTTCAGCATTAAGGCTAAAGAATGGTTGCAGTAGCCCAAGGAACCCGCAACACACGAACCTTTGGAATCTTTCACTTAATACCTGAGACAATACATAATGCTAAAAATACATTATGAGGGGCATCGTTCTTTCGAAAGGAGTGATAACATTTGCAAAGCATCTTTTGTCACTGTAGCTTTTAATTTTCTTGAGATATTTATAAAAATCTTTTAGAAATGTTGTAGCTTTTTGGAGCCCGGTTGGAACAGATTTCTCACCGGCACAACCCAAACTCTTTCCAGTTAGTGCAACAAATTTATCCGTCTCGGCACGGTAGAAAAAGGACATTTTCTGCGGTGAGTTCCCCCATGCACTCGTCGCCGGGTAATTGATCTTTATGCTCCCTTGACGATGAGAAACATGGGTAGAGCTGGCGTTTATAGAAGTACTTGCTACAGTCTCATGGCTGCTGCTTGTTTGCTTTCTAGCATTTTTCCTCTTCGTCTAAGTTAAATCTGGATCTGGATCGACTATCGCCACGCCTTCTAACCCCGATTTGATGTATTGATTAACCCTGGAGAAACATTTTGGAGTCTGTACTTTATTCAGATATAAATCGATCGGAAACCGAACTATACTAACTCGCTCAACATAAGAAGTTTAGATTACCGACTTATATCTGGCTATCGATCGTTACATTTAAACCTACCGTTTTAACAGCTGAGCTTTTATTTTCAGTCCTTTGCATTTATCTTCCCTGCATTTTCGTTAAAACCTGAAGGCATCGTTGCTGAGCTCTGCTGGGTATCTTCCCTCTAGAAACTCTCCGGGAATTCGTCTAGACTTAGGGTGCGTTCGATTCACCGTATTCCGGAAGAAGAATACGTGGAGTGATGGATTCAAAACGGTATGTCTGGCGTTTTGAAGCAACAAGGTAATAAAGATATGTTTAAAATAGTATTTTAGCAGGTGTTTGACAATTTTAATGTGAATCTCCGTGAAAACGAAGGATTTCTAACTTCTACTCCATGTATTCCTATTCCGGAATACGGTCAATCGAACGCACCCTTAGAGTAACTCAGTGCAAAACTCGCCGCCATTTTTACCACAGAACGTTCGACCAGGTCTTCAAACTAAGTTACATCAACTGATCTTGAATTTAACAAAACAGTCAATAATTCCACAAACCTTCGAACAAAACCATAGGCGGCCCAAGCTCTGTTTTGAGTTTTGAATTGAGAGAGCTTGTATGGCGAGTTTTAGTCGATACGAATCAGAAGGCTTAATAAGAAATAAGCACTAATTCTGTACTTACTTGTCTGTTGTCTCTTTTTGATCGTTCTTTGGTAATTTGTTGCCATTCTGTCCTCTGTTTCCCGAGATATCCTCAACCAAAGACCGATCTCTAAAAGAGAGAGAAGGTAGGAAGCGCTCACCAGTCGATCGGCCAAGCAAAACGAGAAATCGAGCCAAAAAATATAGCCACAATTCTTCAATCTGCCTCAAACTCGGCCAGGGACATGTTCGAAGATTCTATTGAACATCTAGTCAAGAAAATAGTCTCGCTATCCACTCTGCGAAGGAAAATTTGCGACAAAATTTCAATTTAAAAAAAAAAAAATTGTCAAGTACTTGTGAAGAATTTAAATTTCGTGGCTGGTGTGACGCGGCGTTTCGTCTCGGCCAAGAGACTCATCAGATACTTTTCGAATTCCAGCAAACTCGTTGAGCATCGCGCTCAAAGTCCCGTTCGCGAAGTCAAGATGTTAGCAGTCTGGCCTTCTATCGCAGAAGGATTCCCAACCGCAAAGTTCACGAGTTATATGCAATAAAAAATTTCAATTTCGCCTGTTATCAACATACTTGTGCCGATCAGCCGTGCACCCAAACGATCAGTTGGTGACAAGTCACCGCTCCCTTTATAGTCAAATCTTTCGCTCCACCCCTCCATGAACTTCAGGAGCGTGGCGTTTCATCCAAGGAATTTTTGTCAAGTCCGGGGAGGGGTGGAGGGAAAGATTTGTACCAAGGGAAAGGTGACTTGTCACCAACTGAGCGTTTGGGTGAACGGCTGATCGTCACAAGAATGTTGACATAAGGCGAAATTGAAAATTTGTGGCAAATCTTCCTTCGCAGAGTGGATAGCGAGACTATTTTCTTGAACAGACGTTCGATAGAAACTTCGAACATGTCGCTGGCCGAGTTTGAGACGGAATGAAAGATTTTGGCTTTATTTTTTAACGACTTTTTTATTCTTCGAAACTGAATTTCTCGACTGCCGCCAAGTGAACAGGACTATTGTCATGGAAACATTTGATTGACGTACACCCAACATTTAGTTTCGAAAAAAAAAATCGTTGAGGGGCCCGTGTGACTGATAACCGCTGTAAAGACACTTCATTGGTCAGCTAGTGGACCACGTGTTCATGGGAGAAATTTCTGTTCTGGCAGAATCATAGAATGATCCCATTTGTTTTTCAAGAACAATTTGCGCCACAGAAGCAGCATGGCAACGACCCTCAGAAATTGTTGTAAATAATGCGTTGGTAAACACTACTAATAATAACAGCTTTATTTGAGCATCAAGTCTTCTAGCGCTGGCGTGCTAATTGGGTACACTATACATAAAAACCAAATCAATTTAGAGCGAGTTTCAAAGTAATTACTTTGGCGAATCAAAAAGGACGGAGACAATCCAGTAAACCAATCAAAACTCGAAGTAATTACACGTAGCTGACACAAGGAGCGGGAAAATGTGCACGCGAGAGCCACGGTTGATTTTGGTTTCACTTCTGATTGGTTGAAAAACTGGCGCGAGAACTTTGAACCAATCACTGAGTGAAGTAATGCAAAACCAAAGCAATTCGCTCATTACGTTCGACACTCAATTGATAACCGCTCTAACTCAAATCTGATTAAAAATTAGTTTTTATGAAGAGGGCCGGGGAAAACCGGAGTACCTGGAGAAAAACCTGTCGGAGTAGAGTAGAGAACCAACAAACTCAACCCACATATGACGCCGAGTCTAGGAATCGAAGTGATGTCACCACTGCTCCAGACCTGCTCTCACATCCTCTGTTCATTCATACGCTTTACTACCTTCTTTCTTACAATGGGCTTTAGCACCTTCCCAACATCCATAATTCTCCCTATATTGATATCTCGAACTTTGAAATGTATATTTCAAAATGGATACGACTTTGCATTTTATCGTATTAAGTTGGAGGCAGTGTGGTTCCATAAGGGAAGCATCCCTCCAAAAAGTGCCATATTACATGAGAGCGCAGGCAAAGATTTGTTGCCCACTCAGCTAGAGAAGTAAAGATGAACTGGTAATTAATGTTCTTGTATGGAAACCTATACACATGCTTCAAAACGAAGACATGGGATGTATACCAGGGGCCGGTTCCTGGAAGAAGGAATAAATTATACCAAGTATAACAGTTATTCCAGGGATAAATCTTCTATTCTGACAGAACAGAATTTATTCCGAGAATAAAGATATTCCTGGAATAAGGCACATTAATCCCTGGAATATGGAGTTATTACACCTTTCAGGAACCGGCCCCAGAAGAATTACCGCCACTGATGTCACTGAAATAGAAAGAGGGATATGGTCACAGAGGCCGAGCAACCTCAACCTGATGACGAGTGTGGTGCAGCTTTGAAGGATGCGGCCGCTGCGGCTTCGATTTCTCTCACTCAGACCAATATAATGACTGTATTTGAGTTCCGGTTGCCTCATATTTAACTCCAGCATTGGCTTGCCACTGTTAGTCAACTGTCCAGCAGTCACCAAGCCTGCTGTCCTTTAGTAAAGCAAGTTAAGGAGCCGCAATATTGGATTTTACAGCCACACTCGCTTATCCCCTACCACTTCGACTTCAATTTGCCTCTTTTCCCAACGGTTCGTTGCTTAAAGAATTCAAGATGACAGAAAGGCATTTGGCAATATACTGAGCGCACGTCCGCTAAAATTCAACTGCACTGCTAGCCAGTGGTTAGCGAAATAACTTGTATCTTACCGCCGTGAAGCATCAAGCACTGCCTTTAATTTGGTTGGCGGGATGTTTTTCAGGAAACCGCTATGTTGATTAACCAATTGCAAGTTTTGAATAAAAGGAAGTTCTTTTGTTAGTATTCACGGCCTCCAGGCTGAACCGGTTGGGGTTTTTCAACTATGTAATGTCAAGTTGATTCGAAATAATTTAGCCTGCGTAGCAAGCGTTCCTGTTCGACAGAAGAGCTTCGAACCGATTTTCTGCAAACTGGCCGCGCGAAAGTTGGGGCAAGAGACTGAGGGAACGCTTGCAAGAAGACTCCCTACTGATTGGTGCGGCACAGTCACAATGATTGACAGGTGACAAATTCTGGAGCAAAATATTTCTTCTAAGTTCTAGCGTGACAAAGGCAATGGTGGAAGATGTGGAAGGTTTTGAATGGTGTGTCGAAGCTGAGCGAATCGGGTCTCGGGTTTTACATTGAAAAGGAAAAAAGAACTGTCAATACGCCATCTCTTTAACTGTATAGATGTAATGGCCGTTTTGCCAACAGGATTCGGAAAAAGCTTAATTTTTCAGATGTTTGTCATGTTGTGCGGAGTGCGAAATAAAAGAACTTAAAACGAAGAACCGGCTTCTTGAGTATCATCGTGATTTCTCCATTTCAAAGCATAATACGCGATCAAGTAAGTGGTTGAGGTGAATTCTATGGGAATGACAGCCTGTAATTTAAATTAAAATCTGGACTGCTCGGACAATATCCATCAAGGGAAATTCAATATTATTTACGTGTCAGCTGAAGCCGCTATGGCGTTTCCGTAATTCATTATATTAAAAGCAAAAGATTCGATCGTTATTTAAGAAAACTTTGGCAGCGCTTATTGTCGACGAAAAGTTTGGACTGAACTGAATTGATCTTTTCGCTCGCTTGCAAAAGATACTTTATTTATGCAGGATGAATTAATAAAATGCCTGCGAACTATCAGAATCCACATGTTTCAGGATCAAGGAAATTCGTCAAATTCTCTGCGTACCTTGCCTGATGTAAGCTTGAGTCCTATATCATGGATTGAGACAAGATGAAGACAACTACGCAGCCTGTTAAATCTTCTCTTAATTATTGTGAGAAGAAAGCGGCTCCTTTGTAAAGTTATTCGATTTTTAAAGCACTTTTACTTGCTATTTCATCTACGATTTCGTGACGATTTGACCAAAAACGTACTGTGGATTATCAAACTAGCGAGGAGGTTTGCCTGTAATTTCCAGGAGATTTGGTACGATCCATTTCGTCAACCACTCTGCAACACCAAAATAGCCAGCAAGTCGCACTGAAATCGTCGTTAGTTTTAAACTTAAACCTATTTGAATGGTTTCATGGTCAGCTTTGCTGGAGATTTGCATTTAACGGCCTTACTTACTACCCATCGAACTCTGTACGAGTTTATATGTTTCTAAATTTCGTATTTTACCATAGGCAGCCCAAGCTCGCGTCACTACAGACAGCCGTTGAGAATTTGAACGCGTTATAAGACTTTGTATGGGAAATCAAATACCGTCGATTATAAAGCTTAAAAAATGGTCAATTTAACTTTCATTCAATAAAGTGAATAAAAATGACTCACCTCTGGTGTATTCTTGTGCCTTTTGGAGCTTATTACACCGTTTCGGGAATTCTGTGTTTTCGGTGTTTTCAATGTTCTAAGACGAAGTCACGGCTGCACACTACGATTCCGACCGTTGTCAGCTCAGAGGCGGTTTGCGACTCGAAAATCCATCCCAGCCAAGATTTTTTCACGCAAAGCTAAAGCCACATCATTTGCGAACCTCCGTGAATGTTTCATCGTCAAAAAACCCCACGCACTTCGCTGGAAATGAGCATTTTCTGCTTCGATTTCCACGATAGCCGATGAATTTAACTGCAGGTGATCACCGACGAGAACACGGAGCTTGGGTCCGAGGTCAAATTAACTCCACCCGAAGGAGGTACAGTCATTTCATGTACAACACTTACCCCATCCCCACAGCGTCACTCGTAACCATGGAGCTGTTCGAGAAGCCGCTGTGGGGATGGGGTAAGTGTTGTAAATGAAATGACTGTACCTCCATCGGGTGGAGTTAATTTGACCTCGGACCCAAGCTCCGTGTTCTCGTCGGTGATCACCTGCAGTTAAATTCATCGGCTATCGTGGAAATCGAAGCAGAAAATGCTCATTTCCAGCGAAGTGCGTGGGGTTTTTTGACGATGAAACATTCACGGAGGTTCGCAAATGATGTGGCTTTAGCTTTGCGTGAAAAAATCTTGGCTGGGATGGATTTTCGAGTCGCAAACCGCCTCTGAGCTGACAACGGTCGGAATCGTAGTGTGCAGCCTTGACTTCGTCTTAGAACATTGAAAACACCGAAAACACAGAATTCCCGAAACGGTGTAATAAGCTCCAAAAGGCACAAGAATACACCAGAGGTGAGTCATTTTTATTCACTTTATTGAATGAAAGTTAAATTGACCATTTTTTAAGCTTTATAATCGACGGTATTTGATTTCCCATACAAAGTCTTATAACGCGTTCAAATTCTCAACGGCTGTCTGTAGTGACGCGAGCTTGGGCTGCCTATGATTTTACGAGCGCACGGATTGCTTACAAGTTCTGAAAATTGGCTGTTGTTTTCGATAACTTCTATTACAACCGCTCTGCAAATATCAGCTAGAATTTGCCCGTAAGTTTCTTTTCGATGGTTTAAACAAATTCTCAGAAGAAACATAACCAGTCGTACCCGGCATAGAAGCTGCCGTTACAAATTTAACATTTAAAATCACACTGGCAAATTCTGCAGTGCGTTGATCACTCGGTGTTTCCTCGGTGCCTCGGTTTGTTTTGTCGGAAGCCAACATGTGTTAACATGGTTATCTTTTATTGGCTAATTTGTTAATAAGACGTCAATCAGCGTGTGTCAAGTCAACCATAAAAAGGTGGGCGTTTTTCAAAAATAGGGGGTCTTCTTGCAAGCGTTCCCTCAGTCTCTTGCCCCAACTTCCGCGCGGCCAGTTTGCGGAAAATCGTTTCGAAGCTCTTTTTATCGAAAAGGAACGCTTGCTACGCAGGCTAGAAATAATTCTTTTTACTACTCATTATTATAACGCGCACAGAGCACATTCACATGGGAAATTCTCTGTGTATATGGTAAAGTTTTATTGGTCGCTCTGGCGGGCCTTGCTTGCTTGTTAAGCTAGTAGCTACCGACTTTTTAATTTCGTCATTGTCTTTCAAAAACTCACCGAAAATCGCGGTGATCATAATTAAATCGGATTTAAAATTTTACTGAAATAAACCTAATTAAAACGAGTTTCATCATTTTTAGTGGGGTTTTAGTGGCATCGCACTTCACATTTTCTACCAACCATCAACACACCCGGGGTCATCTTAGTTTGGGATAGGAAAAGGGCTTTATTTGAATTTATTGCATAGTGAGAAACCAATCCCTACGCCGTCAGTTTCGACCGAGTCCGCATTCGCCTGTTCTTTTATAATAAATCAAAATTAAATTTATGCATAGACTCTCAGAGTTCAATTATCATTTAGAGCTTAATTAATAATTTACTTACCTCCTTATTGTGTAAGTCCTAAATGTAGGGACAATATTGAGCTCGTGTCGTCTGTCAAACGCAAAAAATAACACTATAATGGAATATATGACTCATCAAATAAAGAGAGAAACTGGCTGACTTGCCAGAAGAGAACAAAAGTAAGTAAAGGTTAAAAGTGCACTCGGTATCACCACTCCTATCAGTATATCAGTAACAGATATTGCTTTATTTTACAAGAACTGAAACTGATTTTCTTTCCTCGCGGTCAAACAGGATAAATCTTTTTTTTTTTCGTCAGTCACTGACATGGGATCTATCCTAAGGCGCTGAAAAATATTCAACGTGTCCCAAGGTAAGTTTTCTTTGGTTGATACATATAGAAGATAATGTGTTTGTATGTTTATTGCAAGGTTTTGAAGAAAATCATCGTTTAGCAATTTTACTTACGGACATTATACGGCGAGCTCAACAAGACTGGTAAAAATTATTGTTATCGTCGTACTTAAAAAAAAAGACATTTAAAACACGCATTTGACTCCATTATATTTGCGTTTAGTTAATTTTTCAGCGATAGCAGTGTTCCAAGGATCCGTGAAAGAGCCCTGCACAAAATACAAGGTAACGTTTACATAGGAAACTGGAAATCTCTGAGCTTTTCCGCACAATTTTTGTTTTTGCTTTTTGTGATGTCGGTCGAATGGTCGTCGATTGTGATCTGGAACACTGATTTTCTAAACTGCCCAAAGTCGCCTTAACTTTTCCGTGTAATGCTGTAACGTGAACAAATTTCCTCTTTTGACATTTCTTATATATTGTTATCTGGAGATACCATCGGTTTTGGGCGATAAAATGCCATTTTTCTACTTCTTAGTTACTCCATTTTTTCCACCTTGAAAACAATAATATTTCTTTCGATTACCATTTTTTTTTATACTGCGAATACACTTATGTAAGAAAGTTAAGATTCAAGGCTTCTTGTCGTCACACGATAAAGGTGAATTGCACAGAGCAATGAATGAGTTGAAATTTATCTAACAACTTTTGAGTGAACTGAATGAAATTTCAGCTTTTAGCGTTTTTGCCTTTAATGTGGTTTTGAATACAGACTGTTCGGAAAAAATTGAAGTAGGGGCGCGAAGTCAAAAGGTTTCTTTTTTACTCTTGTAATTGTCTAACAGCAATGTTTTAATACGCAAGGAAGACTTTATCGAAGAATTTCCAGAACTGACCCATGAAAGCCCTTAAAAATTGCTTTTCTTGTTCGCTTCCTTTTTCCATTTGGCAGCTAAAGGCGAATTAACCTTGAAACAATCATTGTTGTCAATTGGCCCAACCTTACACAGGTGCTTTTTTCTCACAAAGATCACATTGATCTTTATTATCAAAGCCGAAAAACTCTCTCTTTTATTGTAACTTGATTCAGTGAATAATGATTTTCCGACTGCCATGACTGAGGCAACTATCTTTGAGGATTTACTTCTAGGATTTGTTTGAATTGTAAATGTCTTGCCATTTCTTCCGATCTTTGGAAAGACAGCGACTGATTTCAGACTGCAATAGTGAAGAATCCACTAACAATCACGACGGAAACTTAACTACTATTTTTCTGATTTCTTTTCTATATCATTTTTTAATGCTAACTTTATGTTTCAAAAGTGATTTTGTGGATTTTCTACTTTCTCTTATGACTCGCTTTTTCTGCCTTATGTAAAGATCACACACATATTTTCTGGCTTTTGGACTTTGAGCTCTAAGAGGCTTCCTTTAATGCTTCCGTCAATTGTTCACAAGAGAATACAGCTAAATGATAAAAAATAAAAAAAAAATCATGAGTAATATCTAAATGCACAAAAGTCAGCTCATCACGGCGTTGATAACATTCCGTATAAAGATATATTCATCGTAAACAACTATTTTATTTCGCTCACATTACATTTCAATGCCTGTAAATCGAAAATTATACGGCCTTAGAAGCGATATTGGTAAAATATTAAAAAGTTCATTACCGCTTTGGTTGTCAAGTCGTCTTAATTAGAAACAATACAATGGTATCCAGTGATAGCATTACTGTCAACATCAACTGATTCTGAAATCAAGGGCTGGTTACCTTTAATAATTTATTACACAATTATACGAAGTTTACGTCTTGAATATACGAAAATTTCCTTCAACCTCATCAACCCCTGACGTCATTAGCTATCTCTTCAGTCTAGAAACTTTTAAGGATGGTGTGGAAGCGCTAGCCCCAGAACTAATACAATCGTCTTTTACTGTCAAGCTTTGAAGCATGTTATCCTTTTACCTGCTTTCAGTAACATCGATTACTTTGAATTAAATACGGTTCCGTTACTGAAGTGCCCAAGTTTCAGTTTTTCACAGTGAATGTTCTCCTGATGGCTGTTAAAGCTTTCTACCTTCTCAGTTTATTGATGAAAAATTGAAAAGACAAAAAAAAAAAAAGAAGATAAAATAAAATAAAATAAAAAAAAATTAAATAAAAAATTAAAATAAAATTCTGGACTTAAAGATCATGAGATCTGATTCAATTAAGCATCGTGTTTAGGCAACTGGCAGCACACGCCGGAGTGAAAATTTTGCGTTTTTTCAAAATATTATTTTTATTTTAGCTTAGTTACTTTCGTCCCTGTTAGCCCCAGAAATCGATCATTTCCTTAAAGAATCGATTGGATAGACTAAGAACATTTTCATGCTTTTGTGTCAGTTTCCTGAACAGTTTACATCAATACGGCTCAATCTCTCTATTAACTGAAATGATGAACTCTCCTTAGTACAGGATAAACAAATATTCACAGAAAAAAAATCCTAATAACGTATTTGAAACCTGCTAGTTTGCCTTCTCGAAAACTTCATTGGGCCGTCAGAGGTTCGTATGGTTCGATTAATTATATGTAATGGCCATTGAAGTGAATATCAGCGCAATTGACGTGAAAAGCGTAATGTACATTTCTTTTGTACAAAGCCTTTTTATAAAGCCGATAGTTTGTTTTGTTTTCTTTATCATTGTTTTCCTTACAGTGCGTTTCTTGAAAGCCGCGGCAACGAATTTTTCCTGGTCAATTTTGGGTGCCATGATTCCTGTCTTATCGTTAAACGAAGACGTTAATTCGTCTTTCGGCAAACGGGCCCCTGATGAGTTTGCTTCTGTTTGTCATAACACGATGAAAGCTCTCTCATTTTAACTTGCCTCTCTCCCCAGTTTAAAATTTGGTCAAGATATGTAGCCAGTAGGAAAAAAAAAACTTAGAGCAAACAACTTTCTTTGATATTGGCAAAGAGGCAATGCAAACTGACTTCTGCATATTTCAACCTGATGTTTGTCGTGCTAAATCTCTCCATTTAGAACGAACTCTAAACTTAAAACAGCGGTCTTCAACAGTTTTTTGACGTCAATTCCGTTCCTTCCCAGATGTACGTTGCTTTAGGTAAAATTTGCACTTTTTTCCTTTGCTATCGCCCACTCGACACTGTTAACACAGCGAAGAATCTTTATAGGTACTATTGAAGAAAATGAATTTGAAGGGGGGTTTGTTTGAGGCCAGACTAAGAAAGCAAAATTTCTTTTCCTCATGCTCGCGATTTGATTGGCTTGCAGGTGCAAAAACGAAAATTCAAATTCTCAGTGTACATTTAAATCTTGCACGTCCTGATTTCGAGATTGCATGAAGACTTCTTAAATAATGTTTTCATCTCTAGGTATTTCGTCACTCGAGCACACCATGACGATTTACACGACATCCTTAGCTGCGCAAGTCTCCATAACAACAGTGTTCACCTTTTTAGTATTGGTTGGCGTAGTAGGCAATACGCTCTGTTGTCTCGTCATCATAACAAACCGCTCCATGAGAACACCCATGAATTATCTCATCCTTAATCTTGCCTTGGCTGACATCATGGTGACAATGTTTATTGCTCCCCGTTTCATTTTCATTCACACGTTTGATCACCCACTTGGTCTTGCGGGGTCCATCATCTGCAAGCTCTTCACCGGAGGGAATTTCAGCTGGCTGGGCGGCTCTGCGTCTGTGTTCTCTCTCGTGGCCATTTCTGTGGAGCGCTACTTCGCCGTGGTGCATCCTTATGGCTCTCGGGGGAAGCTCACCATCAAAAAGGTGAAATTCGTCGCCGTAGCCTGCTGGGTGTTTGCTATTTTATTTAACCTTCCTCTCTTTTGTATCGTCCACTACAACGAAGAAATTGCTTTCTGCACGGAGTACTGGCCTGAGAAGTGGATGCCCCAGGTTTACAGCACCGCCTGGTTTGTTGTGTTCGGTGTCATTCCAATTGCTGTGATGTGTGCGCTCTACGTAAGAGTCATTCGTCGACTTTGGATTAAACCTCAGAATGGTCCACGAGTAACGCAAGCAGCCGTCCTAAAGTCACGCAAGCGCGTGACCAAAATGGTGATCATGGTATGTATCTATTACGACAGCAAAATCTATTTTCAGCCTTACGTGGAATTAACAACATGTCAAAATAAATAATCACTGGAGTCAATTAAGACGAACGAAAACAATGAAATTCCCCAATGAGATCTGAAGTTACAAAAATGTTCGAGAGCGTAAGTTCCCAGGATCTTTTCTCAAAGAAGGAAAAATTAGAAAGAAAGAAAAATTAGCTGGGAAATGAGGTGCGAGAATTTCGTTACTAGCGTGTCAATCATTTGCCAAATTATTGCTCTAACAAACTAGGATTTCGTAATTCTTATCTGCTGACCGTTGAAAAGCAAGGTAGTACTACAGTCTTGCCAAATTCGCGTGGTTACCCGGACAAATTGAGGAATTAATTAAGGAATGTGTCACGAAAATTTGCCAAATTAAGCGACTGGAACTAGCAACCAATTCAAGCGGAACGCAAAAATGACTACGTAAAACGTGGAAGGAAGATTTAAATAAAGAGCAAATACATTACAAAAGGAGGCAAGGATGAGCAAAAATGAAAATTTAAATGAATCTGGAGGCCATGAGATCCCGAATAAATTTCAATTGGGATTTTTGAACTGTTTAGCCTAACAGTTTTTCAAAGTTTCTCTCTGTTGTTTGAAACTTTAATCATTTTTGCTCTACCTTAAGGGGGGTAGCAATTATCTACAGAAAGGCAATGATTGCTAAGGAAGCCTTTTAGTCAAAGAGCCCTGCAAAAAGGTTGCATGGATGGTTCTGGATCACTTCAATCGGAATACGCATGCGCAACTAGCCTCAATCCTCTACCGTGCGTTTCAGTGAAAAAAAAAAGTGCAAACTCTCAGGAAACGAAAGGAAGAGGCGTTTTTTTCACCGGATGGGAACCGTTTTATCATTTTTCGTAAACTGTAGCATGGAATTTCTATTTGGTTAGAAAATGGAACCATTATTTTGAAAACTGTATTAAAGGAGGGCCTTATAACGTCATAGTCTTTTTGAGAAATAGCTTTGTTGAAAAATCCATGGTACATATTTTAGGTTAGACTGTTCTCGTACTGTTGCGTTAAAAATTTGTGAAAAATATAGTTAACTCGCCAAATTGTGAGGCAATTTCTGTCAGTTTTGGTTATGTGATTTACCAAATATGGTTGTAAGTCGAACCAGACTAACAAATGTTAAATAGAACACATTTGGCAAATAATGGTAACTGTAGAGTTAAAGGGACTCAAGAAATGATTATTTGAAGGGGTCCATAGCAACAGTTTGGTAGTTAAGAGCCACCCCATTTAAGGTGGCTTACTACAGTTTTCCGAGGAAAAAGATCAAGATTTTGAAATCTGTGAAATTAAAGCAATAGGATGTCTCTTTTGAAGTGTTAGTCACTGCAATTGATGTAAAATTTAAATTTACCCAACAAATAAATGCAATTCAGGGGAAATGCTAAATATAGTGACCGAGCTCTTGGAAGGGGGTCTGGAAACTAGACATTTCAAATGCCTTTTTCTCAAAGACTAGCCACTGGAAATGCTTCGCGTTTACGTTCTGTTTTTACGTTTATGTTTCAAGACCATATGAAAATCGTTCTGTTAGTATTTTTGTATTAACGTACAGTTGCATGGCGAGTAGGAGCGACTGAGTCGTTAATAAAACTACACAAAATGAGCTGCACTGCTGTGACAGATTCCCTTTCATGCCGTTAAAAGCCAATCAAAACAATCATAATCATTACGTTATTATCAACAGGTGAGCGCAGTGTATGCAATCACATGGTTTCCAGTGTTAATCATCTACAAACTCAACTACTACTACAAAGATCAAGAGTATGGCAACGTCACATATATCATTGGCATCGTTATTGTTACTTTCAACTCTTGCGTCAACCCATTCGTGTACGCATTCTGTAACGAGCGCTTCAGAAATCACCTCAAAAAGCTATTCAATATACCCTGTCTGAAACAAAATCAGATTCAACTAGAAAGAGAGCAACGACAAACTCCAATGGCTACCACAGATAGTAGTAATTCACAAAATCGTCGTCAAGATTTGGAAATGGAGTTAGGTAATGTTTTACTGAAGTGCTTTGTAAGGTAACGGTAATTATACTAATGCATTTATATACCGCACGCATCACATACAGTCTCATGGCAGTTTACAACAATATACCACCAACACCGGAGATTTCCCCCATAATCGTTACGAACAGTATGTGGGTTCCCCGGGGGGAGGGGTACTCGACATATCCCTGGGTGGGGAGGTACGGCGCGGCCCCTCATACCCTGACCCTGTTTAAGACAAATATCGCTAATTTTCCTACCCATTTTAAGACAGAATTCCGATTTTTGATACCCTGTTTAAGACATTTAACCCAGTTTAAGACAAAAATTGATAAATCGTTACCCTGATTAAGACAAAAATGATAAATTCGATACCCTGTTCAAGACAAAAATCCCGAAAAACATACCCTGGCTGGCCGCACGTCCCC
>OX421452.1:35855684-35868184 GCA_949126865.1 Montipora capitata | reverse complement strand
CGGTAAATGCCCCGGTAAACGTGATTGCAGCTTGAAGTTGTGTGAACAGTTGATCTTGTTTCCCTACCAATTCCTAATCTTGAGGTACACTTCGGGTGTGACTCTTTGTTTCGTTAAGCATGCGTACTCAGATGTGAAATTAGCTACGCCGGTTTACAACGTAATTCAAGTAAAGCTGCAATCATCCTCCTTCTCCCGATCTTTCGTACGTCCTGGAAGGATGACTCGACCAAATTTGACAAATATAATTAATCAGTTTTTCGTTGCCATTGACATTGTAGTTGCTTAAATTTCCCATTAAGTTCTTTATGCGGAAACTTGAATCGTGTTCGTGGTAAATTAAAAAAGGTGTTTCTTTTTAGTCATGGCCAAGGAATCTCCTCCACGTTAATGCGGGGTCAAGAATAAATTAGAGTGAATTTCGAGTGAATAATGCATTAGCAATTTGCGGTCCTTCCCCAGCACAGTCACAAATAATGGTGCACTTTACGCGCGAAAACAAACAAAGGGCCGCCACTTTAACCAATCAGGAGAAGTCATGTCACGCGAGACTGTTTCTGCTGTGTTGTTTTTTCAGGGAGATGACAGCCACCTAGATAATTTTCGCGGGAATGGGCATTCTAAAAAAAGACTCATTTGTGACTGTGCTGAGGACCCCACCTACGCTATAAGAAATTCATTCTTGGCGGGGTACTAGTTGTTTCATGTAAAGAGTGTATCCAGACGTCCGCAATGCTTTCAGATGAATGAAAACGTTAAGAATAATAATCGAAGTGAAATGGTGCATAATGTTTGAAGGTGTGTGCGTTGGAAAGCAATGGCGCACTTGTATTTAGATTGATCAGGAGTGTCTGCAGAGAAAGTCGTAGACCCCAAACGGATCAGTTAAAGTCTTGAAAGCACATTGACAAAAATAATAAATAAACAACAACAACAACAAAAAAATACCAAACCAATCAATAAATAAATAAACGAGAGAAATGGTTTTTCCCATAAGGACCGACAATGACCTGTGAATAATGTATATTGTTTCTGTTTTTCTGTTTGTTTGAAAGCTGTCGTTTGAATTAAAGCCGTCGTTTCATGGGAGGTTTCTTCCTCTGGTTAAGTAAAATCCACTCTCACTGTGCGCACTCCCGTCTGGATCCATTTAACTTCAGATTCAGAGTATATATTTCGCATTTACCTGACAGATCTGCCATCTCGGGAAGTTGCTTACGATTAACGAGTAACTGTTGCCTTTGTTTGTAAACTTTCGCAACAATGTCAATATCGCCGCCATCTGCGCAAAAAGGTCCGGACCGAGGTCACATGCAGTATCGCAAAAAGCCGGCCCGGCTTCGAGAAAGCTAATAGCCAATCAGATTCGAGGGCTTTAGTAAAAAAATAGTTGTCACTTAAGTATTTGCTTTGAATCTCCAGACAATCTAGCATAAAAGAAATTCCATTTAGCTTACTCCAAAAGTTTGTATTTCTCTTGTCACAAATATAAGAAGCGTACAGAATTAATAAAGGAAAGAGAAAAAGGAAAATATTGTGACAGTAATATCATGCGCTAGTAAATTTTGTGGTATCAACGGAAGAAATTCTTAAACATAGCAAAAAAATATTTAAAAAGTACACGGAATAAATAAATAAATCATTAAGTGGCTGAAATCCAGAAATAAAAGTGACATACATAGTAAACCTAACATGGCAAAAAAACGCGTTTAGTATAAGAGAAGCACAGGATATACAAGCAGAAAATTATATCGGGAAGAATGATGTTGTCAAGGGAGGGTTTTTGAAGAATTTCTTTGAAGATTTTAATTAAAAAGGATTGGAAATGATAGTCGTTTGAGAATCTCGCGTCGTGTTCATTACCACGACATGCAACCTCACTTTTCTAGAACTGATAACTTGCGGGCTGGTTTACTTCAATGTACAAAGTTCAAAATTACGTCAACATTCTGATGAGATTTTCTTGATACCACTCAACTTTCAGTAAATTCCACAAAGGTTCAATGTGACGGTAAAATCGCATTAAATGCGAGAAGGCAGGCCTCTTTTAATTGCCAATAAATGGTAAAAGAAACAACATCGTTAATTGAGCTTAAAGCAGCTGTTCTTTTCCCAGTTAAACAATTTTGTAAGAGTGGCTGGGAACTGTTTGAAACTGTTATTATTACTAGTCGTTAATGATTATTCAGCTTCATTTTCACTTTCCCTTGCCTCTGATAAGAGAGTTTTGCGCTAAAAACATTAATTATGTTCGTCTGTGCGATAATGGAACATAAAGGAAAGCAGGTGTTTGGGAAGCTCCGTCGACGAAACTATAATATGTCTGCCCGTCTAGTACTGATCAACATTTTGGCTCACTGATCGCAAATATTAATTACCAAACATCATGTCAAATCACTTCAATGCAACATCTTCCTCAGTTTTCTTTTCTGGGCATAACCTTTTAATCTGATAAGTTCAGACTGGAATGAAGAACAAGAAAAACGTTGCCATGCTTTTTAAATTTTAATGTTGGGTTTCGAAATCCGTTGATTTATATTGATAAAATGCTTGGTTTTTATTTTGAAAACAGCTGGACAAATAACTGCTATCTTAGTGTAAAAATTGGACGATACTCAAAGTTTTCATGAAATCATCACCAAAGTTAACTGAGCGCACAAATTAGATATATTTTTATGCAGACAATTTAACATTAATTAACAACGTGCGAATGACATAAATGTTAACTGGAAATGAAATAATACCCGAAATATTTCCTTTTTGAGTGATTGTACTCAAAACCACGATATCGCTAGGTGGACCAGAAGGAGATAAAAAGAACTTATTATAGATTAATGATCGTCGAGATTCGTGATTTTCATATCACGAAAAAAACAAAAAACAAAACAAAACCAAAAAAAAACAAAACAGATTATCTCATAACCGAAGGCAATAAGACTAAAAAATACAGTCTTTGAGTTTCCACCAAGATTCATCTCGTGCCAAGCCTTATCATCTTCCTTGTGCTGGTCTTTTTAAATGATGCGCAAAATCCTTTCGGAAATAGTACTCCTGGCAATGCTTGCTTTTCCCTCTCTTTGTACTCCGGTCAGTTCCTATAGGGAAATGGCGATCAAAGAAAACCTCGACGATCTAAGCGATCTTGCTCTCGAGGAAAGGGAAGCCAGAGAAGAGATGAACTACTTGAAAAGTCACTTGGATTTTGATGAAGACAAACAAAAGGACGATGATTTGTATTTTGTTCAAGGGGACGACTATGAAATAAAGAACAGAAAAAGGTGAGAATTTTACTGTATTTGTGATAATCTCAGTAGTTCCGCTCATGTTGCTGAAACTTTCAGGGGCCCGTTTCCAAGAACTCGTGACAATTTTGAAACTACAGAGGACGAATTAAAATGATTGTTGCGCTGAATTCAACAAAGCGTAAAACTCTCTCCCCAAAGCGTTTACATGCAGACTGAAAAAGGACAAGCTACCAACTTGATGTGTTCTCCTGTACAGTTTAATTGGAAAATACAAGCATTTTACAAACGTTTGTACCCTGCTTTTTACGCCGCTTTTACCCCGCTTTTACCCATTTTACATTACGCTTTTACGGCCATCAAGAGGTATTGATCAGGAAACTATGTTAAGAAACCACGAAGGCTCCGGCAACGGTAACGGCACAAAACGGAGAAGACCATTGGTTGATCGAGGAAAATTAATCGGCCTTCTGCACGTGCGGCACGAACTTGAAATATATATCGTTGTTGTATTCTGCAACACAGCAACTAAACGCGAAACAACCCAATTTAACGTTTTGACGACAACGTCAAAGCCGGTTAATTTTCTCCCTTTATCGTGTAACACGGTTCGGAGTTCTATCCCTTTATTGCGTAGTTCATCTACGGTGTACACCGTGAACACGATGGCATAATCGCTCTGACACAGCAATCAGAGCTATTGTTTAGATTACGAAGTGGGTTTTTTTTGTTGATATTTCCCCTATCGTTTCGTACAGGGTGCGTTCGATTGCCGTATTCCGGAATAGGAATACACGGAATAGAAGATAGAAATCCTTCGTTTTTACGGAGATTCACATTAACATTGTCAAACACCTGCTAAAATGCTATCTCAAACATGTCTTTATTATCCTTGTTTCTTCAAAACGCCAGACACACCGTTTTAAATCATCACTCCACGTATTCTTATTCCGGAATAGGGTCAATCGAACGCACCCTTAAAATCAAGCATCGACAAAGGCAATGTTAACGCCCACATCACTTTAAAAGCTAACCTTACACTATCGCAAGTCTTACGCGCGCCTCTAAACCTGAACTTTCAAAATAAACATTAAAACAGAACATAAACAAAAATGCAAAACATTTAGGGACTGTTCACATGGAGCTGGGGGACCCCTGGTAGGTCAGGTACCCCGCCTTCCCATAGTAAAAAAAAAGAGAGCCTTGACATGCAATATTAAAAGCCCCGGGGCGCTGGGGGGAGGTTTCCAAATGATCAAACTAAAGATGAATGCCTGAATGAACATCACCCCTGTCAGGCTAGGTACACCACCTTCAACATTCACATGGAGAAAACTCATCCCACCTCAGCAGGTTACGCGGCCCGGCCGACCAGGAAACCCTCCTCGGTGAAGTACCCCACCTCTCATGTGAACAGAATCAAGAAAAAAAGAGACATTGTATGGAGAGATTGGTTACCCCACCAAGGCGGAGTACCTCACCCAGTCGGGGTCCCCTACCTCTATGTGAACAAGCCCTTAATTGGCATATCGAACGCGGATGCAAACAGCGCCATCTCTCCTTGGAACTTTCTGGAAAGGGATCGCCATTTCGCTTCAACGTCATTTGAAATGCAGTAATATGATTGGGCCCATCGTGTGAAGTCACTGAAGTCACCGATCAGCACCAAAACATTACGCGCTCATCTCATAGTTTGCATCAGACAGGTTGCTTTTTGCGAAAAATAGAAGAAACGTGTTTGATTTTAGGCCATTTCTTGGCTGTTAGCTACAGATATTGAGCTACTTCTAGAACGAGAGGAGCCCATGACAAGGAGAATAAAACTTCATTGTATTCGTGGAACGACTTTTATACAGACCGCGTTATTTTTAGATTGGTTTTCCGGCGAAACCAGACCTTTCCAGCTAATCACAAGTCTTGCATGAGAAATTAGTACCCATGAGATTGAGAATGGTCACTCGTGCAAGCCAACTCGTATTTAATAACTCGCCTAAAAATAGCTTGATCTGTGCAAATGCTGTTACATAGACCTAGTATTGGCGTTGTAGGCTCCTCTTTATAGGCTCTTGGTTGTTGCTATGACAAGCAGCAGCTTGCCGAGGACCGCCGCAATGCTAACGCCCCGCCCATACAACCCCGACATTTTCGAAAATGGAGGTTTTTTTTGTCCGTATATAAAAAAATGTACGTCTACACGTAGCGTTTTCGAATCGTATTTGCCCGTCCACACGAATGCGCGGAAACGATTCGAAAACAACTATAGAGCACGCGTACGCGTGCGCTCTCTATGGTATTACGAGCCTCTGATCTCATCACATTCTTTTCACCTGTCCACACGATAAACCTCGATCCGTTTTAAAATATCTACACTCTGGGAAGCGTTTTCAAAAACCTTCGTGGGAGAGACAGACGAAGAAAAAAACCCTCCGTTTTCGAAAATATCCGTTACGGTATACGTAAATCCCTGTCACATCTCTGTCACATCACTCGCCCATATGGCGACTCGAATAAAAAAAAAACTCACATATAATTTAATTATTATGAGCGAAAAGATTAACAAACTATTTGAAAACGTGTGATTTCATTTTCGTCGCGGATAAGTTAGAAGTGTCATGTGTTTGCCAGTTGCTTTACTGTGATTTGTTGTCGTAATTTCACAAAGGTCTGGAAAGTGTTCGAGATTTGATACAAAATTGCTGCGAGAAAAATTGTGTCGGGCTGCAGCACCAAAAATTGCACGTGTAAATGTTACTAGTTGGCAAGAGATTATGTCTTGTAGTTGGTTAGGGCGTTGCCACACAGCTGAAAGTCCCGAAATTTACTCTTCAATCTTCAATATGGGGGACTCCCAAGGGGAACTTTTCCCCTTCCCTTCCCCCCTCCCTGCCATGGAAGCCACTCCCTTTGCCGATTTACCAACTGATATTGTGATTCCTTTAACAAAAGCATTAACCAATTTGTTCGTCAGAAAACCCATTTCAGAAATTCCACTTGAATACGATCACGACTTCAAACAGTGCTTTTCATATAAAATTTATTTTTGATTCTTAATTAATAAAATTTGCAATTATTCCGCTTTTTTAACAGCGTGGATTACAGCGACTGGAAGAAGAAGAGGAATAAATACCCTTTAAACGACAAAACGGAAGAAGAAGAGGCCAAAAAGGAAAAAGGATTTTTGAAAAAGATGATCGAGAAAATTAAAAACATGCTTCACAAATTCGGGAAAAGGAGTTAAAATACTCCGCGATTATTATAATTATTATATATTAATTATTATAATTACGATAATGTAGGACATATTATTATGTAAGCTTGCTAGTAAAAAAATTGCAAATGCTGGAACGTTAAAATTAAATTAATACTCCTTGATTTACGTTGCATTGTGTACCGGCGTAATAAGTCAGCAGATATGCATTTACTCTTCTCTAAAAAGCTCCTTGTTGCAATTGTCTTTACCAAATATGGAATTTGAATAATATGTTCATTTTGAAGTTTAGAAAAAAGCTATTTCCGGGATCCTACTTATGAAAACTAATTTCTTATTTTATATCAATTGTATCACTTATCACAACCATTAAAAAATCGTTCTTGAACTTGTTTCATAAAGCACAACTGAACTGAACTCCTAAAGCACCTAATTTGAGTTCTTTATCTATGAATGAAAACTTTCTTTGGTATAAGGGAATCTTTGCTTACACCATTGGTTACATTTTGCTGTTCATTAATTGAAGTACGAGTTCGCTTGCAAAAGAAAAAATGCTACTATACTTCAAAAGTTAAAAAAACTTATCAAACTTAGTTGGATATCTAATTTTGAACTATTTAGCTTTGACAACGAGCCAGTTATTAGTATTCAAAAACTTGGGCGGCGAAAGCGCGGATCCTTTGTAACAGTTCGAATTTTCAAGGCCGGCATCATTGCTCAGAGATTATCTGGTATAACAGGTTGAAATTTTCAGAAGGAAGCTCATAATACAATGCACTTTTTCTATTCAGTACTTTTTTACTTGCCTGACTGATTAGAAAGCAACAGCCTTGTGCTAATGACGCAAAAAATGTAAACAAAGATTCCCCTACGGTTGAAACAGTTCCTTTTGTTACACCAAGAAACTATAAGGTATGTGAGGGAAAGCCATTGCCAATGAAAATTGTTTCCATAAATTCATTTGTAGATTGCACCCGTGCTGCGAAGGTTATTTTTATCTCTAGTTACGTTTTACACGTTTTACTTACGACAACATCTGCACGGTAAAAGACTGTAAGAAGATGCGTCCAAGTTACGCGGAAATCTTGCCTCGACCAAAGCACACATACTCCGGTCAAGAAGAAAACATTACCAAAATTCAAGAATAATTTATGCGCTTGCACGGAAAAAAACCCCGTATATATCATACGTTGCCAGGAGCCCATATGGAGCGTGCAACTTCCATACAGCGTCTGTGAAACGGCGTTTTCACAAGTAGGTTTATTTTTAGAGTAGCCCTTCCCGCGAATTAGGTCAAAAAACCAAGGCAGTTCCGGTTCGGTGACCCTATGACGTAAGGTTAATTTCTTGTAAATTGTCATCGGGCTCCTGTGGGAGTCTCATTCGCGGGAAATTCAATCTAAAAATAAATCGGTCTGTGAAAACGCCGTTACACGAACACAGTAGAGTTGTAGGCTCCGGGTCATGGGTTCCTGACGTTGCACCAGTGACATGATCCATGACAATCGAACAACAGGATAGCGTAACAATAGAATTCTATTTAATTTTCATCGGAATGGCGCCAAATGCGGCAGATTCGCTGTTTTACCTTGTGTTCTCTTGGTAACATTCATGTAAGCTTGGGTGGTTTCACTTTATTGACAATGAACAGAGTCTGAGGATTTGGGTAATGCGCAGCAAAGTTATCGTCTTCATGTGTAAGCACCAGTGTTACTCTATTGTGAACGTCGTTGATGCCAAGGTACATACCAATGTCGGCGGTGCTTTTGGCTTTGCTTTTAAACAAGGTGTAAGCCCAATAATACAGCGGCTCGAATTCTGCATAAGCAGACGACAATGGCTGAAATAAAAAAAATGATATCATTAAAAAATTATTAGCCAGAACGTTCCAGGGATCAGGTCGTGCATGGTTTCCTCGATGGTCCTTAAATCCAGTTTACATAACCATGCTGCATTTGATCTGACTTTATTTGCTTCAGATGATTTGAATGACATTCCTGTTAACTAACTTGGTAGGTAATCACAGTTCCACTATGAATATAGCCTTTGCGTTACCCGAGAAATAACGATCACGATAATAAAACAAAAAAAGATTCCTATTACGGTATAGAGTATTCATTGGATTCCCCGTTAAGTTAACTGTTCATCTTGAACCTTCAGTTATTTCAATCTAATTCTTGCAGCAATTCTGGATATAAGTGTAAAACGTCGTTTGCTACACAATGTAATGAGTGTGGCCCAGTGGTTAGGGCGCTTGCCTTGAGATCCCGAGATCCCGGGTTTAACAACCGCTCTGACCACTCGTTAATTGAAATTGTTCATGGTAGTTAACTGTTTTTTATTGGCCCTGAAAAGCCCCTATGAGCGGGAACGGTCAATTAAGTATGCATTGTATTGTATTGTATTGTATTGTTTCTTATGGTCCCGACCAGCCACTTAAACGGTGAGTAAGCTCAGTCAGATATACTGTAATACAAAAACTGAACTTACCGTCAAGACGAGTTCTCTGCCTTCCGCTACAGCGGAGATATATAAGTCTGGTTCACCGTTCTTTCCGTTGAAAACCAAATTAAATACTCCCGCACCGGCGTGCTTTGCTTGAATAAAGGCTAAAAGAGAAATACAACTTCAAAGATTGATGACCTTACAAAGAGTGATGACTATTATGGTTAGGTCATGCCACTGTTCTTGAAGAAAGACGTCAGCGAAATTGCTTTCACTGACTCTCCCTCTCCCTCTTAAAGCACCGGACTTACTCAGCGAGTACAAGTACGCCATACACTCTTCTCGCCATCTTTGTTCAAGATAAAATAAAGACATTTTGTAAGGTCTGCTGGTTACACAGGAGTATGTAACTATGTATGATAGGCGTTACCGGTAGAAGTGGAAAGGGCGAAGAATCTTCAGAAGCTAATAGGGTATTAATGTTACGAGTTTGTAAGTTATGCAAGAGTCAAATCTCTGTCAACTTGATTTATCCCTTTTTAAGCGTTGTATTGGTTTCTAAACGCTGTATTTGGTGTTGCCTGAACACTCGCTGCACCCGGTTATCAACGACCGAAGTGCCCGCTCTTGATCCTGATGCTGTGTTGGTATAAGATTACTTACAAAATACGATCGTTTCAGTGTAGTTAGAGTATAAGAAGATGGAGTCTTTGTGTGCGAAGCGAGTGCATGACAGCGAACCGTTAATTCAAATATCAAATGTCGCTTTTTTGTCCATTTTTTGGGGAAAACTTAGCTTCTCTCGCTCCTTTTCGTTTCAATCAAGCTTAGTTTGAAGATTGGGTAAACTAGAAATGCGCGAATTGAGTTCGAGGATGAATCAATTCCAAATACTCACTGTGATTGTAATCTTGGCCAGAAAATCCGCCACTGCAATGCACCAAACTCATGTCGTTGGGATCTCTCTTTATCAGTCCATTACTAACAGGATTCCACAGCCGATAATGGATATTTTTCTTAATGGGGTGAAACTTGGTAAAAGACTTTCTTGAGGCGTGGACCAAAGCGTAGCGAGGCATCATCAACTGAGCGAGGATTGATAATTGGACAGTTAGCTTCAGTAATCTTCTACATAACAATCTAAAAATGCAGAGGAAAATTCAAAATTTCATTAATTGAAAAATAAAAAATTAACAATTAGCATTTTCTGGATGACGTTTAACTTAATTGTGGCGCCGGAGAAGTATCAAGATCCGAGGTTTATGCTCTTTGCCGAAGTCAAAGCTTGAGGCGGATAACTTGAAACTGATGCCTTGAGAATTCTCGCAATCACCCGCAAACCGGATCCAATAATTGTTTTATTATGCATATTCCTGAGAACTTTAAAGACGAGAACGTGCACAAAAAATGAGCGATCTTATCACTCTACAATATCACTAAGAAAACAACTTTGTGTTTAAGCTTACAACTTTTCGCGCGTTTTACAGAGGGCAGTTTGTCATTTGGCCGCGCGTATTGATAATAATGGTTACTGGCAACAAGACTACAGCATTATTTTTTGGTCTTCATTGATGAAAAGACATCTTTTCGTGTTTTGAAGTTTTGCTCAAATACCGTGACACTGCCCTGTCTTTGGCCGTTTTTCTGGCAAAACGATTTGCGGTCTTATGGGAGCTTAAATGTTACATAGTTAACAAGACAAATAACGATAATGAACTTTATTTAAGTGTCAACTGTTTTTAGCGCTCGGGAACTAATTGGAGACAGATCAAATCAACTCCCATCAAACCGAAGGTTGGTTTTTGAGAAGAGGAGAAATTAAAATCGGATTTCCCGGAGCAAAACATCTCGGAGTAGAGTCGAGAACCAACAGACTCAATCCACATTTGACAACACTTTGTGAGAGGCGAGTGTTCTCACCACTGCGACATCCCTGTTTCCTAAAATATCACCAAAAGCTTTGAATATACGTGATTTGACGTACCTTTTTTCCATTTTTGGACCGAATACTTTGTTTCCACTAGGAATTACACTCTTATTCTGCAACTTGAAAAAAAACAAAAACAAAAAACAAAAACAAAAAAAAAGCAGACTTGAGCAATGTCTTCGAACACTACACACTGACAATTACAAATCTTTTGTAACATAATTCAGTGTGCTTGTTTGAAATACTGGGTGTCGTTGAAACAGAACTGCATGTGATTTAGTTAAAATATATGACAGCTAAGCATTAGGTGTACTTTGAAAAAAGAAAAACACTGATTGTTCAGTCATTTTTAGAATCAACCTCACCGGGCAAAGCCTCAAGACATTTGCAGAATTTATAATTTTTTGATGCAAGTGTTACACCTCGTCGCTATGAACGTTTGGGCTGCCTGAATAAGTCTTTGATTTCAGGCAATGCATGCAATTCAAAACAAACCCAGCCTGCTGGGAAAAAAACATTTTGAATTTTAAGCTAGATATAGTATAAGAAGAACTTTCGTCAACAGATTCCGAGATCGAACTTCCTTCCGTGTTGGAAGTGTCTTTTTTAGTTTGGAAAGTGTGTAGATATCAGTTTGTTTGCCTTTTTAGGACTCAAGAGCAACCCGGAACTATTAATTTATGCAAGGCATTCGTAAAATCAGTTAACACTAATGCCCTTGAGGCTTCAAGAATAATCGCAAAATATGTGTGTCGATCTATCAAGTATTTCCAAAGAAAAAGAAAGCTCACCTGGAAGACTCAGGATCAACGCTATAGACTTGCCGAGGAAAATGCAACACAGTATCGAAGGCGACATTTATATACCAAAAATTAAACTTTTTAACCGGTCACCATGGTGCTAATTTTGGAAACATCTTTTAAGCCATCAGGCATGTCGTTCACTTTGAGAGCATTCAAGTGTAAAATTCGTTCGTGATTGTTATACGAAAGACCGAGTTAACTAGATGCTTGAAACATTTTGTCACCATGTTGTCATCGATTTATTACTGAAACAAAGTTAGCACTCTTGCCCCTTTAGGTCTACTACAAGATACTTGCTTATCTTTTGAGAACGTAATATCATTGGTATGAATTCAAAACTCTTGAATGTTGCTGGGTGATAAGAAAAGGGTCAATTAGTGGTAAATGTGCCGGAACCGGATGAGATTTTTTACTGAATATGCCGTAGTAGCAGTGTTGTCATGGTTCACCATGCAGACAAGCTATTGATATAGGGAGACTGTCAGAGTTCTTCTTTACTTGCGGGAGGCGATATCTCCTTGGACAAAAAGTCTAGAGCATTGATTTATTAACCCCAATGAAATTGTCATCCCATATAACTGCTTCCTAAATCCAGGAAATAAAAAGTGAAACATAAATTTAGTGCTTTTTTCGTTAGTTCAATAGTTAATAATCGCCTTCGCGACAATCATTGAAACTTCTCGCTTCAGTTCTTGCGACAAACAGCCAAATGATACATTTAATCATAACATTACACGCTTGATCTATGAACCATGCACATTTCTCATGTCTGCGTACCAACACCAAACGCGTTTTTTTCAATTTCGTAAAACATCAAATATTCCTTTCTCAAAGTATATTCTACTGCATAGCAATTAAGTAAATTTACTTTCCTT
>OX421452.1:35845684-35850684 GCA_949126865.1 Montipora capitata | reverse complement strand
GAACAAACTAATAACCTACACAGGTACATCTGCAGTGTGTGTGTGTGTGTTGATATGGCAAATTAAGAAGAATGCAAATGCCCCAGAAACAGGCCGGTCTTGTGTGACGTACATGTTATGAAATGTTCAAAAAATTATTTGGACAGGGAGGTGCTTAGTATAGCGATTCGTGCAAGATGCGACATCAGGGCAGAAGATGCCACATATGCGATAAATGTTTACCGCAAAGCCGCCTATTGTCAGTAGATACTTTGGAAGTATGGAAAGTTAGGGAAAGGAAATAGAGGAATTTGTCCCTCATGCGTTGTTCGACTAGTGAGGAAGACGTCTCCTGCACCAAATGGCGAATATATGGCCAATATTTTCCCATGCAGGCCTGTTTCGCCTATGTAGATCTTCTTACGTAGTGTGCAGGTTATGCAATAGATGACATTTACGGAAGTGCATGTAAAGTGGTCAGTGATAAACGGGACAAGTTTTGCATCGTGTGCGTGTACATTTAAAAGCTCCCACCGATTGGGTGTCAGATTTAAATGCGCTGCTAACTGGAAAGTTGACTCATTTAAGTAACCAATTTTCCTTCGTCTGTTTCGAACACCCACCGACTAATTAAAAAGGACAGTTTCTTTTGAAAGCATCTCCAATACCTCTTCCTTTCTTATATTGGCCAAGAGTGCATGTGTATGGCTGCGTAAACAAAAGCTGTCCGCTTGTAAATTTATCAGTTTTACGTTATTAGGAAATTAACGCTCCATGAAACTAAAATGAAATTAATGCGACTTAAATTAACGCGAATTTAATGGAAAACGACTTTCGAATAAAGAAACTTATCGAGAAGGAGGAAATAGAACTTCACGATAAAAGTGCTATTATGACGAAATTCGCATCTTTCCTATCTAAGCCATTTTAAGACATAAACATGTAGTGTGCGTGGGAAGAAGAACGCTGTTTACTATTTTCAAATCTCTCTTTGTTCCAGGGATATTCAAGTTTTTGAAATATGCAAATTAGTCAAACTTAAATATCTCCGGAACCAATGCAGATATTTCCAAACGGTAAATGGCGTTTTCAATCTTTCTTGGAATTCTATGTGATAAACCTAAAAATTCAAGGGATAAAAATTTGATGATGGTAGCACTTAATTTAACTAACCTACCAGGTGGGGTCCAATGCGACCCCCAGTGATAATGAACATTCACCAAAGCTCGTATGTCTGGACAATTTTTGTCAGATCTCATGAATTTGTCTCTTTGTGTCAGTTGCTTCAAATGCAAATATTACTTTTAAAATCCAAAGGACTGTGCATGTAAAATTGGTGCTTATTTTCTTACTGGGCTCCAAATTGACCCCAGCGAAGCAAGAGGAAAGTTCAAGGGTACTAAGTGAAGTACTGGACAATTCAAAATAATATACATAAGTTGCTAACAAAGAAGAAGCCTATTCGATTTAGGATTGCTTTGTTCACATCAGACTCCTTTTGTTTCCCTTAAGTAATGGCGGCAAAAGGTAGAATTGTACATTAAAATACAGAGGAAACTCTCCCGGCAGTTCTAGAAGGGCAGTCAGATGAATCTGAATTAGAAGTTTCCGACAGTTCCGATACAGAAAGTGACCATTTGTCACAGCCTTCAGACCACAGTGATACTGAGTCAGCTCCTACAGCACCACACGACAGGAATGCAACAGACCAGGCTGTCACTCCTTCCGTGAACCTCCAAATGAGCCAAGAAGAGGTGGGTCGGTACATTTCGCTGACCCCCAGTCCATGGACTACGACGATGGACTACCGAAATGGACTACCTAAATGGACTGCTAAATGGACTACCAAAATGGACTACCCTAAATTACCTGGCTGTTTTGGTCGATCTCCGCCATCTTTTCTTTTTAAATGCTGCTGGTCAGCTGTTCTGCAGGCGCATTCATTCGTCGCGCGTGATGGCTGATACGCTGGATGAATTTATAATCTTGTATAGACGATTCCTTGCTCAAGATGGTAAGTCAAGAAGATACAAGTAAAAAGTAGATCACATGGCACGTGATCAGCCCGCTTCCCAAAACGATTACCTTTTTTAATACTAAAATCTGCGATTTTCCCTACCGTATTTATGACCTGAAGAAGAATTTGATACCCTGACCCTTAAATCAATACCCTGTTTCAGAACTGCCTTATAATTAGTTTCCTAGTTCAGACCGATGTTAAGGCATTGTGAAGGGCTTTTGTTGATGGTCTTATCAATAATGACAAAAAAGAAGCTTCTTCTAAAAAAACATACCCAATGCAAGACTAGAATGCAAACACCATACCCTATTTGAGACCAAAATGGTCAAAATTGATACCCTATTTCTGACTAAAACGGCTAAAAAACCATACCCTTTGGGGCCACAAATACCTATATAGCCCATATAAGGGAGTACCCCCCCCCCCCTTCCTGGGGCCAGGAACACCAAATTCTCATTATTTTGGTTGAGGGTGTGCAATTCTCTTGATTTTGAAACAATACGTTCATGTATAGTAAAGCAAAACTGGCATCTTTGTTGCAACCCAAAAACTTATCAGCCAAGAACAAAACAGTGTCAGCTTTTAATACTATTGCTATTTCAATATATTGCTCTTGCTTATCTTTTAAGCCTCAATATTCACATACAAATTCTCCTGACTGATCTTCATACATTTTCATATTAGTTGGGAGAATTTCATATGAGCATTTTACCTCATAATGAGGTATGATGAGGTATTGATATATCTTTGAGGAAAATTTATTGTTGGTCAAACAATTCAGAAGCTCAAACTTGTTGCATACATTTTGATACTGAAATATGAAAAATCTGAGCATGAACAAGATTATGAAGTAAGGGCCACATTTTCAGCTTCCAGCCGAAGTATCCAGACAGTTAACGACTGTCGCAACATTAACACAACACATATTATTTATAAAACCTTTCAAGTTAAACAATAGGAAATTAAAATTCCAGCATTACTAATTAAATTAATTTATCTCTTTTCAGATAGCCACCCCGTTCTATTATGTAACTTAATTCTGTTCAATTGGTTTTAAAATCACAAGTGTTCATTTCAGTTCCATACATTTTGACAATGGAAATATGAAAAATGTAAATACGAACAAGATCATATTAAATTGCCCCATTTCAATGTCAGTGTCCTTTCAACTTCAAGCAGAACGAAATTCTGCAGGCAGTTAATAATATAAATAACAATAATAAAGCAAATAAAGAACGAAAAATGAGCGATTTTTGGTAACAGCCCCATCTCTGTCAGGGCTACAGTTGAACATTATCTTGGAATTGATTTCTTTAAAAAAATGTCAGTCAAAATGGGTTCCAATTTTAAGGTTATAAGTTAAAAATAGGCTACATGTATGTACATACAGTGAATGTAAAGTCTGCTCTTAAATGAGATTATTTGAAAATCGCTCCTCTATTATTGTTCGTAGGTGGTAGCTGACTTGCACATTTCCAGCACTGATTTGTAATGGCCTTCGGACTGCCTCACCTTGGTGCAAACTGGTTTTAGGTGGTAATGTTGTGTCGAAGTTGTTGCCTGGTACCTTTCGGTGGTCTTTTTCCAGAAGTTGTATGCCTCAAAAAGGCCAAAGCAATAGTTCTTGTCATCCTCCTCATTGTAGCCCTCAATAGTTGTGGACAGTGGCTTCTTGCATCCAGCACATTTTCTAATACCCCCGCTGATACTTTTCAGCACAAGAGGTGCATTTGGTGGTGAGTCACTGAGTTTGGCACTCTTCCTTATGACCACAGTTGTGTCACTAATTGCTTCGGATGTAAATTGGTGGTCGTTCAAAACAATCTGGGGTGGTACCATGATTGCCTCTTCTCGTGGACGCTTGCGAGGTGGCACTTTGGCTCCAACTGAGTTGGGTGCAGATGATGTACTGACCCGAGTTAAACTCCTTCCTGGAAAACTTGCAACTATCTGCTTTACCCTTCCTGTGTGGATGGCAACTGCGACACAGTGATGACAAATACCGTTACGACGGAAAAAAAACTGCAAGAACAGGAACACTTGCTCTCTTCAAAAGCTGTACTTTGCAAGGAAGTGAGGCACCACTGTCAACTAAGAATGAGCCAGTTTGAAAGCCTCCTCGCAAAGCCCGTATTGCTTTAGTCTTTTCTGAAAAGCTGGATATTTCCTCTCTGGAAAACTGACCCTCCAGTTGTGCGAGGTCACCAATGCTGCTTGAACCGGCAACTGACACTACAGTGGATGGTGTGTGGGAGGTAGAACGTGATAAGTGTTGTGTAAATGAAGCTTCTACACTTCTTGTAGGCGTTTGAGTCTGGGCAAAGCTTTGCTATCTGCTTCATTGCATTTTCCCTCTCCTCCCTCGTCATCTCACCATATTGTTGACTTGGAATGTGCTGTTTAAACTCATCAGAAACTTTCCACTTGTCTGACAGTCCAAACCAAGCTAACTATGTTTCCATTTTATTTAATTCAACAGAATCATACAGGGAAACAACAAAACGATCTAACTCCTGGGGGACAAAGTTATTCCACTCCTTTAACAAGGCGTTTACAGCTTCTGGGATGTTCTGCAAGTATGGCTCCTCCCCCAGCCCTCGATCGTGCACAACATACTTGGCCATTCTGTCCCTTAGGTCCTCCTATTTAAACTTACGGAAGTACTCCACAAACTCTGGCTCTTTGCGCTCTGATGACTCCAACCTGTGCCAGTCGTCCATTAAAACTTGCACCCTCCCGTCGAATTCTTCCTTAGAATTGGACCACAGAAGTCCAGTACCTTTGGCATAGATGTCTCGAGAATTCGTCCACTGAGGGCTTGTGACAGTCCCAAACGCCTTAACTTTTCTTTGACATTTTTTATGCTGTGCAAGTAACAGAGCAGCGGCCGGGGTGTGACTTAGGGAAACCAGCAGTGATGGCATTACGCAGGGCAGACTCATTATCTGTTCCAGTCGCATGAGGAGAGTTACCCAACCCAGGTACAGCTCTTAATAAACAG
>OX421452.1:35838184-35843184 GCA_949126865.1 Montipora capitata | reverse complement strand
TGTAGAACCATGGCGTAGAAGTTTAAGAAATGTCACAGCAGACAATTTTTTCTCGTCTATCCCTCTTGCAGAAGATCGTCTCAAGGATGGCTTCATCTTTGTGGGCACAATCCGTTCCAACAAGCCACACATCCCAGATTCAATGAAAGCTAACAGTACCAGACAGGTTCAGAGTTGCCTGTTTGGTTTCAATGACCAGCTTACGTTGGTTCATATGTACCAAACGAGAAGCAGGCTGTGTTGGTGCTGTTGACAATGCATCATGATGACCTAGTAGATGGTGACACCCAGAAACCAGAAATTATCCTCTACTACAACTCAGCCAAAAGTGGAGTACATAATCTGGATCACCTGGCAACGATGTACACAAGAAGAAGGAAAGTCAACCGTTGGCCTGTAGCACTAAGCGGAAATGTCGTTGATGTTGGGGCTGTAGCAGCATTTATTGTCTGGTTAGGCAACTTTTCTCAATGGACAATTTCCGAAGGTAAACGCAGGAGACGCCTCTTCCTTTCAGAGCTAGAAAATAAGCTTGTCATACCACATATGAAACGCAGAGCACTTACACCCACTTTGCATGGAGTTGATCTTCCCCTACCTGTCCAGCAAGCTCAAGGTCACACGAGTGCGGCGAAGAGAAAGAGATGTCACCACCCAGTATGTTCAGCTCACAGTGTTCAACAAGTGATCTGTGATGAATGCTTCTAGATCTAAGACGTCCCATGATGTTACAGGTACTGTTTGGTTACATCCCATCAGAATGAAAACGGAATATCTATCCAGAGTATCAAACAATTTTAATTCTTTTATGTATTTTCCAACAGGAATTTGCAGTTTCTGCGGTGAACGTTTATGATTTTGTTGTTAGAACTTCTATGCAGCCCTGTGATATGCATTGTATACCATGATAGTTGGTTTTTAATTAGTCAATAACCGTAATAAAGGATGCGGTCTGACTTAACACCCCAGCTGTTACGATTTGCATAAATCTGTTAAGTTTTCTAAGCATGTTTGTCTAATTGGCACGTAAAACGTTCCCTTTAATTTCAAGGAGCAATTTTAACGTTTGCATTAGTAAATGGAAGTATAATTAACATTAGTTTTCTGAAAACCATTGAATATCGTAACTGAACATGATTGAAAGAAAAAAAAGGAGTGTATGTTGTGTGAAGAAAAGGAAAAGAAATGGGCTATTAGTACATCAATGTGCCAGGTTTTTTGTTAACTGAATAATAAAATACGTTAATTGTTTGTGCGCAACATCACTGCGCAGGTAACACGACTGTAATATGTCACGCATTACTTCGAGCATTAGTGAAGTTGAGGTTTTTAAACCTTTGCAAAAACCGTGGACGATACGTTTTGCACAGCGTTGGATCAGATCGTGATCAGTCAAAATTGATTTAAAAATATTTATGAAAGTCAAGTAGACTAGTGCGTGACTGATATTCAAGTTGTTTTATCAGTCGTGCACTAGTCTACTTGACTTTCATAACTATTTTCAAGCATTAGTGAAAATAACATGGCGACAAAATAAAAACGCCGGGGAAAAAATCCAGGCAGGCAAAAGAATGGTACATTTATTTCCGAATCATCATGAAACGTTAAAAAGAAGTGAGTGGGAGGGTGGAAAAGCTCTGGAAAACGTAGCTGATCGAGTAAATGGCTGAAAGTTTGGAAAACTCGAAGATAAACCGTTCTTAAATTTAATGGGGCTGTTTTTTGCAAATGTTTTTACTACCCTACGAACTTAAGTTCAAAATGATGCATGTTTTTGAAGTTCGTTTCCTTTACTTTCGTGAAAATAAAGCAGAATTATATTTTTTCGTCCTCGTCCGCTTGAATAGTGCGGACCTGCGACGAAACAGCCAGTGATTAAATTTGACAACTGAAAACCACAATCCAAAAGATGAGCATGACGTCAATGGAGAATTATTATACAAAACACTATTATTATGACAGATTCCACTGCCATTTTTCTCCGAAACAAAGTCGGTGACCCCCAATTTTTTTTCCATTTTTGGAGTAAGTAGTGTATGGCCTAACTCTAGGCGACAAATGAAGAAAATTTCACCGTAGGAAGATTTTGGCGCGAACGTACTTAAAGGGAATTAACGCGATTAAGACACAGGAACAAATGGCCACTGGAACAAATTTATTCGACACTTGATGCAAAAAAAACTACAGTAGACCCTCCGTGAGGGTACACTGGGTTGCCTGTGGTACGTGCAGCATTCCAAGCAATTTTTTCAAGTTGGGGGGTCATTAAGATCATTTAAGGTGTCACCCAAAAGTCATACCAGCAGAGGCCCTTTGGCTCACAGGTCCTCACACGTTCGTACGACGAAACAGATCCTTTTCTGAGGTTAAAAACCTGGCTACCGGCCTATTACTTAATCATTTGTCAGAAAGAAGAAATCCCTGTCCTCTTTAGAAAAAAATAGACACGCATTGCTTACGTGTGGTAGTGAAGTAACAGAGCGATTTATTCCAGAATGTCAACTGAGCTGTGTGTTGTCTTCCAGGACATTCAAGTTGTCCTTGCATAAGATGTAGCTCTAACTGTGCACGATATTGTTTGGTATTGTCTATCATTGTAGTGCCATGGTAGATGTCTTAGGTAAATAGCCTGAGAAGACATGTGGTTACTAGCAAAGTACTGAACCCAGTAAGATTGAAGAAAATAAAAGGGAAGTGAGAAACAATGGCTTCTGGGCTAACATCTCACAACTTCTTTTCACCACAAGTTTAAGCGTGCCCTCTGAGTATCTGACAGCTTTGTAATACTAAAGTTTACTGAAGTTATTCCTTATCCGGTGTGGCTAGTATCTGGATGGCTGACCTAAAACATATACCCCTTCGTAAAACAGAAGCATTGTACCGAAAATACTATTAACGCTAACAAATGTGAACTCAGCAAGGTACAGATTTTGTTAGCTTGAATCGAAAGTGACATCGACGGAATTCAGCGGGCGCTGTGATGTTACCGCGGCATGATTACTCGCCAAACAGTGAAGCATCTGTGTCAAATGCTGGCATTTACGCCAAGATACCGGTTTTTTTTTTTCTGTCAAGTGTTATAAAGTTTGACAATAAATGAGCGACTTCAAAGCAAAGATCGCAATCGCCCAACTCTTGAGGTTGACCATTGTTTCTGCAAAGTCAAAAATCTACTCTCCAAGACGAGGTTATTTATCACCAGGTAATTCCATCATTTTGGAAATAGCGGCTACTCTATTATTCATCAGCGTCACAATTTTTTGCTGATTTTGGGGCTCATTTTGTTGAAACTCAAGCACGTTTCCAACTGACCAGTTTATTTTCGTGAACCCTTCCTGCTTACAGAGCAATACTAAAAATATCCTGCCGTATCACATTTCAACCTTAAGCTCGAAAATTCAATACACAGCATGATATTATAATTCACAAAGGCAGAAAATATCACAGAATCCTTTTCTAACGAAACATTTATTGAAACAAACAGCATACTTGCTCTTAGAGGCAAAAACCTCTTCCTATTTCATTGCGTGCACTCAATCGTGTCAAATTACCATGTACTTCAGGTTCAAACCCTTTCCTGAAGAACCTTCTCTTTGAATAATCTTGCACAAAATTATATTATATTATAAAACATGATGAATTCATAAAGGCGACCTTTTCCAGCGAATAATTTTTTGAAACAAACAACATATATGCTATTAGAGGCGAAAAACTCCTTCCTATTTCATTACTTGCGTAAAGAGAAAAAACTCAATCGAGTCAAATATGCGCAACATTACAACAAACAAAATTTCAGGATCAAACCGTTTCCATGAAGAACATTTTCCTTGAATAATGAAGCACAAATAGACGACAAGCTTTCTTTCAAATAATTCTTGGCTGTCACATTTCCAATTATTTTTTTACTGAAGACTGTGCATAGTTGATCACAGATCCACTTAAGGTATTCAAATCGTTCTCTGTCTTTGTTGAACCCATAAGTTACCAGAGAATTTTCCATTTGGTTTCAGTGTTCTACATAACAACACACTTGGTAAAATATTAGAAATACAGCTGACTTTGATTTCGGCTCGACGGGCGATAGATTGTTGTCGAAGTCCATTACTCGTCGCTTTTAAGATTCCAGGTGTTTGTATTTCACCGCCTGCCTAGTTTATCCAACTGACTTTCCATTATTGAGCTCCATAAGGGTATATTTTGTTTAAGGATCCACTAAAACGCCATTCGCGTTACATGACTTTCGACGCCATTGCAGGCTAAGTTAATGATTCTCCTGTGTCCACCAGAGAAATCTACGCATTTCCACTACCCTCTCGATCCTAAGAAAATACGCGCAGAAGGCTCTGTGCACAAAGACACCACTTACCAGGGGAGTGACAGGCAAGACTTTTACCGACACTGAAAATAAAACGGAGAAATCTACCCATTTTTCGACTGGGATTGCCATAGGTCAACCCAGTAATAAAAAAAATAAAACGAACAAATCCCACCTACTTTCCGACTGGGATTGCCATACTGGAAACCCAGTAAAACAACTCACTGAACAAAACTAAGCCCTCTGGTCAACAAAACAGTCCTCAAAATGCCATTACATGTAGGGGTTAACGGAAAGAAAGAAAGAAAGCTTGTATCTTTTAAAATTGTTTTTTAGGTGTCGTCAATGACTGGAAAGATCTCAAAATTAGGGTTAAAATAATGAAAATTAAGAGCACGGAAATTAAAGCTGCACTTGATTGACATTGCAGAAATTAACGCTCAAAATAAGCGCGACTTAACTGCTTTGGTATTTGATTCACTTCCGGTCTGGCTTGCCAAGCCAGTTTCACCATAGTAATGGGAAAATATTTATCCATATTGGCGTCTAAATAAAAGCGCCGGGACACATCGATCATTTTAAGTATTTGCGAAGCTCCATCCTTCCGGCCGATGTCGTTTGAGTTAAGGTGGGTACAGAAATGATTGTAAGTTTTTCCGTATGCAAGCAGTTGATTTATGACGGC
>OX421452.1:35820684-35833184 GCA_949126865.1 Montipora capitata | reverse complement strand
ATTTCTGCACAGGGACCCCAGTTAGTGCACCGTCCTTAAATACAGTTGACACTTTAAATAAAGTTCGTTGGTTATTATTACTATTTATAAAGTTGGATAAATATTTTCTTCTGATCTCAAAATGATGATCACAACCAGACTTTGAAAACTTGGAAGTTTGAAGACTTCGGAAAACTGGTTTTTGAAAACGTATTGCTATGATAACACGCAACATCTTCCCTTTCATTATTTAATCCAGTAGAACTGAAAAAAAGGTATCCATATGTAGCCCCTAATAAGTCAAAGTTTCATTTATATTTTTCCGCAGTTTTTGCGCTGAAACAAAATCGTAGAGAACGAGCCAAAAAAAACAAACAAACAAACAAACAAACAAACAGGAAAAAGTATGTTCTAAAAGTTAAGGTGCTCGCGTTCTCCACATAACCTGAAATTTGGTCAAAACACGTCGTTGTCAGGGCGACAACGGCGTAGAAATGTACACAAATGTAAAACGCGCGGGCATGCAGGGCGTGCAGAACTTTTCGCTCCATTGTTTTGTGGCGTTCTCGCAGTAGACATCGTCGTTGGCCTTCCTTAAGCTCACCATTATCACTTTGTGACGTCATATAGAAAACACCCAGTCCTCTCTCTACTTCGGTCGCGGGACAAACAGTTGCAACTGCCAATTTTGTCTTCACTAACTTTTGTAATGTTGAAATATGATTGTAATGTCTTTCCTTTAAAACTAGCTGCACAAAACTGAAAATTTCTTTGATGACCTTTGAAAATCACTTATTTCTTATAGTGCAAGGAAATATTGCAGACCCTGATGGCTCTGAGAAAATCATTTAAGGTACACGTGACTTTTGGAGACTCCAAACGTATTCTTACTCTTAACAAGGGCGAGGGGGTACCAGAGCTTCGTTATAACTTCCTGCGCGAGTTTTCTGATGAGCTCTCGGATGACGTTCCACCAACCAATATCAAGTTTCAACGCTACAACGAGACATTCAATGATTACGAAGACTTGAAACTCGACGCAAAATTGACGGAGAATGTGAAGCTACACGCACATTTTACCAAAAAAATGAACGAGAAGAAGATGGATTTCATGGTCTCCCAGAACCCCTGCAGTGGAGAAAGCTCCTTTGAACTAGCTCTCCAACAGAGAAAGGTGAGGATATTAAGAGCTGAGTCGTAGCATAATCTCGGAATTACTGAAACGAAGGTCTGACTCTCTCACTTGTTTATCACGTTTAAGCCCTAGCATGCAAGTCCCGTATGACAAAACCCAAGGGAATCGAATATATACATGGCTAATTTGTACTTACGAAATGAATAAAAATGGATCTCATTGCTCTCTCCCTCTCGCATTGATTCTCTGCCCACATCGCTAACACCGTTGCTCTTTTTCGTCCCAGCGTTCCTCTTTCTATCTCTTCGTCCTGTCCTTTTTTCCAGATCCCGCTCGGCTTTTTCTGGTATTACAATGATATGCCACTCGCAGCTTTCCTTGAACTCCAATCCACTGTAAACCTCTGGATTACTTGTCCCTGTTCTTTAACACTGAGTTAGCGTTTCAAATTGCTAATTCACGCCTTGAAAATAATATTTATCTTGAACTCTGGCGGACTATTTACATAACAATGTTAAGCAATTATATCCACGTGCCGTTCAGAGATCCCTGTTTTACTACTCTTAAACAACCCCATCCCTTTAATAATGGTAACCGTAACCCTAATTACGACTAAAGACACTGTTTAGGCTGAAGGTTAGTCGCTGTGATAGTTTTAGGTTTATCCAGTATCGCTGTGATCTGTGACCTGCTTTTCCTTCATGCTCCGTGCGGTACACTTATAAGTTCATTGCATAGAAGAGTGTAATAACGGTCAGTGTAAAACGCAGACTGAGGTTATAACGTAACTATAGAAAAAGCCCAAGCCCTTAGAAATGCTAACCTTAGGCCTAATTAGGTCTAAAACAATATTTAGGCTTAACTGTTAGCATTTCTAATGGGTTTGGGCTTTTTCAACAGTCAAATTATAACCTCAGTCTGCATTTACCCCCAGTCTGCAGTCTGCGTTTTACACTGACCGGTGTAATAATCAAGATGACTACCGAAGTAATAGCGTCTGAAAAGAATGATTTGAACATTTGGAATTGTCTCTGCTTTTAGTAAAGCCGATCCCGAGCGGTGCATAGAGTGGCGCAAAGAACACAATTTACTTTCGTCGTCCGTGAAATGTCCGAACCTGTGTGGAAACGCGGTCAGTTGGCCAAGTGCAACTGGAGATGGATTTGTTTCGCGGTGCTATAGGAAAAAACTTCAATGGGTAACCTTCAATCGCCATAACTCATAGCTTTCCTTGAAAAAATATTAGCCCTTCCGACCTGTGGCCGGAAAGCTTACGATTGCCTACAAGACGAGGGCTAACATCATCTTCTAGTTAACCATCGCCAAATTTAAAACTTCGTCGACGCAGACAAACGAGGCCACAGCAGGGCATTGAATTTACGTGGTGGGGAATGAAACGAAGTATTCCTCGTTCCAGAGGAACATCCATGGATCTCGACCAAAGTGATACACTTGGAAACATCATTGAGCATATTGCGCGCGCCGATCTCTACAAAGAGCGATAAAACGCAAAAGGCCACTAAGTGCACCGTTCGTGATCCTGAAATGGTCGTGTCTTATACAGGAAAGAAAGAAAACATAGTATATTTTCTTACAGTGTAACTTAAACTTTTCCATCGATTCCCTTCGTTGAAATGTTTTGCACAATAATCAGAGAGCGTGAACAACAACAACAACAACAACAACAAGAAGTTTATTTGTACCACACGTAAATAAGCATACACGAAATAAGTAATGGACTTAAGAAAGGTGCAATGCCCCCTAGAAAATAACTAAGAAGCTAATCTAGCTAGGAGGCAGGATGAGTAATTTTACGTCTAAAGGAAAAAAGTCGATTCAGGGAGGCACAAATATAATGATAAAAGATAGGCAAACAAAGGGAACAACAACAGAGAAAAAAAAGAAAAAAAGAAAAAGAAAAGAAAAAAGGTGTCACTTCAGATGGACTGGAGTAAAGAGGAAGTATAAATAAGATAATAGAACTCTTAAGTAAAGAAACAGGAATGCTAAATGGACCAGAAGCTTTTCCTGATTTGAGACTTAATAATATAAATTTCCTGCACGGATGTGGGACGAAGAAAAAATCTGTGAGGCAAAGGATTGAAGAGAAACGATGAAAAAGACGCATCAACCTTAGAAATAGCTTGGCTCAGAGGCTTGCCAACATTTACAAAATAATGTTTAAACAATAACAATTATTGAAGGCTCATTATAGGGAAGAATTAGAGTTCTGTCGAACGATTGAAATAACACTCGTCACAATTTTGTAATAAAATACTCGCAGTAGCTTATTTCGTTGCAAAATTCGATGGACACTTCTTACAAAGTGCGACAAGCAATTTATTGCAAATTGCGGAAGATATTAAAAAGTGGGGCAACTTTATTTCAGTGAGACAATACACTCAGTGGTGATGCTAAATAAGTACTTCATAGTAAACCAATCGATGTTGTTTCACATTTAAAAACTCGCGTTGTTAATGAGATACGGCCACTATGTCTAACCACTACGTATAACAGTTGACTACTGTTAACAGACAGATTCAATATTTGTTATTTTTGGCAGAATCATCAGACCACGTCTTGTATTGCGCATTGCGCTCCTGTATGTTTCTTATATCACAAGTCTATTCCAATGTATCAAATAGTGGATTCTTCTGCAGCAGCATTTGAAAAGCTTCATCCGATCAAGCGAAACGTAAAATATAAACTGTGGAACCCAGTCAAGAACGGTGTAATCATGTTTGATCCCAGCACACCTGGCAGCGTTTTCACCAGTGGAGGATTGGACACATCCGCTAATGGCGAAAGTGAGAATGTTTTGTCTTTCTCGACCCATTTACTTAAAGACCCATGTTCAGTTAAAAGACATGTAGCGCGCTTGTGTTGTTGTTTTGAAATAGTTCCAGCGTTTTGATTGATAATCCGGACCGTGTGTAACCCGCTTAGGTGGGTTGAGTTTTCTTCATGTGACTGCTGAAGGTTGGGTACCCCGTCTGACTGGGGTAACATCCATCTGGCCATCTTTGTTTGTGTTCCTACTTAGCGACCACACGATAGCATTTGGAAACCTCACCCCAGTGCCACGGGGATAGAAATACTGCGTAGGGGGGTACCTCACCTACCCGCGGTCCCCCACTTCCGTGTGAAAAGGCCCTTAGTCGTACCAGTATCCTTAAATTGTTTGGTATGGGAAGTAACCCATCGCTCTGAGCCCCACAAGACTCAACATGCTTATGGGGAGTACGTAGAGATGCCGTATTTACTCGATTAAGCGCAGCGGTGTATTAAATTTTAAGCGTGTCGGATACGACCGGCGTTTATTCAAGGGCGGCGTTTATTTCAAACTCATATTTCTTAAATCACAGACAACAATTACGGTAGATCATTTGAAAATGCTATCTAAACAGAAACACGTTAAATGTTCCAATGTCTCGCATTTTTGCTGAAATAGAATCGTAATTGGCTTATGATCAACGTTCAAAAAATTTAAACATGTGCTTGCTTTTTTTTTCACAATCCTCGAATAAAGGCCTCATTCTTCTGATAGGGTGCGCTGTTAATTCGAGAGCGGCTTTTACTCGAGGGCCTTGTTTAATTGAGTAAATACGGTATCATGTGACGATAGGGCTTAATACGATGTCAGTACATGGCTGACATCGTTCAACTTTTTGGCAATAAGGACTTTAGATTAATGCGATATATTTATTCTTTTAAGATATCGTTGAGAGCCAACTTTATGGACAGGATCTTTTTCATTTGGTTTTTAATGGGAGCCAGTATATTACAGCCGCTACTACAGGCACGACAATCTCTCTTACGGTAAGTATTCTCTTAAATGTGACCCATGAGAAATCGTTTTCAGTCGAGTGTCCGAAATATTAATGTGGCGTGATACTTACTTTCTGCATTTACAGCTAAATAATTGGTCTGAAAACTCGCATAATCTTTTTAATCCTACCAGAACTTTGCAAACAAAAAAAAAAGAAGGCTCCAATTCAAGTACACCTTAACTTTTCCAGTCTCGTATTGTTTCCACTCTTAAAATTTCTAAAAACGACTTTGAAACTATTAGCGAGAACAGAAACGGATTCAAACATGACAAACTTAGCCAACTTGGACGGTGTTTTTACAAGGATAGCTCAATGTGCTATTTTGGTATTCATAAGCTCAAGAACCGGCCTTCTTGAGAGTTTATTATAGGGTCGAGCTCAAATTTAAATATTACACGCGTTATGATTGGCCAAATTAGCTGGCCGTAATCAACTCAGTCCATGCCCCATTTGACCTTCATGGGTTCCTTCATGGTGCTTTCCTGCTCGATTCAATTTCAAGAGATACCGTGTGTAAGTTACTGGGCCGTGCTATCTGTTATCTGTTACTGCAGGGCTGAGTTGATCAAATACTCTTTACCCACGATTAAACGACAATCAAGCTGTCCAATTGTGGCCGCTAAAATGCCTTAAAACGTAATTTTTCCATTGAAGAAAAGACTCGAAAAGTTTAACACAAAACTGAACGGCAGAAGCATCTTGAAACCTTCCTTGATCACTAAAAACAATATTGCAATAAAGTTCTCTCAAATCCTGGATTAGCTTTAGTCCGCATTTAAACAACTTTCCGACACTTACTTGCTTACTTCCTATTTTTGTTATTGTGCCAACAATAATATGAAGTATAACCCCTCCCTCCCATAGTTACGTAATTATTGTGCCTATTGTGCCTAAAGGTGCGGTAATACCAGAAACAAAATCGTGCAACTTTCGGCGCAACATTGTTGCACTGTGTGTTGCAGAACGATGTTTCTCGTTTTGTTGTGCGACAAAATAGCTTGCGCCAAGTTGCAGCCGTGACATAGAATCCGGCCTTTTGATTGGTCAAATTCAGTCACGCGGTGACAGCGTAGTCACGCGAAGAATTGTAAACAAAGATGACGGCCGCAAGAAAACGAGCAGCTGCTGTTCATCTTGTCATTTGGTTACTTGACGAAATGAACGAGGATTCGGCCACAAAACGAAGAAAAAGGAAGAGAAGTACTAGAAAATCGATTTTAAGAAGACACGAGCGTGAAATCATCTACTAGCACACGAATTGGCTTTAGAGGATCAAGAGTCCTATCGCAACTTTTTTTTTTTGACCGCAGTTTTGTTTTGTGGTAGACCAGCTCCGACCGATGCTTGAGCCTTTCCCAATTAATATAGTGCGATCGAAACATATCTACTGAAGTACGGGTTGCGGTCACTTTGAGATTTTTGGCAACAGGTGAGAGCTAACATTCACTTGAATTCTCGTTTCGGATTTCGCGGCAACACATCTCCGAAATCGTCTCTGAGACATGCGAAATGTTATACAACAAACTCGCACCTGAATTTTTCAAGGTTCCCAGTACTGAGGAGGAGTGAAAGGCCATTGCCGAGAAGTCAGTAATTTATGGGAACAATTGACTGTACAACTGTCCAACTGATGATGCTGATGAGCTAACATTTACATCTGATCCTGACATCTGTGGGTGTTGACGCTGTGGGTATACAGGTGAACACTGCTGATAGCCCTCCATCTCAACCTCAAACATGACGTCATTAATCTTCTTACGTGCAAGGGCAAGCTGTCTTCCTGACAACGTTTTGAGGGTACTTTCAAGCGACTTCGGGAAAAGGGCTACCTCGTCATTTTCTTTCTGGGAATTCAGCGTCATCTGTGTTTGAGCTGCTGGCAATCAGAGCTCTGTGGAAATTGATTGCTTCTTGAAAAAGCTCAATCTCACTTTTTCGAAACTGGAATTCTCCTTCGCTTTCATTTTTTTTATTGTGGGGGGCTCATTGACCTCAGTGGTATCAAGGTTGCTAATTGTAGGATCAACATCTTCCCATCACCAATGCCATCTGTTTGTACAACTTCCACTGGGAGGAGTGCATAGTATCTGTGCCTGATCCACTTACTTTGCTACTCTCTTCTCTCCTGATTTCTCTGGAAAATACTGTTTTCAGATTGTGCCATTGTCTCTTGATCTCATCTTGGGATTTTGATGGACAAATTTTACCAAGCCTTTTCATGGTAACCTCCCTCAAAGCTCTGTCTCAATATGATGCTAACTTGTGGTTCCATAATTTTTTATTCTCTCGATAGAAGTCAATTAATTGCTCATTTTGCTCCCTCGTCCTAGCCTGCGTGGCAGGGGGAGAAAAACACGTCCCCCCTCCCCTTTTAACGCCTGCCACGCTGGCTACGTCCGTCCACTCTCTTTCGACTTTCTCTTCGGCTTGCCTTTGGATATCAGCCTTCATATATGAAACCACATTATAAAACGTCCTCTTTGAAACCTGATATTGACAAAAAAAAAAAACAAACAATAAGGAGGATTATAACAGCTAAATGGTTAACGATATTTTATAATTGTAAACTTTAAAGCCCTATAAGGCCGATGATCTCTCGGATTACATTACTTTTTTCGTCCATGAGCAATTATCGTACATTACAGCATACTAGTTATCTGTGTCCCAATAGGTTAGTTGCAAACCAATTAGTAATGAGTTGAAAAAGGGTTTTGGCGAGCCATAGGCACAATGTCTGGGTTTTTGTGGACAATAAATAAAATGAAAAACAAGTTAATAACAACGTTACAACCTTAGAGAATAATGAAGTTAACAAAGCAAACCCAATCTTGTCTGTACCCTCCTCCTCCTCCTCCTCCTCCTACGACACTGTGCAGGATTTCCAAACTTTTTTTCGCAGAAAGAAGGAAAAAACGCCGAAGAAGACTGATTTGATGACGAGTGCTTATGAGAGCGTCGAACGGGCATGTGTTCATCGGCTTTTGCCCTCTTTCTTTAGTTCTTTGCTCAGAGATGAACGAACACTGTGCAACTCGAGTTTTCTTATCCCATCCGACGTAAGCCTCCGAGAGGTTTCGAAGGGCTTCGTCTTTAAGGTGCTTATTTTTATATAGGCATTACGATGTATCTCATAAACACGGATACTCTTCGACCACCTGGAGAACGCGAATATATCCTCTTCAGCCAACTTTTTACGTTCGTCACTCCCTGGCAAGAGGTCTCCTTCCTCAGAATCATTTGCAGCTGAATTTCTGTCCGCCATCTTTGTTAAACTCAACTCCCAAGTGAGGTGACTTTTGTCACCCAATCAGAAGTGAGCTTTTCCGGTTTTGTTGAGCGTAAATCGCAGAAAGAGTGGTAAAACGGGCAACAATCCGGAATTTTGTTGAGAAAAGTAGAAGGCTTCTCTACTTTCTGCAACACGTTGCTGCAACTTGGCGCAAGCTATTTTGTTGCACAATAATTGGATCACTATGGTGGTAAAAAGAGAAACATCGTTTTGCAACACACAGTGCAACAGGTTTGCGCCGAAAGTTGCACGATTTTGTTGCTCGTATTACCGCGCCTTAACGAAGTCTGATTTTTGGAGCCGAAAATTAGCTTTATATGTTTCGGCTATCATATCACCAGTTTGATTCAAAGTATACCTTCATGATCAGTAACGCATTTGTGTCACTGATTGCTTGCTTTAAACTATTTCAGCAATAGAGGACGTTTTCCGTGTTTCTATAGCCTCATCTAAACATAAAGGGGAGTTGGGAGAATTTTCGACAGTTATAACTGTCGAGAATTCTCCCAACTGCCCCAAGTGTTTAGATGAGGCTATGGAAACACGGAAAAGAAGTCCTCTATTACTTTTATAAAATATTCCTCAAAGATAATTCGACAAATGAAGGAAAATGCTGTTTTTTTACTTCTTGACTGAAACGGATTTTTTCGATACGCGGGTCTGACAATACATAACCAATCAAAATTCGTGGGATGTCACAGCCGTGTTTCCATACTTTCATCTACACACAGCTATTGACCAATGAGAGTGCGCGTACTATCCTAATTATTTTATAAAGTGAAATAGCCCCTTTCTCTTAAAATTCTCTCTTGTCTTTTCTCGTTTTAGACAAATCCCACAGATGACGCAATATTTCAACCTATCTATTACTGGTCTTATACTATGTTCAGATGCAACCACAGGTCGACTGGAAACACTGGCTGGTACTTAGGATGCAACGAAAACGACAACTTGGCGGTACTTGTACGAGTGGAAGAATCGTATGATATTCCTGGCTACTATCCGGATCCCAGAACACTGTTTATCACCAATGCAATTTAGGAAATTTCCTTGCTTCACAAATGGTTTCATTAGTTTGTATCGCATCAGCGAGAAGTACCTTTGATTGGGTAACTCAGATTGGCGTTATTAGCAAGTACTGCTCAATTTCCGGCACCCGAAGAGAAACAAAATGGCTTCCCATCTTGATAATCTCAATATCGATCTGTTAAGCAACTTTTTGGATAGTTTATTCAGCTTTAATTTGTGAGATTTACCGTAACAGTTATCCTAGGAGTCGGTGAAATTGATCATTTACACTTATTTACTTGATAAACGTTAGCCATTTCCATCGTTAACTTGATGCTTTTCCTCAAATAGACTCCAAATAGCTTGTCGTATAATAGCTGTGGCTACACACACCTTGGGTTTGGGGCCTTCCGAAGGAAAAATGGCTTGGGTTTGGTTCAGCTCAGCTTCCTGTTACCCTTGGGGATGCGGTTGCACAGTAAAATAACCCCCTCAGTGTAAAATAAAGAAAGCAATACTCAGTGATGCACGAAATCCAGCCATCTTACCTCGTGCTACAAGTAAGGGTAAAATTAACCAAGCTTATCAGAGGACAACTCAGAGCACAGCAATTAGCTACGTTCTGCTTTATGATTGGTCAAGCCACCTCAGGGAGCAGATTAACCGTACTTTTCATTTCAGGAACTGTAATGGGAAGTTATTTTGTTCTTTTTGGTGTATCCATGAATTGAAATAACCCTAGGGCAGTTTCGGTCTAGGAAAATCGGTTACACGCAAAAACGTCCTTGCCCGTGGGCAAACGCTATTTACCCATGGGTAAAAGGGGTAGTGTATTAACCACAGCTAACTTTCTTCGTAAATCCAGTAAGGAGGAGTTGTTACAAGTAGCTAGTTTGCTAATTGATATGATAAGATTTTTGTAGACGTTTGATTGGTTGTATTTGACAATTGCATACGTGCATCGCGAGATTTAATGCACGCAGGAATTAAGATGCGTAAGAGTTGCGCAACGCGCTTGTGGAGTTTCTTGAGTGCTCTTCAAACTTCGCAAGTGCTTAAAATCTCAATGAAAGCACAACTGACACATGAACTAATTGGTTTTCCGTAAGGGTAAGCTCTTAGATTTACGTTTTTGAGGTATTGTAGTACTTTTTTGGACTGAGTAAGAGTAGAAAACTTGTAAAAACAATTGTTATTCCTAAAAGGTTCTATTAAACAACGTGACAATAGTGTTAAAATTTGAAAGTGGTGTAATGCTCTAAACCAGGAAAGCTGTAGTGAATTCTGGGAATTAAAACCTCGTTAAAAAGACACAGGTTGCCCGTTGTGGGGCTTTCCCATTTTTAAAGGTAATCAACGGAAACAGGTTAAAGGGCCTCAGATATGACGAAGGATTATTTTCAGTGGTTTGGAGTCTGAGCAGTATATAGGTTTTACATACTTATCATTAAACTGTACCTTTGGCATTTTTGAGAAATAAGGAAAATTTTTCTTCGCTAATTGCAAGTTTTCCGAGGAAAGCCTGTTCCGCAATTGAGCTGGAAAAATCGCAAAAAATTGCTTCTAAAATGGCCAAAGAGTGCTCAAATAGTGATCGATTTAAAAAAATGAGGGATCGAAGTTGAAATTCAAAAGCACTACCTTGGAGATTTCCATAAGTGTTTTTTTATTTTGCCTCAGAACTGACCTTCCGTTGTTTTGAAATGGTCAAAGAACTATGACGCTAATGTTTTTCAAACAAAACATCAAATGCAAACTGAGTGACTCAGGCACATTTCAACCGCGCAGTTTGTGGCAATAAAAAAAAAAGGATCCCGGTTTGCTGAAAACTGTTGTTGCATACAAAATTTTGCCCTAAAATTCCCCAAAATACGAAGAAAGAGCTCAAATGTTGCCTAAAATGCGAAAACTTGCTAAAGAAGCGGAAACAGTTGAAGTGCTCACGAGTGCTCGAAGCGTTGATTGTGTAAGTCCCTAAAATTTAAAGTTGTCAGGCGCAACTGGGAGAGGACTATTAAAGTAAGCGCTGCGTCCTTGTGGAGACTGTCCTTGTTGCTTTAATTAATGTAACGTACGTAAGGGTTCCAGTAACACCAACTATAAGGTTTCAAGCTCATGATCATAGGTAATCGTAGGTATTAGAGTTTCCCTCGTAAGAAAAAAAAACTATGCAACTACAGTTGGAATGTCACCAACCATATGAGACCACAATATCAAGTCCCGACCTACCATATCAAGCATTAGGACCCAACTTCTGTCATTTTTAACACTTTTCAGCCTCCGTACAGTGAGTAAAAGTCACGAACATTTCGATGAAAATAAAAATGGAATTGAATTCTTAATCCCACCGTTGTATTTTACTCCTTTCTCAACTTATCAAATATCTATCGCTTTGGCCTTTGGTGGTCACGCTCTTAACACCCACTTACCCAGCACCGCAGCCTCTCCAGAAACCATCCGCGCCGATCGCCATGACCTAATCCTTCTCCAAAGAAGACAGCGAAAGAGAGAACAAGCGCACGAAAGTTCAGAGTAAAAGTTGTCTGAGTGCTTTTTCAAATGTACCTTTTATTGAGACATTTCAGTTTCTTTATTTATCAGTTTAATGTTAGAGAAATGTTTCCCTGAGGATAAATCAATTGGAAACCAGGATTTTCAGTGGTGCCGATCATGTTCTCTAGATATGTAATATGCATACCAATTAAAGGTCAACAATACAGCCCATCTGGAAATAAATGGTCTCAGTTTGGCAAATCCATGGTCATCCACTCTGCATAAATGAACAAAAAACAAATACATGAAATATAATGCTAGAGGAAGACTTTAGATACATGAATTTAGGGTTTAGATAGAAGAAACTCATGAGCTCCGCCGTTCTTTATGCTTTGAAGTCGACAGATTATATAATAAGAAATATTACCAGCAACGTCATTACAGAGGCTAACAAATACCGGATGTCTGACAAGCACCGGAATCATAAAAGAAGGAGGGTAACCGGTTGACAACGATCAAATTCTACGTCATCAAGACTTGTAATTATAATGTCCTTCTTCTTCATCGTTGTCAATATTTTTTGATGAATTCTCTTCACTACTGGAGCATCTTTGTATTCTCCCTGGTAACGTCGTCATAATTGGTGATTTTAATATACGTGTGGACATTCCTGGCGATAGTGCTGCACGTAAGTTCAACGATTTAACTTGAAACAGCATGTTGTATCTTCTCCACATAAAAATGGACATACCTTAGACCTAATTAT
>OX421452.1:35810684-35813184 GCA_949126865.1 Montipora capitata | reverse complement strand
AGAATAAAATAAATTTGTTTTGAAGTTTTTTTGTGTAGAGGTCACCCTGAGGATAGGGTTGTGAGAACAACCATAATAAATTGCGTATGAAAATGGTGGGTAAATATTGAGAGTCTTAGATTTTGAAACTCTAGTACGAACTCTTCGCTTAGCAAGGTTGAAAAGGTTGTGCAGATGTAAAGAAAGTTGGTTGGAAGTCGTATCTTAATCATTTGCTAAACTCCTTAGGGTGGATCCTTTCTCTTGTCTTGTGATTAGACGCTAAAGACTTCAATATTTTAAATGCTTTTTATGGGGAACAAGTGATTAAGTTTTGAGCAAAAATTTAATGTTACTCTGAAAGAGATAATCGGACATCTACCTTCTACCTATTGGTTTCACTTCTGATTGGTTGAAAAAATTGGCGCGAGAACTTTGAAGCAACCGCTAAGTGAAGTAATAATAAACCAAAGCAATTCGCTAATTACTTTTGACACTGAATTGAAAACCACTCTAACATTGAATCTTTTAATGGTTACTCCAGTTGCCCCCCCCCCCCTGATTTTTCCACTGTTGTTCTTTTCCGACGAGAGCAAAGAAGCCGTTGGAGGCTTTTCCGCCACCCTCGACGGCTCTGTGGCCAGCGGTATGTTCTCGAATTCCTGAATGTTCGTCGGTGAATTGGCATAGTTTGATGGACCCTCACGGTTTAAGTCATTCGTGAGGGAGGTTTTTGTGCTTCCTTCCATACACGACATCATTTTTGAAGGCTTGATTAGGCATAGTTTGAGTCTGAATGAGCATAGTTTGAGCCTTACATGGCGTGCTTCGGGTTAAGTTGGTCTCGTCGTGGTTTGTGCCTGTATCGGTATTTTTGGTTATTGGTGCGGTAGTTGTTTGATTTTCACGATATTTTCTTTTTCTTACAGATGTCCTGTGTTCCGAGATTTGGCATGAAGCAGCCTCACTCACCGATTCTTCGTTGCGTGACATGATTCCAGGCCTCTTTGATCTGCAATTAGATGCTAAGGCTCGGCCCAAGGTCCTGGAATACAAAACTGGCTTGTTGCGGTGGCGCAAGTGGGTTCTGTCCAAGATTGGTGTTTCCGTTATTCCAGAAAAAAACTTTTGCATGTTGCATTGTTTCGCTGAATTAGCTAAGTGTTCGTCTGAGGATAACACCGGTGTATCTTTTATAGAAACGTTTTTAATGCTATTAAATGGGGCCACGCAATGGCTGGCATCGAGGCTTATCCTGTTAGCCATCCCTTAGAAAGGTTTGCTTCAAAAGGCTCCAAAAGAAAGCCTGCGCTCCCAGTTCAGCCTAAGGAGCCGCTGTCGGTTAGCACTGTACAGGCGATTACTGCGCATTTAGTTTTGCCTCTAGCTCTTCGCTTTCCGATCTTCGTTTTTTGTTTACCCTTTTAGATGGCTTTTTTTCGCATTTACGAGATTAGGAATATAGCGCTTCGTGATGTCTCTATATTTAGTGATCATATGACAGTTTACGTGCCTCAGCGCAAAAACGATCGGCATAGGGAAGGCCACACTGCTTTTCTCGCTAGATCCGGCAAGGTTACTTGTCGTGTAACTGTGACCGAGCGGTTGAGTAAGCTTTTGCCACAGTCTTCCTCTGTGTTTCCATTCAGAGTTTGTAGAATTGTAAAAGCCAAGTCTAGGAGAATTTTCATTTTAGTTTTGGCGTTTCTATTTCCACTTTAAGGGAGGAATTTAAGAAGCATATTAAGCCATTTGTTAGGGATGTTTCTAATTACGGCACGCACAGTATGAATATATATATATATATATAGTGAGTTGTCCGTCCTTGGTCCCCATAGAGTTGTTCGGACAACTCGTGGATGACATTTTCATTGGAAGAAAAACCTTTTATGCCCTGAGCGGGATTTGAACCCACGTCCCCCTGATTACCGGTTGGGGGTGATCACCACTACACTATCGGAGCAACCATGCTGGCTATTACGAATGGGATTTTACGTGGTCATCCCAGGACATTGCTTTTCTCCAACTAGATGACACTGGATTGACAGGAACGACGATTCACAGGCGGACGAGAGAGAAAGAGACAATTTGTACAAGTTTAGAGGGTCTCTCGAGCCAACAGCGCATCTCTGCCCCCCAGGAGGATCACAAATGGATTCACAGTCCAAGCCTCTGGCGAAATGTAATTAATGAAGTTTGAAGGGACCAAGGACGGACAACTCGTGGATGACATTTTCATTGGGAGAAAAACGTTTTATGCTCTGAGCGGGATTTGAACCCACGTCCCACTGATTACCGATTGGGTGTGATCACCACTACTCCATCAGAGCAACCATCCTGGCTATGTAATTAATGAAGTTTGCGAATGGAATTTTACCACGTAAAATCCCATTCGCTATCTAGATTGGCCGTGTAGCCAGCATGGTTGTTCTGATAGTACAACAGAAAAATCCTCGAAACTAGCAAGACACCCTCCACAAAAAGCAGCTTTAAATGCAGGAAAAAAAACGACTGCCCGCTG
>OX421452.1:35783184-35793184 GCA_949126865.1 Montipora capitata | reverse complement strand
GTTAGGTGCAAATGCACATCAGTACAAATATTCAAATTTAATCCAATTTTTTCTGTTGCCTTACAGGAAAAGAGAAAGGAGACCGTTAAAATGGTTATAATGCATCCAGGAGATTATTCTGTATCTGTAGGCAGCCTGAAGAAAAAGGGTAAGTGACATTTAAAAATATTCTACTCGGTTTGCTCGTGGATTTTATTAAAATTAATATATTTTTGTTTTCGTATGACAGACTGATGATTTGTTGTGACCAATGTGGGGAATGGTTTCATGTCAACTGTATTGGAATTACAGAAGGTGATGTAGCTCAGATGGATGCAAATGACACTCCGTATGTACATTTGTAACAAGTGTAAACAAAAAGGTATGGATACCCAAATTGTTGTTTTGTTTTTTGTTATTCAATAGTCTTCATGTAACACCCTGATTCCTTGGTTCCCAAGTGGTTTCCAGACGGTCCGTTATTCAGTTTCTTCCCATGCCCAGTGATTGACAATGAGAGGTCTTGGGGACACCTATGCAAAGACTGCGGAGGGAAGTGCTCGGGCCACTACGTAACCAATATTGACGTGCTGTTGCAACTGTATCAAAGTGCAAAGACAATAAGAGCCTTGCCACCAGCTGTCATCATTGAAGAGGCCTATAAGAAAAATAGGAACCGCCCACCATCTCTTTGGGATCACCTGCAGTAGAATGCATTAAACAGAGCAAGAGGGGTTGAAAAGGCAAAAGCGACTCGACAAAGAAAAAAGCAAGAGAAAAAAAATGACATTATGTCTGTATAAAAGGGCGAACTTTGCTGACGTTTTAAAATGTTTACGGTATCAGGAAATACGAGAAATGATCAATCGCCGTATTTTTAAACATATAGAGTTTATTTAATATGTTCACAGTTTTGTTGGAGCACTTGAGAGCCTTTTAATATTCAAAAGCCTATTAAATGTGGGCTTTCTAAAAAGAAAATTTTTATTGAAATTAAGAAACTCCGTAAGATAGCATTGAGAGACTTTGGATATTTCAGTTGTGTTTTTATGTAGCAGATCACTCTATTATCATTAAAATTGCAGTTAACACAAATCTTAATCAAAACAGTAGCCAATTGTTTATTACAGAATATGTACATTTGAATAAACGGTTTTACGCATGGAACAAAGTTCTGCACAGTTGCTTTAACATGCCTGGAGGGTGGGGGATTTGACCCTGTTTGAAGCTCTAACGGGTGGGGTATTTGACCGTCTAAACAACATAGCGGGGAATTGGACTAAAGTTTTTCAAAAAAGTCAAATGCCCCGGGGTTTGCCCGGAGGGGGGGGGGGGGGGGGGGAGATTGGCGGTTTTGGCATCGACCGGTCCATTTTCGGGAAAGTCTGGTTTACCTCAATTGGACATTTTATTTCTCAATGAAACCTATGATTCCCAGTACGTTATATTCAGTGGCTGGCTTCTCTACTTTCCGTAAAGAAAGGAAGAGCGGAGGTGGTGTCCTAGCTTTTATAAATAATAACCTGTGTTCAAGACAAAGAAACGATTTGGAGAATGAAGATCTTGAGATATTATGGTTCGAGGTATGCCCGTTCAAGTCTAAAAGATCTAGAATTATTATTGGCAGCATATATCGACCTTTGTCTTATCTTAAGGATGACGATGCGAAGCTGGAAGCTAACATTGAGAAAGTGCATTTATTTAACAAAGAAACGATTATCCTGTCAGATATAAATATTGACTTTCATCATAAGAGAAATTATGATAAACATCGCCTTCTTAAGGGTGTTCGCAGTATGAATTTTAAACAGCTCACTACTGAAGTCACGCGCCCCTCCAGTGGGACTTGTCTCGATCATGTTTACCCTAATCTACCTCGACGAATTGTTGCAGTTGAAACTCGTGACATTGGATTATCTGACCATTTGCCTGTCTTTTGTGTTCGTAAATACCGTAATGAAGTGTTCCACTCCAAATATCACAAAAATATCAGAATCAAATACCGAAAAATGAAAAAATTCAATGAAGAATACAGTAGTTCATTGATACGCTTAAGAATGCTCCTTGGGACGACACCTGTTTTGTCTTTGATGATATTGACGATGTTGTGGCCTCTTGGGAACGTATTTACAATGATGCTTTAGACCTGTGCTGCCCTTGGAAAGAAAAAAAGGTCAGATATAAATATCAAGGTCCCTGCATTACTAGACAAGTACTCGATCAGCTTCGTATCAGCGACAGCTTCCTAAGGAAACTGCTAGGCGTTTAAATACGGACAAAAGTTGGGACGACTATCGTGTAGCCAGAAATAAAGCTGTTACGTTGGTGAAACGTGATTTTTACAAGTCTGCTTTTGAAAACAATATCAAGTCGACTTGCAAAACAATCAAATTGTTAAATGGATCAGCTGAGAAATCCTGTGTTAGTAGCCTCGAAGTGGACGGGAAAGTGATTGATGATCCTAGTGAACTTGCTGAGGAATTTAACATTCATTTCTCGCAGATCGCCGATAAACTTAGGGAGAAGTTATAGATTTAAATAGTGACTTATCCAGATTGACAAATTTTGTCAATTCCAGAAAAGATCGATCGTGACGTTGTCTTCACTCTTCGGAATACTACTGTTACTCAAGGTATTAGTATTCTGAAGAGAGTTAGTCCATTCAAATCTGCTGGTATCGACAAGATTAATGCACGTTTTCTTCACTTGGCTGCACCAGTTATCATCGCGCCGAGTATTGCAAGGATGATAAACTACTCATTCTCAACTGGAACGTTTCCTCGACTTTGGAAAACAGCTAAAGTTACCCCTTTGTTTAAAAAAGGTGATGCAAGCGACCCCTCTAATTATCGTCCAAGTCTTATCTAAGATTATTGAGCGTTGCGTCCATGATTCCTTGTATGACTTTCTTCAAGTGAACAACTTGATTTATTCAGGTTTTCGTAAGCACTATGGTACTGAGGCGGCTCTGAATTAAAATAGTTGATGAGCTCTTATTAAATGTGGACAACAACAGAGTCAGTGGAGTACTACTCGTTGACAACTGTAGAGCCTTCGACATGGTTGACCACAATTTATTATTGTTGAAATTGGAGGCCTATGGTTTTAACGACAGAGCATATGATTGGTGTCAGTCATATCTCTCGGGTAGACGTCAATTGGTCTGCATTGATGGTCAGAATTCGTCCTTGGCCTGTATTAACCATGGAGTACCACAAGGATCTATTTTGGGTCCTCTCATCTTATTTATTAATGATTTGCCACTTTATATTACAGCGCAGGTAGATCTGTATGCTGACGATACGACTATCACCTGCTCTGCTGACTATAAGTCTATGCATAAACTTGAAAGTGACCTTGATACTTCTGTTTCTGAAATCCTAAACTGGACTGTGTCTAACAAACTTCCCATTAATGTAGACAAGACAAATGCAATGATCGTGACTGGCAAGAGACTTAAATCCAAATTGGATTTTCAACCATCAGTGAAGTTTTAGTGATCATGAACTAGTGAGCGATGTTTCTAGTACTACTCTGTTGGGTTTGGATATTGATAGTCACTTATCTTTTACGCAATGTAACATGTTGATAAAATTTGTAAGAAGCTTTCTCAACGTAAAGCGCTTCTCAGAAAAATCAGAGTTTATCTACCTCTTAGGCAAAGACTGTTATATTATAATTCGATATTTAATATTCATCCTATTATAACCTACGCCAGTGTTATCTGGTCATGTTGTGATAAAGAATCTTTGAACAGTATTGAAGCTGCAAAAAAGGGCGGCTAGGGTTACTTTGTCTGCCGATAGAGAGTTCGCCATCTGTACAATTATTTAATAGAAAATAAGATAAGCGGTTGTTCTCTAGTTTTCAAACAGTTTATTCAGGGTACCTTACCCAATTATTTAATCAAACAGTTTACTGTTAATAATCAAGTCCATTCTAGAAATACTAGGTATTCTAAATTAAATTTAGCATACCATAATCTTTAAGGAAAGTGATTTTAAATTGCTAAGTCTTGCTAAGAAATGTAAGCAAATTAGATCGCTACAGTCATCACCTTGCACTCAGTGTCGGACTCCAAATGCACTTTCACGTCATTTATATCATATGTAAATACAACAACTTCTAATATCCAACTTTTTTTCTTCTTAAAATATGTTTTCCATGTACCTATTACGAGTAAACAAAACCGTAAAAAATGGAGAGTCACCATTCTCGTTTCTTCGCAACACGATGGTAAATGGATGGCAAGGGCGAGTTCCAAAACAACACATTTTTTTAACGGAGAAGAGTTATCATGATTGCTCTTAAAAGCTCTTAAACAACAAAAGTGACCTTTGTTGCTTCTCTTCAGATAGCCGGCATGAAAGGCCGATATCTCCGAAGTCGCAATGTTATGCGCAGTATGAGATGTGCGGTGCAAAACAAGGCCGAAGCACCTTAAAGGCTGCGCATGCTCGAGTTTGTTTGCTCTCGAGCCCACGGAAAACTCTAGCCGCCATCATGGATTCACGCGTGAGTCACGTACATTTGCCGGAGATTCTCTTTTTTCCACCATGGCCCTCCCCAGTGGACACCATTTTGAATTTGTCGATTCAACTTGAAAATAGTTAACCTCACACTTTTCAAGTTTTCGCAAGACGCTAACGCATGCGCTTCTCGTGACAGTTTCCCTTTAAGAAACCTTATCATATGGCCCGTACGGCCCCGTGCGGGCTTTCGTTGTAAAACTATTGCGAAAATGCCCGTATGAGGACCGTACGCATTTGTGCGAGCAGGGCCGGAAAAGGCCGTACGCCCCTACTAGGAATACGTACTTCTCTGTGCAATATAATTTTAGGGAATTTCGTCGCTTTTAAACATCCAAGTTATTTAGAGCCAGAAAAGCAAATGCAAACAATATGTTAAATACATTTTCTGTGCAAATCTTTGCTTGTCATTTTGTCAAAACGTCATATTCTAGGAGTTAATGAATAGTGTAAAGATCCCTTATGATAAAATGCGTATTGACTAAGTTTAGGTCATGCCGGACGGGAAAATCTTTGGCCCTTGGTCATGGCGCACGGACATCGCTGCGCTCGGTCCGTACGCCTTGACTTCGGGCCAAATATTTTCCCGTCCGGCCCTTCCACTAAGTCAATAAGTACATATTACTCACCCACTTTACATTGCGCGCCCACATTACTTCAGTCACCATTTTCAGGGCCCCCGAAACTCTGAATTTCATGACTGTGTAAAGCAGTCTGTTTCCATCGGCCATGAAATAGGCTTTATAATCCTGTTTTCCATTGGACTATAAGCTATGTTTATTAGCCTGATTTAGTTTCTAATATTATTTATGTATGACTTGCTCTTCGCAACAGACAGACAGCCCCGATGACATAGAGTACCGAAGTGATGACGCCACAAAAATATCTTTTTTGAAATTATGGGATATGATGTCATATTCTTATAGAGGATCCTAAATGATGCCCTCATACCCAAAATTAGCTCTGAATTGCAATTCCCGATGGAGATATAAGGGATCAAAGTTTGATAGCATCCCATACAAACCCTTCAAAATTTGTTCTGGTTCCTTCAGTTTGGAACCAGCTCAAAATTAGAGAGATTTATATGGGGCAGTATCAAACTTTCATCCTTTATATTTCGGCTGGGAATTACAATTAAGAGGTGATTTTTGGCAAAGACCCTTTTCTAAGGACGCTCTATTTGAAAATCGCGCCAAATCCCATAATTTCGCAAATTAATTTTTTGTGACGTCACACTTCGGTACTCTATAGAGTGAAGTGCACTTAGCGCACCATGACCACAAAAACTAAGAAACAAAGCGATCTGGCGCAGATTCATGGCGGCCGTTTCTATTCTCCACGTTGAGCGGGAAATGAGAATTATTATTACGCGGTAAAATTGTTCAGTAACAGGTCCTATGTTTACTTTGCCGACGTTTATATTTCTACAGATGCGACCCGAAAACGCAACCTTTTAATTGTCTCGGACATGTTCGGAGACAAACATTGTCAGCAACATCTTGGGACATGTCAGAAATTTGTCTCAAGTGCGACCTGACCCATAACCTTACTTACCAAGTACCGCGCTAGCAGCGAATTAAACTATCTCGCCTTGTTGTTTCCATTGCAAACTGCTTTGGTATAAAATAAATATGGGTTGCTTGCTTATTAATTAAGGTCCAGTTGAAAGTTCAAATGAAGGTATTCTGTTGTTTTTTTCAGATCTAAATCAATTTAACTTCACAGGAAAATCCTCCTCGAGGATCTTCGAAGTGTTTTTGTATTTCCCTGACAAAATTATTCTAAGTTTCCTCTCGATTGGAAAAATAACTCAAAGATACTTGCCCATATGTGATGGAAGTACAAGGAAGGATTACGGTTTTGCAAAGGTTGGCCATGGAGCACTTATATTTGAACAGACTTAACTGATTAGAGTGTAATGTAATGTAACTTCTCATTACACTCTAATCAGTTAAGTCTGTTCATATATGGAAGTAGACGCTCCAATTTCCCGGATAACAGCAACAACAAGGCACTCAGTGTAAAGTGGGCGAGTAAGGTTCTTTAAGATCTCAGGATGGCAATCACTGACCACTTTACATGCATCTCCCGGTAAATGTCATCTATTACGTATACATAGCCTGCACACCGTGTAAGAAGATCTACATAGGCGAAACAGGCCTGGGAGACGATTGGCGGACCCCTTTCTCGAACAACTATGAGATGTAGAAAACAACGACACCAGTTGCACGCCATTTTAATCTTCCTAATCAGTCCCACCAAAACATGACAATTTGCGGCCTATCCTTACTCATACTACGGGAACACAGAAAGCCGCAAAAGTCTCGAACAAAAATTCATCTTTCAACTAGGTACACTCTCTCACGGAATCAACGAACGCCTCTTATGCTATTAATTTATTCACAAATTCATGTGGTCGTATTTCCACTAATGGCAAAGCCCCTTCACACCCACATAAAAACCAACATCACCCATAGGACGTACATGCACCGCTATCCCCATGAAATAATGGAATGTATTCTTGATTTATTCTTGTTTTACTCTATACTATGATAACAAAACTCTCTGTGAGTATACGACAAATCCTAAATGCACGACAATGTTGGGCCAAACACGATGTCCAGACGAAGGTCAAACCGGTCCTTTCAAATTCCTTACCGAGATCAGTTTATTTTCATTGACTCATTAAATTAACCAAATTTCCTTCGTCTGTTTCGAACACCCAGCGACTCAAAAGGATAGTTTTTTTCGAATGCATCGCCACTACCTCTTCCTTTCTTTATCTAGCCGCCGGCCAAGAATGTGTATGTGTGCGTAAACAAAAGCTGTCCGCTTGTAAATTTATATATCAGTTTTTCCTTATTAGGAAATTAACGCTCCATGAAACTATGACATTGGAAATTAACGCGAAGAAGGAGGTAGAATTTTACGATATAGGAAATTAACGCGATTAAGACACAATTGTCAGTGATCACTGGAACAAATTTATTCGCCACTGGATACAAAAAAAAATTACTTAACAAAACTGAGCCCTCTGCTCAACAAAACAGTCCTGAAAATTCTAATACAATAGGGATTAAAGGAAAGAAAGAAAGCTTGGACCTTATTTGATTGGTTTTTAGGTGTCATGAATGACTGGAAATTTTCCAAAATTAGGCTTAACATGCGCGGAAATTAAAGGTGCATTAATTAACGTCGCGGAAAATAACGCTCAACATAATAAGCGCGACTTAAATTAACGCGAATTCATGAAATTAAAATTGAAATTAAATTGAGATTAACATTCCTATGATCACATATGTTAAATAACTGATCATTCGAATTGTAAGCAAGTTGACAGTCGTGATTTTGCTTGTTCCTGATTTTTCAAGTATCGCGGCATAACTATTAACAATGGAATTTTCGCCGCCAATATGTGATTCATTTCCGGCCTCGCTTGCCAAGCCAGTTTCACCATGGTAATGGCAAAATATTTATTCATGGTTGGCGTCTAAATAAAAGCGCCGGGATACATCGATCATTAAGTATTTGCGAGGCTCCATCCTTCCGGCAGATCTCATTTGATTTAAGGTAGGTACAGAAATGATTGTAACTTTTTCCGTTCGCAAGAAATTGATTTATGACTGCGTAAATAGTCCTTGTACTAAAGAAGAATCACCTCAGTCAAATTAAAGGTCCTGAAATTTAATTTAATAGCTTTTTTTCCGCCTGCTTTTGCAACTACGCGGCTGACTCCTTTATTCACAGGAAGACCAAACAGACAAGGAATTATAACACAAACGCCGTAAGCTGCTGACTTGTTCTCGGTTTCCTTCTGTCCACGGTGTTCAGTTACGTTTAGTTTTGGAATGTATCATTTTGGTAACTCACTAAAAATCAGAGGAATATGTAAATGTCGTCCCGATGAAATTGCATAAACTTGCATGACTATACTTTGTAATTACTATTCAAACAACAAACTATTAGCTGCCGTGGCTTACATGCGAACTGATCAAAATTCGTGTTACATCGCGTTCATACCTGGATTTTAACGGGTTTATTGCCACTCTTTGTATGGCTTTTAATTCACTGCAATGCATCCCAACAAGATATGAGGAGTATATATATATAGCGCAGTTCCTATATGCTACTTGCCACTGAGCATTTTTATCTCCACATCAAGCAAATAGACTCTATCTATAAAAGCATTAACTTGAAAAAAACGCTGGTGTAGCCTGCCATAGCAGGCCCTCCGAGGGACTGAGGTTGGTGGTAGAATGAGGGCTCTCCTCTCCCACCGCAGAGAAAGAGACCTGCTCGCAGACTAACGCTGGTGCTCTCTGACACACCCACAATAAAAGCGAGCAGTGGTCGGTTTTTAGCTTTTTAATTCTTAAGCCTCGCTCTGCGCCCTGTTCCTGCGCCAGTTTAACTTTGAAGATGCACAAATCGCTTGATTGGTTGCACAGAGTAGCCTGTTGGGCACTTGGCCACAATTGTCTGTTAAACATGCTCACAGTTACTTGTCTTGTGGTATCATGTGTTCACCAACGTCACTGATTTAAATCATTATGTGGGTAGAATTCCCGGCGCATTACTAACTGAAAAACCTGTTAATAAATCGCATTATATGAGTAAATTCAATTCAGTATTGGACCTTATTTATCGCGTTAGTTAACGCTTTACAATTGATGCTTATGTCCTGGGGGCGATGTCATGCAAATTCAGTACATTTTTCAAACAGTTAATGTCGCTTTTTAGATCCGTTCAGATCTCACAGTTCAGGAACTTCTTAGTTCCAATTACGTTTAATTTTTTTCTTTCGCAGTTTCAAAATTTCGTGCCGAGACAGATTTAGTTTGTTTTGGACTAAGTTTGCGTTTAAGATTTTTCAAGATGGAGTTGGCGACATTGTGGCGGGACAAGTTGCACGAAACATTTCACAGTGTAACATACCCTGCAACGGCCAAAACAAGGCCGTTGCAGGGTATGTTACACTGTGAAATGTTTCGTGCAACTTGTCCCGCCACAATGTCGCCAAAACATTGCGAGACAAGTTGCACGAAACATTTCACAGTGTAACAGCGCCTTTAATCTGCAGTGTTTTTTTAAGATAAGGAGAATCATCGGCAGAAATATGCACATCTGTGCCAAAACGAATTCCTTCCATTATTTCAAGTAGCAGGGATGGCGCGGTGATGGGAGCACGTTTCACCGGAATGTGGTCGGGGTTCGATTCCCAGACTGGCTTTAATTGGCGGCACATGTGGGTTGAGTTAATTGGTTCTCTACTCTGCTCCAGGAGATTTTTCTCCCGGTTCTCCGAGGGCAAAACCAACCTTCGATTTGATATCATGATTTGATTTCTTTACAGGGCCCCCAATTAGTGCTCCATCGTTAAATACAGCTGACACTTAGATAAAGTTCGTTGGTTATTATGACTATTCATAAAGTGGGATAAACTGATTTTCTTCTGATCTCATGACTTGAAACTACTTAGTGAAAACTGATTT
>OX421452.1:35765684-35770684 GCA_949126865.1 Montipora capitata | reverse complement strand
AGGAAGAACCGCCGATTAAACCACCTTTTAAAAATATGCATCCACTTTAAATAGCGCATCCGTAAAAAAACGGTTTAGTGCCCAAGGAAAGAATTTGTGTGCTAAATGATGAGCTATTACTGGTATTCTGTTTTGTCGTTGTCGTTCTCTTTCGCTCAGTCCTTTCGTTTCTGTTCTAGACATAGGTCCTCCAGGCATCATATAACCTTGTCAGAGCTTCTAAAGATATGTCAAAAATTGCAATACAGAGAAAAAAGAGGCTCTAAGCAAATTAAAAATAAACACTCAGCTTTAAGTTCACATCCCGCCGATACTTGACTTGAATAAATGCGTAGCCACCAGTGTGGACCACAGATATCATGATATGTCAAACTGGATTTAAACCAGCAAAAAATGCAGAAAGAAAACATCTTCCAAACCGTTTTCCACCCGAACACGAAAAGCGTTTTAGTGTGTAAAAACTTAAGTTGATATATAGTATGGCCGTGTAGCCGCGTCAAGCCATAGAAAGCGCGCGAAAAGTGAAGCCTCGCTTATGTTCAGGTGAGTTCACCTAAGTTGAGCCTGCAATCCCATCGAAAACCAGTACCTGGTCAGCGGTCAGCTGACCTCGGTGAGCTTAAGCTTGAGCCCGCGATATGGTCATGTGATACTGGTCAGCGGATACCTTGTTCTGACAGGTGTCAATTAATCAAAAGATGGATGTCTAATATCAAAGATGTATGCTGTAAACTAGCATGATACTTTTTTTTCGATTCGCTCTGACGAAGGGCTAACGCTCGAAACGTCAGCTTTTAGAATCTCTGTACCGTGGCCAATTTACATTTATCAACTCCGTTGATAAAACCAAATTTTTGTATACTTTTCACATTGGCATACATGGAGGAGTGGACGGACCGAAGGACGGACGTACGTACGTATGTACGGACGGTTGATGACGTCATGGTTATAAAACCAAGATTTCTCGCATCGGTGGGTTACCATATTTTCTTACCAATGGTGCTCCGCGCGCGCACGCCTTCGGCGCGCGCGGAATTCCGCTATCATAGATTTGTGCTATGCAAAAATCCGCTTGAAAAAAAACGCCTTTTAGACGAGAAATAATTTCATCTCGATGGAGTAATATTAATCTGCAGTGTTTTTTTAAGATAAGGAGCATCATTGGCAGAAAAATGGACATCTGTGCCAAAAACGAATTCCTTCCACTATTTCAGGTACCAAGGATGGCGCGGTGATAGGAGCACCTTTCACCAATGTGGTCTGGGTTCGATTCCTAGACTGGCTTGAATTGACTGCACATGAGGGTTGAGTTAATTGGTTCTCTACTCTGCTCCAGGAGGTTTTTCTCTGGGTTCTCCGAGGAAAAAAACAACCGTCAATTTGATGTCATGATTTAGGCAGCGTTTACACGAACGCGATTTCACATGGACACGGTTTCATGACTTCGAAACCGCCTCAAAATCGATGCGGTTTGGAAGTGTTTACACGGAACCGTTTTCGCCAGAAAATCCAAGTCGTGATGGTAAAGCGAGCGCTGCACTATGTGCTAAATTCACTATTTTGAATTGAACAATGCAAATTTCGCGCCAAAATAGTAACCGTATTCAAATCGATGCGGTTTCGCTGTTTACACGACAGATGAAACCGCATCGTTTTAAAAAACGCTCCGCTTTAGGCAGCCGTTTCAAATCGACACGGTTTCGATAAGTCTCGATCTATGTCGTGTAAACAGAATTACAAAGGAATCCGTGTTCGTGTAAACGCTGCCTTGATTTCTGCACAGGAACCCCAGTTAGTGCACCGTCCTTAAATACAGTTGACACTTTAAATAAAGTTCGTTGGTTATTATTACTATTTATAAAGTTGGATAAATATTTTCTTCTGATCTCATAATGATGATCACAACCAGACTTTGAAAACTTGGAAGCTTGAAGACTTCGGAAAACTGGTTTTTGAAAACGTATTGCTATGATAACACGCAACATCTTCCCTTTCATTATTTAATCCTGTAGAACTGAAAAAAAGGTATCCATATGTAGCCCCTAATAAGTCAAAGTTTCATTTATATTTTTCCGCAGTTTTTGCGCTGAAACAAAATCGTAGAGAACGAGCCAAAAAAAAAAAAAAAGAAAAAAAACAAACAAACAGGAAAAAGTATGTTCTAAAAGTTCAGGTGCTCGCGTTCTCCACATAACCTGAAATTTGGTCAAAACACGTCGTTGTCAGGGCGACAACGGCGTAGAAATGTACACAAATGTAAAACTCGCGGGCATGCAGGGCGTGCAGAACTTTTCGCTCCATTGTTTTGTGGCGTTCTCGCAGTAGACATCGTCGTTGGCCTTCCTTAAGCTCACCATTATCACTTTGTGACGTCATATAGAAAACACCCAGTCCTCTCTCTACTTCGGTCGCGGGACAAACAGTTGCAACTGCCAATTTTGTCTTAACTAACTTTTGTAATGTTGAAATATGATTGTAATGTCTTTCCTTTAAAACTAGCTGCACAAAACTGAAAATTTCTTTGATGACCTTTGAAAATCACTTGTTTCTTATAGTGCAAGGAAATATTGCAGACCCTGATGGCTCTGAGAAAATCATTTAAGGTACACGTGACTTTTGGAGACTCCAAACGTATTCTTACTCTTAACAAGGGCGAGGGGGTACCAGAGCTTCGTTATAACTTCCTGCGCGAGTTTTCTGATGAGCTCTCGGATGACGTTCCACCAACCAATATCAAGTTTCAACGCTACAACGAGACATTCAATGATTACGAAGACTTGAAACCCGACGCAAAATTGACGGAGAATGTGAAGCTACACGCACATTTTACCAAAAAAATGAACGAGAAGAAGATGGATTTCATGGTCTCCCAGAACCCCTGCAGTGGAGAAAGCTCCTTTGAACTAGCTCTCCAACAGAGAAAGGTGAGGATATTAAGACTGAGTTCAGGAGAGGACCAGGCAGATGTGATACAAGCCATCTCTCCGATTTCAATGAAACTTGGTCAAAATGAAGGATATACCAAGAAAACCTTACAGATAAAGTGGGTTGGCTTTGGGATTTTTCTCAAGGTATTTAGCCCACCCCCCCCCCCCTGGTTTTGGGGCCAAGATCCTCAAAATTGAACCAAAATTAGCAGTGAAATCAGAAAAGCCTCCTGACCACAGAATGCAAACAATTTTACTATCATTTTTCCTGACGGAAGACTAGTCCTTCAGTAGCTTACCACAGCAGTTTCAAATCATACAGATTGACAGGTGACAATCAAGAGCTGTCAACACCCACGCATGTCACGAAAGATTTTGCTATCATGAAATTTAGGTCATCTTCTGATCCAAATACAGTAAAAGTTCAACCTTCTTTCGGAAAGCAAATTAATTCATCATCAACATGCACCCTTGCTCTGACAAGAACAAGAATAAAATTTTTGGCATCTATTCTTTTACGGTGTCAACAGCCGTTGAAACAACACGAACAGCGACAATGTCTAACAGAAAGAAATCGACAAAGCAATTGAAATAATGCTTTACAGGATTAGTTTTTAAACGTAATTTTAAGGTTAACAAGGCTTAAGCTGTCTATTTATTTCATTTATAGCAAATAAAGGTAATTGAAGGCAACGATAACTGAAATATATCTCATACGAAATTGCAGTAACGCTTAATATCAAATGTCACAACACGAATACGGAAACGAGAAACTGTCATAATGAATTTGCTGATGAAAAATTTGCTTGTATGAATTTACTGGTCGTATCATCGTGTTTAGGTTGTTTTTTAAAATCATGCTGAATAGTACGGTGGCCCATAGGGACAAAACACTTCCCAGAATCCAAAACACTTCCCAGAATGCCAAAACACTTCCCAGAATCCAAAAACACTTCCTAGAATCCAAAACACTTCCCAGAATCCGAAACACTTCCAAGAATCCAAAACACATCCCAGAATCCAAAACACTTCCGACACTACAAAACAACTACCAGACGAATAGGTGAGACCTGGTTACCTGACAAGCTGTCGACCATGCTAGTTGAACAGCAATATACGAAAAAGAGAGAACATCACTATGAAGTTCCCTGCTGTGATATTATTACTGCTTCAGATTATAGCTCATAGTGTAGGATTACCAGACTGTACTTGTGTGGAAACATTCAATTCCGTCGAGGAATGTGTAGCTGCCTACTGGAGGAAAGGGTATCGATATGCGGCCATCTTAATCTTCCTTTCGGTTTATCATGGCATTCACTGGACCCTGAGACAACTGAAATACTTTATGAACCACAAGCTAGGTTTGCGGAGAAGGGGGAATCAATCATCAATTGTCGACATTCGCAATAACTTGCAATAACCAGCAATAACTTGGAACTTAACGGTTCAGGCAGTTGCCTTGGTTATCGATCCATGACACGAAGGCTACAGCATGACTACCATCTCTCGGTTGGAAAACACGTTGTCAGAACACTTTTACAGAATATTGATCTTTACGGCGTTAATCAAAGAAGACGTAGAAGACTTGAACGAAGGTGCTAGAGAAACCCAGGACCCAACGGGGCGTGGCACATTGACGGATATGGCCGTGAGCTAGCTCCTTATGGATTTCATATAAGTGGTTTCATTGATTGCTATTCCAGAAGGATTATGTTTCTGCAGGTTGCAGCTATCAGTCATGATCCTGGGGTCATTGCATATTATTACTTACGCTGTGTAAAGCAGATACAAGGATGTCCAAGACTAGTTCAAACTGACTGTGGGACCGAAAATGTGGTAGTTGCTGCAATACAGGGAGTTTTTTGCATTAATGCTTCTCGTCCTTTTGATGGTCCCAACAGCCATCGATACGGCAGTTCACCGTCCAACCAACGCATCGAAGCATGGTGGTCTTATTACAGAAAACAAACAGTGGCTGGTGAATTGATTCCCCCTTCTCCGCAAACCTAGCTTGTGGTTTACAAAGTATTTCAGTTGTCTCAGTGTCCAGTGAATGCCATGATAAACCGAAAG
>OX421452.1:35745684-35755684 GCA_949126865.1 Montipora capitata | reverse complement strand
CAGGATTCAATCGTTGTGCGACAAAATAGCTTGCGCCAAGTTGCAGCCGTGACATAGAATCCGGCCTTTTGATTGGTCAAATTCAGTCACGCGGTGACAGCGTAGTCACGCGAAGAATTGTAAACAAAGATGACGGCCGCAAGAAAACGAGCAGCTGCTAATCATCTTGTCATTTGGTTACTTGACGAAATGAACGAGGATTCGGCCACAAAACGAAGAAAAAGGAAGAGAAGTACTAGAAAATCGATTTTAAGAAGACACGAGCGTGAAATCATCTACTAGCACACGAATTGGCTTTAGAGGATCAAGAGTCCTATCGCAACTTTTTTGACCGCAGTTTTGTTTTGTGGTAGACCAGCTCCGACCGATGCTTGAGCCTTTCCCAATTAATATAGTACGATCGAAACATATCTACTGAAGTACGGGTTGCGGTCACTTTGAGATTTTTGGCAACAGGTGAGAGCTAACATTCACTTCAATTCTCGTTTCGGATTTCGCGGCAACACATCTCCGAAATCGTCTCTGAGACATGCCAAATGTTATACAACAAACTCGCACCTGAATTTTTCAAGGTTCCCAGTACTGAGGAGGAGTGAAAGGCCATTGCCGAGAAGTCAGTAATTTATGGGAACAATTGACTGAACAACTGTCCAACTGATGATGCTGATGAGCTAACATTTACATCTGATCCTGACATCTGTGGGTGTTGATGCTGTGGGTATACAGGTGAACACTGCTGATAATAGCCTTCCATCTCAACCTCAAACATGACGTCATTAATCTTCTTACGTGCAAGGGCAAGCTGTCTTCCTGACAACGTTTTGAGGGTACTTTCAAGCGACTTCGGGAAAAGGGCTACCTCGTCATTTTCTTTCTGGGAATTCAGCGTCATCTGTGTTTGAGCTGCTGGCAATCAGAGCTCTGTGGAAATTGATTGCTTCTTGAAAAAGCTCAATCTCACTTTTTCGAAACTGGAATTCTCCTTCGCTTTCATTTTTTTATTGTGGGGGGCTCATTGACCTCAGTGGTATCAAGGTTGCTAATTGTAGGATCAACAACTTCCCATCACCAATGCCATCTGTTTGTACAACTTCCACTGGGAGGAGTGCACAGTATCTGTGCCTGATCCACTTACTTTGCTACTCTCTTCTCTCCTGATTTCTCTGGAAAATACTGTTTTCAGATTGTGCCATTGTTTCTTGATCTCATCTTGGGATTTTGATGGAGAAATTTTACCAAGCCTTTTCATGGTAACCTCCCTCAAAGCTCTGTCTCGATATGATGCTAACTTGTGGTTCCATAAGTTTTCATTCCCTCGATAGAAGTCAATTAATTGCTCATTTTGCTCCCTCGTCCTAGCCTGCGTGGCAGGGGGAGAAAAACACGTCCCCCATCCCCTTTTAACGCCTGCCACGCTGGCTACGTCCGTCCACTCTCTTTCGACTTTCTCTTCGGCTTGCCTTTGGATATCAGCCTTCATATATGAAACCACATTATAAAACGTCCTCTTTGAAACCTGATATTGAAAAAAAAAACCAATAAGGAGGATTATAACAGCTAAATGTTTAACGATATTTTATAATTGTAAACATTAAAGCCCTCTAAGGCCGAAGATCTCTCGGATTACATTACTTTTTTCGTCCATGAGCAATTATCGTACATTACAGCATACTAGTTATCTGTGTCCCAATAGGTTAGTTGCAAACCAATTAGTAATGAGTTGAAAAAGGGTTTTGGCGAGCCATAGGCACAATGTCTGGGTTTTTGTGGACAATAAATAAAATGAAAAACAAGTTAATAACAACGTTACAACCTTAGAGAATAATGAAGTTAACAAAGCCAACCCAATCTTGTCTGTACCCTCCTCCTCCTCCTCCTCCTCCTCCTACGACACTGTGCAGGATTTCCAGACTTTTTTTCGCAGAAAGAAGGAAAAAGACGCCGAAGAAGACTGATTTGATGACGAGTGCTTATGAGAGCGTCGAACGGGCATGTGTTCATCGGCTTTTCCCGTCTTTCTTTAGTTCTTTGCTCAGAGATGAACGAACACTGTGCAACTTGAGTTTTCTTATCCCATCCGACGTAAGCCTCCGAGAGTTTTCGAAGGGCTTCGTCTTTAAGGTGCTTATTTTTATATAGGCATTACGATGTATCTCATAAACACGGATACTCTTCGACCACCTGGAGAACGCGAATATATCCTCTTCAGTCAACTTTTTACGTTCGTCACTCCCTGGCAAGAGGTCTCCTTCCTCAGAATCATTTGACGCTGAATTTCTGTCCGCCATCTTTGTTAAACTCAACTCCCAAGTGAGGTGACTTTTGTCACCCAATCAGAAGTGAGCTTTTCCGGTTTTTGTTGAGCGTAAATCGCAGAAAGAGTGGTAAAACGGGCAACAATCCGGAATTTTTTTGATAAAAGTAGAAGGCTTCTCTACTTTCTGCAACACGTTGCTGCAACTTGGCGCAAGCTATTTTGTTGCACAACAATTGGATCCCGATGGTGGTAAAAAGAGAAACATCGTTTTGCAACACACAGTGCAACAAGTTTGCGCCGAAAGTTGCACGATTTTGTTGCTCGTATTACTGCGCCTTAACGAAGTCTGATTTTTGGAGCCGAAAATTAGCTTTATATGTTTCGGCTATCATATCACCAGTTTGATTCAAAGTATTCCTTCATGATCAGTAACGCATTTGTGTCGCTGATTGCTTGCTTTAAACTATTTCAGCAATAGAGGACGTTTTCCGTGTTTCTATAGCCTCATCTAAACATAAAGGGGAGTTGGGAGAATTTTCGACAGTTATAACTGTCGAGAATTCTCCCAACTGCCGCAAGTGTTTAGATGAGGCTATGGAAACACGGAAAAGAAGTCCTCTATTACTTTTATAAAATATTCCTCAAAGATAATTCGACAAATGAAGGAAAATGCTGTTTTTTTACTTCTTGACTGAAACGGATTTTTTCGATACGCGCGTCTGACAATACATAACAATCAAAATTCGTGTGATGTCACAGCCGTGTTTCCATACTTTCATCTAAACACAGCTATTGACCAATGAGAGTGCGCGTACTATCCTAATTATTTTATAAAGTGAAATAGCCCCTTTCTCTTAAAATTCTCTCTTGTCTTTTCTCGTTTTAGACAAATCCCACAGATTACGCAATATTTCAACCTATCTATTACTGGTCTTATACTATGTTCAGATGCAACCACAGGTCGACTGGAAACACTGGCTGGTACTTAGGATGCAACGAAAACGACAACTTGGCGGTACTTGTACCAGTGAATGAATCGTATAGTATTCCTGGCTACTATCCGGATCCCAGAACACTGTTTATCACCAATGCAATTTAGGAAATTTCCTTGCTTCACAAATGGTTTCATTAGTTTGTATCGCATCGGCGAGAAGTACCTTTGATTGGGTAACTCAGATTGGCGTTATTAGCAAGTACTGCTCAATTTCCGGCACCCGAAGAGAAAAAAAATGGCTTCCCATCTTGATAATCTCAATATCGATCTGTTAAGCAACTTCAGCTTTAATTTGTGAGATTTACCGTAACAGTTATCCTAGGAGTCGGTGAAATTGATCATTTACACTTATTTACTTGATAAACGTTAGCTATTTCCATCGTTAACTTGATGCTTTTCCTCGAATAGACTACAAATGCTGCTTTTCAGTTTGCGATGTTAAAAGATATTAACCATTTTTCTACAAAATAATGCAAGTTAATCATCAAAAGAAAAAGTTCCATCGTGCACTCATTGACTTGGGCTGGCTGAAATGAATCGGGAAATAGCTTGTCGTATAATAGCTGTGGCTACACACACCTTGGGTTTGGGGCCTTTCTGAGGATAAATGGCTTGGGTTTCGTTCAGCTCAGCTTCCTGTTACCCTTGGGGATGCGGTTACACAGTAAAAGAACCCCCTCAGTGTAAAATAAAGAAAGCAATACTCAGTGATGCACGAAATCCAGGCATCTTACTTCGCGCTACAAGTAGGGTTGAAATTAGCCAAGCTTATCAGAGGACAACTCAGAGCACTGCAATTAGCTACGTTCTGCTTTATGATTGGCCAAGCCACCTCAGGGAGCAGATAAACCGTACTTTTCATTTCAGGAACTGTAATGGGAAGTTATTATTTTTTTTTTTTTTGGTGTATCCATGAATTGAAATAACCCTAGGGCAGTTTCGGTCTAGGAAAAGCGGTTACACGCAAAAACGCCCTTGCCCGTGGGCAAACGCTATTTTCCCATGGGTAAAAGGGGTAGTGTATTCACCACAGCTAACTTTCTTCGTAAACCCAGTAAGGAGGAGTTGTTACAAGTAGCTAGTTTGCTAATTGATATGATAAGATTTTTGTAGACGTTTGATTGGTTGTATTTGACAATTGCATACGTGCATCGCGAGATTTAATGCACGCAGGAATTAAGATGCGTAAGAGTTGCGCAACGCTCTTGTGGAGTTTCTTGAGTGCTCTTCAAACTTCGCAAGTGCTTAAAATCTCAATGAAAGCACAACTGACACATGGACTAATTGGTTTTTCGTAAGGGTAAGCTCTTAGATTTACGTTTTTGAGGTATTGTAGTACTTTTTTGGACTGAGTAAGAGTAGAGAACTTGTAAAAACAGTTGTTATTCCTAAAAGGTTCTATTAAACAACGTGACAATAGTGTTAAAATTTGAAAGTGGTGTAATGCTCTAAACCAGGAAAGCTGTAGTGAATTCTGGGAATTAAAACCTCGTTAAAAAGACACAGGTTGCCCGTTGTGGGGCTTTCCCATTTTTAAAGGTAATCAACGGAAACAGGTTAAAGGGCCTCAGATATGACGAAGGATTATTTTCAGTGGTTTGGAGTCTGAGCAGTATATAGGTTTTATATACTTAGCATTAAACTGTACCTTTGGCATTTTTGAGGAATAAGGAAATTTTTCTTCGCTGATTGCAAGTTTTCGGAGGAAAGCCTGTTCCGCAATTGAGCTTGAAAAATCGCAAAAAATTGCTTCTAAAATGGCCAAAGAGTGCTCAAATAGTAATCGATTTAAAAAAATGAAGGCTCGAAGTTGAAATTCAAAAGCACTACCTTGGAGATTTCCATAAGTGTTTTTTTTTGCCTCAGAACTGACCTTCCGTTGTTTTGAAATGGTCAAAGAACTATGACGCTAATGTTTTTCAAACAAAACATCAAATGCAAACTGAGTGACTCAGGCACATTTCAACCGCGCAGTTTGTGGCGATTAAAAAAAAAAAGGATCCCGGTTTGCTGAAAACTGTTGTTGCATACAAAATTTTGCCCTAACATTCCCCAAAATACGAAGAAAGAGCTCAAATGTTGCCTAAAATGCGAAAACTTGCTAAAGAAGCGGAAACAGTTGAAGTGCTCACGAGTGCTCGAAGCGTAGATTGTGTAAGTCCCTAAAATTTAAAGTTGTCAGGTGCAACTGGGAGAGGACTATTAAAGTAACCGCTGCGTCCTTGTGGAGACTGTCCTTGTTGCTTTAATTAATGTAACGTACGTAAGGGTTCCAGTAACACCAACTATAAGGTTTCAAGCTCATGATCATAGGTAATCCTAGGTATTAGAGTTTCCCTCGTCAGAAAAAAAACTGTGCAACTACAGTTGGAATGTCACCAACCATATGAGACCACAATATCAAGTCCCGACCTACCATATCAAGCATTAGGACCCAACTTCTGTCATTTTTAACACTTTTCAGCCTCCGTACAGTGAGTAAAAGTCACGAATATTTCGATGAAAATAAAAATGGAATTGAATTCTTAATCCCACCGTTGTATTTTACCCCTTTCTCAACTTATCAAATATCTATCGCCTTGGCCTTCAGTGGTCACGCTCTTAACCTAATTTCTGTGTTTCAAACACCCACTTACCCAGCACCGCAGCCTCTCCAGAAACCATCCGCGCCGATCGCTATGACCTAATCCTTCTCCAAAGAAGACAGCGAAAGAGAGAACAAGCGCACGAAAGTTCAGAGTAAAAGTTGTCTGAGTGCTTTTTCAAATGTACCTTTTATTGTGACATTTCAGTTTCTTTATTTATCAGTTTAATGTTATAGAAATGTTTCCCTGAGGATAAATCAATTGGAAACCAGGATTTTCAGTGGTGCCGATCACGTTCTCTAGATATGTAATATGCAAACCAATTAAAGGTCAACAATACAGCCCATCTGGAAATAAATGGTCTCAGTTTGGCAAATGCATGGTCATCCACTCTGCATAAATAAACAAAAAACAAATACATGAAATATAATGCTAGAGGAAGACTTTAGATACATGAATTTAGGGTTTAGATAGAAGAAACTCATGAGCTCCGCCGTTCTTTAAGCTTTGAAGTCGACAGATTATATAATAAGAAATATTACCAGCAACGTCATTACAGAGGCTAACAAATACCGGATGTCTGACAAGCACCGGAATCATAAAAGAAGGAGGGTAACCGGTTGACAACGATGGCTGGGTACATGGCAATTCCGATTGACGATTGGTACCACTAGAAAATGATGTCATTCCAATGGTTCTACTGGTCAATATGCATCTCATTAAGGGGACTTAGATCATTTTGTGGTGTGGCTGGGTACAGAGCAATTCCGATGGACCATTGGTACCAATGATACGATTGGTACCACTAGAAAATGATGTCATTCCAATGGTGGCAACAATGTCCAATCCAGATCGTTGTCGTAACATTTTTGCAAATCAACGTCCAATCTTTGCATACGGGAAGCCATGACTTTACAGTCGTTTTGAAAACCGGCATCAAGCCAGCGAAATGACAACGTCCTTTATTTTTAATAGAGATGAACAAAGTCACTTGAACTGCTACGTCCCTAGAGTGCCATCACGCCTCATCCAATAAAAGAGTGAGATAACAGTTAGGTGTCTTCATTTCCGAAATTATAACAAAGAATACCGAAAAAGTGAGAAAAGCGGATAACCCTTACAAAGAGTAATAAGACAATAAGAACAAAAAAAAATCGGAAAGTGAAATGAAATGTTGCTCACATAACGACGCGTGTTTATAAATCTGCTAATTATCGGCGTGCTCTCAGCTCACGGTTATACGATCAGTTGGAAGATGGCTATGATATCCTTATACCGAGAAGAAATACGACTGCTATCTCGGTAAGAAGTCGTAGAAGAAAGAAAACAGCTATTCCGACTGCTCAACGGCGACGCCCTTGTTCCAGAGAAATCGTGGCCTAACGATATTCGCTTAATTTCTGGAAGAAACCAATGGGTGATAAGGAGACATTCAAACTTTTGCTGTTTTTCCACGGCAACGGCTGCAACCCTGAATCATCAGCAGATGGATTCTGCTCGCTCAGTCCTGGGCCTCATCGCAAGCTACAGCCGAAAAAAGAGGGCGCCAAATACAATTTGTCAACGACAACGTTGACAGGAAAAGGCATCAATGGTTTCACTACGACATTGATTATAGTAAACTATTGTACCTCTATGGGTTACCACGACAAACCCGACGACAACAGTGACAAGTGACTTCAGTCACTTGAATATAAAACGGCTCTTTTAGAGCCACCAGATACAATAAAAACATATAATCAACAGCATGATATAACCACCTCAGTTTGAAAACCCTTCATTGAAGACTTGTTTGCAGTCAACTTTAAAAAAAAAACAGCTGACCTTAATAAGCTCTAAACCTGAGCCCAAGATATGGTCACGTGACACCGGTCAGTGCATACCTTGATTTGACAAGTGTCAATTGACCATAACGTGCATGTCCAATATCAAAGATGTAAGCTGTAAACAAGCGTGATACTGGTCACATTGGCATACATGGAGGGATGGACGTACGGACGGACGGTCGATGACGTCATGGCTATAAAACCAGAATTTCTCGCATCGCCTTGCATACGGCGGGAGCTACTGAAATTTAAACTGACCAATCAGAATTCAGCGAGCTGGAAAAACTGTGCTATCCTTGTGCTATCCAACGTCACGCCAATTGTTTACGTTCTTATTGGTTAGATCGGTGGATATTCGCTCAGCCTTCTTTTGTCACTCTCTTGACCGTTGCTTCTTTGAACTCAGCGAGACAGAAATGACGCATTGTTCTGACAATCAATTTGCCAATCCACTTTATCCAGTTTATGACATGGGCTAGCATGTGATTAACAACCAGGATCGCTTTTTGAACTTAATTCTGTAGAAGAAGAAGACGTTGCTGACTGAACATTTTTACGACGAAATCCCTTGGTTTGTTCAGCACTTTGATGTCCGATAACTGAGCCGCTCTAACGAGTGTTGGGTCAATCACATTTGGTCGTCTGACCTTTTGAAGTTCTTTCAGCTCTTGTTTGTGTGTGTCCATCATGATCGAACTTCAGGTGAATAGTGAGGGGAACAATTTTTCGTTCATCTGCTGTGCCAAACAACAAACAATCCTGTTGGGTGCTCCACGTGCTTGGCAAGTTTTGCACGACCATCGTCTATCAGATCTGGAGTGGAGTTTTCTTTCAGTGATTACAATTTGCGATCGTTCTACAAACATCCACGTAGCATGCAGCACTTTTTAGTGACTTGAGGATCCTGTTTTGCTGTTTCAAAGGGAGTCGTGCTTTCTTGAGCAGTTAATTTGTTTGTTCTTCAGTGCTTGTATTTTTTCGTGTGTTCGCCTGGTGTCGCAAAGTAACTTTGATGATTTGAAAGGACTTGAATCCTTAATTGAATTAGCGATTTTTTTTATTAAGGAACCAACAAGTGAATGGTACACAAAATTAGGAGAAACTGTTGGTTGAATGGACATGCAATAATTGTAGCCATAATTATCTACCCAGTTTAAGTACTAAGCTCAACAAGTTGTTTGGCTCCACAAGTTTCAGTTTCAGGCCAGGTACCCGAATTCACCCAGGTACTGGTACACTTACTACCATTGTTCTTTGGAAATTGAATAGCTCCTTGATCACCTGGTTGCTTGAGAAGAAACTTGATGTGTTTGTTCTCTACATTGGTGAATACGGCCACTAACTGTCCATTGTGGATAAACTCCAGACTAACTCTTCTTTTTATTTATTCTTTGTTCTTTGCAGGGCATCAACAATGGTTTCCCTTGTAAAATATTAGTTTAAAGGGTTTGTTAAAGCTGTTTCCCATTTTATAGGGCACTGTGGTTGCCAGATTCACTTTCAAACTTATCATGGAAACGTAAATCAATACCAGTGAAAAGTCAGTCCCTTGAAATGTTGATAGAAAATTAATTTAAATGCCTATTGAAACATCAGTTGAGGAATATTTTTTTTCATTCCCACTTTGTGAACCTAACATACATTGCTGCAGTTTGTTTATTGCTTGGTCATTCAATGTCTTGATCACATCAAATTATTTAATTTTTAGGTATTGTCTCAGACCACCATAGAGACACTATCTTTATCTAAAAACTTAACTGGTTGCTTTTTGGAGCCCTTTTGTGGCATATTTAGATAGGCAGGAAATGTTCCACATTTTATGGTAAATAGTTCTGCATGGTTTTAAGGAATATATTGCAGCCAAATCTAATTGAATATGAGACTAAAACATGCTGTTTCACATTTTGTGAATTTAAAGACTATTAATATTGTTTGCGCTTGTTTTAAAAGGCTTAAGGTTGGCGTTCAAAAGTGTTCCTTCAATAATCTTATTCTGTAAAGATTACCTTGGGAGAATTGGATTAAGGCCATTTTTTTCTTCTAGCTTCTTTCCCCATTGCCCTCTGAGAATGGAGTTGATTTGGTTTTGCCCAATGTTGAAAGATGAAACAATGCCTAAACCAGCCGCAAGGAATAATTCATAGTGCTTTTTTACAAACATGGGCATGAGGGTGCTCGTAAGCATCTGATCATGTCAGGCTATTATGTAGCCTTTAATTTACTCCCGTCGGACCCGTTTGACCTTTTAGCATCCTGTATAGTGTCCCTCACTCAAAGGATTAATAAATATGTATATGTATGTATGTACCATTGTTTCGCATGCTAAAATGTTGTTATA
>OX421452.1:35730684-35740684 GCA_949126865.1 Montipora capitata | reverse complement strand
CCTCAATCCTAAATAAGAAATTGCTGTGAATTACTATTAGGCCAATAAGAGAATCAACATCAAAGAGGCACTCCCAGGGGTTTTGGGGAAGAAGAGAACATGGCTAATTTGAACTGGGGAACAGAGGAACAATATCAAAATATTTTAGGGAACAAGGGAAGAAAACCAATTTAGATTTTATGGATCAAAAAGCTGGGACTGACAAGTTTGAAAGTAATTTGGGGAACAAGGAAACACAATCAAATATCTAAAGGGAACAAGGACCCCTCCCCTTTTGTCCCTTTCATCCAACAGCTCAAACAAGCGATTTCAACAATTTTTGAATGACCGACACGAAAAGAAGACTCTCTTAGAGAAATAAATTATTTATAATAACACTTGAGCATGCCAAACAATGCTCAGATGCTTACGAGCACCCTCATGCCCATGTTTGTAAAAAAGCACCATGAAGTATTCCTTGCGGCTGGTTTAGGCATTGTTTCATCTTTCAACATTGGGCAAAACCAAATCAACTCCATTCTCAGAGGGCACTGGGGAAAAAAGCTAGAAGACAAAAACTAGCCTTAATCCAATTCTCCCAAGGTAATCTTTACAGAATAAGATTACTGAAGGAACACTTTTGAGTGCCAACTTTAAGCCTTTTAAAACAAGCACAAACAATATTAATTAATAGTCTTTAAATTCACAAAATGTCAAACAGCATATTTTAGTCTCATATTCAATTAGATTTGGCTGCAATATTCCTTAAAACTATGCAGAACTATATTCCATAAATGTGGAACATTTCCTGCCTATTTAAATATGCCACAAAAGGGCTCAAAAAAGCAACCAGTTAAGTTTTTAGATAAAGATAGTGTCTCTATGGAGGTCTGACACAATACCTAAAAATTAAATGATTTGTTGTCATCAAGACATTGAATGACCAAGCAATACACAAACTGCAGCAATGTATGTTAGGTTCACAAAGTGGGAATGAAAAAAAAATTCCTCAACTGATGCTTCAACATGCATTTAAATTAATTTTCTATCAACAATTCAAGGGACTTTTAAGTGTCTATTCAATGGTATTAATTTACATTTCCATGATAAGTTTGAAAGTGAATCTGGCAACCACAGTGCCCTATGAAATGGGAAATAACTTTAACAAACCCTTTAAACTAACATTTTACAAGGGACACCATTGTTGATACCGTGCGTAGAACAAAGAATAAATTGAAAGAAGAGTTAGTCTGCAGTTTATCCACTATGGACAGTTAGTGGCTGCATTCACCAATGTAGAGAACAAACACATCAAGTTTCTTCTCAAGCAACCAGGTGTTCAAGGAGCTATTCAATTTCCAAAGAACAGTATGGTTGTGTACCAGTACCTGGGTGAATTCGGGTACCTGGCCTGAAACTGAAACTGAAACTGAGACTTGTGGAGCCAAACAACTTGTTGAGCTTGGTACTTAAACTCAATCGACAGTTTCTCCTAATTTTGTGTACCATTCACTTGTTGGTTCCTTAATAAAAAATCGCTAATTCAATTAAAAATACAAGCACTGATCATGAAGAACAAACTGCTCAAGAATGCACGACTAGAGTCACTGAAAAAGTACTGCATGCTACGTGGATGTTTGCAGAACGATGGCAAGTTGTAATCATTGGAAGAAAACTCCACTCCAGATCTGATAGACGATGGTCGTGCAAGACTCGCCAAGCACGTGGAACACCCAACAGGATTGTTCGTTGTTCGGTACAACACTAAGACTAATAAGACCAATCTTGCCCAAATACAACAACAATTTTGGCAGCAGGCAAGCTTATCACAAGCCATCGAAGTTGGCATAAAGCAGCATAGCGCTTCACCTGAAGTTCGATCATGATGGACACAAACAAGAGCTGAAAGAACTTCATAAGGTCAGACGACGAAATGTGATCGATCCAATACTCGTTAGAGCGGCTCATATCGGACATTGAAGTGGCGAACAAACAAAGCGATTTCGTCGTAAAAATGCTCAGCAACGTCTTCTTCTTCGACAGAATAAAGTTCAAAATCGATCCTGGTTTTTAATCACGGGCTAACCCAATCCATAAACTGGATAAAGTGGATTGCCAAACAAGTTGATTGTCAGAACAATGCGTGATTTCTGTCTCGCTGAGTTCAAAGAAGCGACGGTCGAGAGTCACAAGAGAAGGCTGAACGAATGTCCATCGATCTAACCAATCAGAATGTAAACAATTGGCGTGACATCGATAGCACAGTTTTTCCCGCTCGTTGAATTCTGATTGGTCAGTTTAAATTTCAGTAGCTCTCGCCGTATGCAAGGAAGGGCTTTAGATAGCTCTACGGCCGGTGTGGATAAGGAGAAAAAAATTGAAATTTCATCTTCAGGTGCTCGCGTCCTCCACGTGACCTCAAATTTGATTATTTCAGGTCGTTGGCACGACGAGTTAACACGACGAGTACGGCAAAGCAATGTATCACAATGTAAAATGCACGTGCAGGGCTTGCAGAGTTATTGTTTTTGCTAATTAAATAAACCTATTGTTACGTAGGGTTCTCGTAGCCGCCGTCGTCGCCTTGCTTAAGTAATTAGCTCCCTATAGTCGTGTTTATGTCAACCTTGAAAGATCCATTCACGGGACGAATCCAACTTCGTTTGTGTAGGTAACAAGAGCATATAAACCAAATTCCTTGATAAGAACCTCTAATTTTTTTCACTCCCGGATTTGAGCCTGAAAACGTTCTTAAAGGTGTGTGGTATACTAAGCTCGAGTACAAACCGAGTTGTTCTACAGTGTATCATGCAATAAGAAACATATTGTTACAGAAGGGTCTCTCAACACTTAATTTCTGCAGAATATTAATGAATGCAGAGCTCCATTTGAGGGCTGAGAATTTCTTGCGGTTTTAGTCAAGTGTCAAAGTTCCCTTTTCGTCTCAAGTTAAACCATGCGGAAGGAGTTGTTTACCAATGATATCGGACTCAATGAAAACTTCAGGACAATCTTTTTGCTATCACATGATATGACAAGAAAACATACATACGGCACACAGAGAAAGTTTGTATTCGCTATTTTCCCCATAATACACTTTGTTTGCCCCCCAAATTTGGCGTAAACCATTGTTTTCAAATGCTCTTGGGAATATGCAGTGTCCCAAGAGCATTTGAAAACAATGGTTTATGCAAAATTTGGGGGCCAAACAAAGTGTATTATGGGAAATGTGAACATAGCGAATGGGGAAGCGGATTGAAGGTAGAATGAGACGTGACGATCTTTGTCGTCGAGTGATTTAATTGATTAATTGAAGAAACTCTCTGTCCAAAGGAACTACCTAAAAATGGTTCTCATAATCTGTTTAATTCTATAAATTATTGAGAAGGTCACTAGGTTGTGTTCTTAAAGGGGTACTGTCATGCGATAACATGCGCATTTAGGTGTTTTATATAAGCGGTGTTAAGTATTTTGCATATTAAGTTATATAAGTGTCTTGTTCATTCGTATTCATCCTTCCTGTCTGTTTACGCCTACTAACCACAGTTTCGTTTTTGCTTTCGGTATGCCCAAGGAGCAGCAGCAGAGGTCTTCGGTTTCGACCGTTCCTGTTAATGACGACTCAGTCGCTGCTGTCAGCCCTACCATTAACCAGTTAATCCAGTCTTCCGTTGCCGAGTCTATCGTTGCTTTGACCGATAACCTGACCCAGGTTATCGAAGATCGTCGGGCGGTTTCGCCAGGCGGTTTTCGGAGGACAACGGTGTCGAACAAGCCGTTAAAAGAGCGCGTCGAGAAAGTTGCACCTGTAAGAGAAAAGGAAACAAACAGCAGTACGTTGAATCGTGTTGTTCAGGTGCTGGACAGGTTTGACGAAGCATCCGACGCTTTGAAAGCAAAATCCTACGGCAAGGTCAAAGTCGCTTTTGACGCAGGATCCTTCTCTTCAGCAAGCGGTCAGCCTAATCGAAGGGCTCTACGCAGCGCTTTAAGCTTTGGGCCTTGTTTTAAGATTAGTAGTTTTCTTTACTCTACACGTTAGACTTGCTTTGTTTTTAACTTCGGATTTATGGCGTTAGTCTCAGGCCATATCCAATATTCGTCAGGATTTGTTGATTATTTTCGTTTCTTGTTTTTCTATTAACTTTTGGTAAGTGCAGAATGCAAACATATCTGCGGTTCGCAGTTAGCAGATATTTGTTTTTTGCACGCTCTTATGCGGTTAATTAGGTGTTTTATGGTGTCTGTTTGCGTCCAGGTATTTAAGCGGTGTTACGTATTTTGCACAAGGTTATAAGTGTCTTGTTCCTTCTGGTCTGTGTACGCCTACTACCCACAGTTCCGGTTTTGCTTAATTTTATTGTTTCGCCCTCACCAGCTAATCAGGTTGATTTCAACATTTTTTGTTTTCATTTTCTGATATATAGTGCGGGGAATTCACCCACTTGAGTGCTTTTTGTTTTAAGTTTTCCGATTCTTCCGTTGTCAAAGATCAACCCGCGCCGTGCCTGACTAGATGAATGAGGGGACTTTCACTCTTCAATTGCGTGTGATTTTCTCTCCATTGGGTTTTGGGATGAATTTCGTTCCGGCAATGTTTGTGCAGGGATTAAAGGCCGTTTTAATTTCCTCCGTTTTTGGGCGTCTACGTTAGATGCTCCTCGCTCAGTTCACTCTCGATACCAGTTATCCAGCCCCGTGTTTTTTAAGCAATAATTTGTCGGCTCTTAGGCATCCCGACTTTGGTGTTCATGCTATTTCTGAGCTTTTGGTCAATGGCTGTATCGTGGAGCATAGTGAGCCTCCTTTTTGCATTAACCCTTTGCCGGTTGCGGTAGGCAAGATGCTTCACTTCGTGACCGATCTTAGGAACGTTTATTGCCATCTCGTTCGTTTTAAGTCTATACGTACGAGGACCTTCGCTCGCTCTCGCAGGATCTTCAGGAAGGGCATTAGTTCTTTACCTGGGACCTAAAATCTGGATACCACCTTGTTTTTGTCGGAAGCGGGATCTCTTTGGTCTCAATTGGCCTTCACGTCCAATTAAATGTTTAGGGGTCTATTTAACTTATGATTACGATGATTTTATTAAAATTAATTATAAACAACGACTCAAGAAATTAGAAAACACAGCAATCTAGTGGAAAGGGAGAGGTTTAACTCTATTTGGTAGGGCTCAGGCCCCACGTGTTTAAACGATGGATAGCGCTATCAGCCGGATAAATCACTATCCACTGGATAACTCAATTGGTTTTGTTTGTGTTTATCCGCTGGATAGTGATTTATCCAGTTGATATAGCGCTATCCATCGTTTGAACAACTGGCCCCAGATAATTAACTCACTTCTTTTGCCCAAATTAATCTATACATAGCAAGACTTTTTAGTATGTTTGTTGTTCCAGAGGAAATTATTAAAGAATAAAATAAAATTGTTTTCAAGTTTTTTTGTGGAGAGGTCAGCCTGAGGATAGGGTTATGAGAACAGCCATAATAAATTTGCCTATGAAAATGGTGGATTAATATTGAGAGTCTTAGATTTTGAAACTCTAGTACGAACTCTTCGCTTAGCAAGGTTGAAAAGGTTGTGCAGATGTAAAGAAAGTTGGTTGGAAGTCGTATCTTAATCATTTGCTAAACTCCTTATGGTGGATCCTTTCTCTTGTCTTGAGATAAGATGTAAGGAAGATGATGTCAGAAAGGGTGAAAACTGGGTTATAACAATATTTCTTTGATGTAGCGGTGGCCAAATGCAAACATTATTATAGAATTAATGCTTCTTGACTTGAAAGCTACTCTACCAAATGGTGCAAAAAGATTGCAGCAAAAATTTAATGTTACTCTGAAAGAGTTAATCGGACATCTACCTTCTACCTTCTACCTATTGGTTTCACTTCTGATTGGCGCGAGAACTTTGAAGAAATCGCTGAGTGAAGTAATAATAAACCAAAGCAATTCGCTGATTACTTTTGACACTGAATTGAAAACCACTCTAACATTGAATCTTTTAATGGTTGCTCCAGTTGCCCCCCCCCCCCCCCCTGATTTGTCCACTTTTGTTTTTTTTCCGACGAGAGCAACGAAACCGTCGGGGGCTTTTCCGCCACCCTCGATGGCTCTTGCCACCGGTATCTTCTCGAAGTCTTGAATGTTCGTCGGTGAATTGGCATAGTTTGATGGACCTTCACGGTTTAAGCCATTCGTCAGGGAGGTTTTTGTGCTTCCTTCCATACACGACATCATTTTTGAAGGCTTGATTAGGCATAGTTTGAGTCTGAATGAGCATAGTTTAAGCCTTACATGGCGTGCTTCGGGTTAATTTGGTCTCGTCGTGGTTTGTGCCTGTATCGGTATTTTTGGTTGTTGGTGCGGTAGTTGTTTGATTTTCACGATATTTTCTTTTTCTTTCAGATGTCCTGTGTTCCGAGATTTGGCATGAAGCAGCCTCACTGACCGATTCTTCGTTGAGTGACATGATTCCAGGCCTCTTTGATCTGCAATTAGATGCTAAGGCTCGGCCCACGGTGCTGGAATACAAAACTGGCTTGTTGCGGTGGCGCAAGTGGGTTCCGTCCAAGATTGGTGTTTCCGTTATTCCAGAAAAAACTTTTGCATATTGCACTGTTTCTCTGAATTAGCTAAGCGTTCGTCTGAGGATAACACCGGTGTATCTTTTATAGAAACTTTTTTAATGCTATTAAGAGGGGCCACGCAATGGCTGGCATCGAGGCTTATCCTGTTAGCCATCCATTAGAAAGGTTTGCTTCAAAAGGCTCCAAAAGAAAGCTTGCGCTCCCAGTTCAGCCTAAGGAGCCGCTGTCGGTTAGCACTGTACAGGTGTTTTTCTCCCAATGAAAATGTCACCCACGAGTTGTCCGTCCTTGGTCCCTTCAAACTTCATTAATTACATTTCGCCAGAGGCTTGGACTGTGAATCCATTTGTGATCCTCCTCCTCCTGCGTGATGCGCTGTTGGCTCGAGAGACCCTCTAAACTTGTATATACATATATAGATCCCTTGAGCCAACAACGCATCAACCGCAGGAGGATCGCAAATGGATTCACCGTCCAAGTTGAGGATAAATTGAGAGAAAGTTACGGGAAACTCAACACTGGACAACTTATGGGGAAAACTGTAATTGCCATCATATCATATATATCATACATCTTTATTTACCCTCGGATTCTTTTAGAGTAGCTTGGTGTAGCTAATATCTCCGAGCGTTTACCCTCCCAACCATGATACACCACAGAAGACAGACCACAACACCGGGAACTACATGCCCTGCTCTTTGCGACAAGTGTACGGGGTCTTTTACGTCCCACAGGATTATGAACATTGAAGGGTTGTGAGACGGGACCTCCGGCTTATCGTCCTTATCCGAGAAGACTAGAGAGTCTAACCAATTGCAAATGTAATTACAAAGGCAGCACTTTCTCCTCAGTTATTTAAAGACCCTGAGTGTTGGTCCGGCCGGAGTTGAACTCACGACCTCCAGCGTGACAGCCCGGTGCTCAACCAACTGAGCCACCGGTGCGCGGTCCTTGACAGGAACGACGATTCACAGGCGGACGAGAGAGAAAGAGACAATTTGTACAAGTTTAGAGGGTCTCTCGAGCCAACAGCGCATCTCTGACCCCCAGGAGGATCACAAATGGATTCACAGTCCAAGCCTCTGGCGAAATGTAATTAATGAAGTTTGAAGGGACCAAGGACGGACAACTCGTTTATTATATTTTCATTGGGAGAAAAACTTTTTATGCTGCATGAGCGGGATTTGAACCCACGTCTCCAGTTTTCCCCAGAAGTTGTCCAGTGTTGAGTTTCCCGTAACTTTCACTCAATTTCTCCTCAACTTGGACTGTGAATCCATTTACGATCCTCCTGCAGTGATGCGTTGTTGGCTCAAGGGATCTACTTAACTGACTCTTTACATTAATTACCCTTGTCCGCCTGTGAATCACATGTTGATCAAGCGTTATCACACAGAAAAACTGGCCCATTACGGAGTCCCACGTAAAAGCCACACATTAAGTGATCAATCAGCCATGTTGCCAGTTTGGTTGTCCTGATAGTGCAGTGGTCATTACACCCGACTAGTGATCAGGGGGACGTCGGTTCAAATCCCGCTCAGGGCAATTACAGGTTTCCCCAGACGTTGTCCAGTGTTGAGTAAATGTGGAGGTAGAGTCAACCTTCGCGTAAAGTGCTCAATGCTGTGCTATACATAAGTCAAAGGATTAAAGAGGACGCATCGATTGTCTGTGACTCTGACGTGGTTTCGCGCCTAAGCGCTCGTCATACAGAACTTTATTCAACTAAGAACATACCTTCTTATATACAAATTAGATAAGTAGCTAATTAATTCACCAATGCGATGATCTGGTCTACGTATGCTTCTGTTGTGCTTCTTAATTATGGTTTGTAGGTTGTCTGTGCAGCTATAACGGACGGAACCTACTATCCATACAGAAAGCCCAACAATGAAATTCTCTAGATCGACAGCAATTCCAACCATCTGCCTACAATAATAAAGCACCTACCGGCAGCCATCGGCCGACGAATCTCCGACATTTCCTCAAGCAGAGAACTCTTCAACAAAGCCAAACCACACTACGAAAGTGCACTTAAACAAAGCGGACACAACGGAAAATTAATGCACACTATACGCAAGAAACCTGTAACTCACACCGCACAGAACATCTGCAAGAACAGACAAAGAACACAATTTGGTTTAATCCGCCCTACAGAATGAACGTACAAACAAACAAACATCGGCAGAGAGTTCCTGAACCTCGTCTGTAAACATTTTCCGAAAAATCACCGGTACAACAAGATCTTCAACAAAAAAAACTACATAAAAGTCAGTTATAGCTGCACAGACAACCCACAAACCATAATATATTAAGAAGCACAACAGAAAAATCCTCGAAACTAGCAAGACACCCTCCACAAAAAGCAGCTTTAAATGCAGGAAAAAAAAAGACTGCCCGCTGAAAAACAACTGCCTCGCCTCAAGCGTCGTCTACAACGCCAACGTAACAACAGAAAGTGACACAACCAGAAAGAACTACATTGGACTAACAGAAGGAACTTTTAAACAACCTCTACACGCAGCACAAGCTTTTTTTCGGAACAGAAACTATTCAAACAGCAGGGAACTATCAAAACATATCTGGACACTCAAAGACAACAACAGCGATTTTACAATTAACTGGAGTATTTTAGCGACCGCTCCGGCCTACAGCAACAAAAGCAGGCGGTGCCACTTGTGCCTCTGGTCGATTGTGAAACCGTCGCCTTCAATTTGAAGAAAGCTTGAACATATTTCAGTAAGTTATTTATTGCAGGAAGAAAAATATTAAAAAGCTTGTAACAATTTTTAATAATAGGTCACTGACTCATATAAAAAGCGTAGAATATTACAAGTGAAGACATGCAACGTCTATATTCATTGAATTTTATTTGCATCAGGAAAAGAAAAAGTTGGCTTAAATTCAGACGTTGAGGTTGCGATTGTCAATGAAGACGGAACGGAGGTCGATGAAGATATCTTTGGGGAGCTTCCACCATCCACCATCTTCATCATAAAAGACAAAGTTGCTACTCCTGAAGACACAATGGGTGAAGACATTGAAACTATTCAGAAAGTTATTTTAACTAACTTATTTATTTTTGTAACTTATAACTATGTATTAAACATTACAAATATGATTGTTTTTATCTGTTTAAAAATTATGTATCTTTCGCATGAAAACTTGAATAAACTACTTTAAGCGGGCGTAGTATATTAAGGCTTAAAGGTAGATAAAACCCAGCAATGCTAGCACGACTTTATTCGACCTGCATGACCAATGCAATAAATGCGGTGTCTAAATTATGCGAGTGTAGATCTTCAAATTAAAGTATGTGGTTTCGATGGCAAATAAATAAACTCAATAAATTAACTAACAAAGCAAACTACGCACGTAGCAAGTACTTCACTGAGCAAATTTAGATGGAAAAAAGACATTCTTGTTATTTT
>OX421452.1:35715684-35723184 GCA_949126865.1 Montipora capitata | reverse complement strand
CTTCCAAATAGCTTGTTAGAGTGTTCATCCAGCGCAATGTCAAATGAACTTTGCAGTCTTTCTTTACTTCAACTGCAGATATATTTTCCATGTAAACAGAAAACATGTCATCCACCAGATTTCGCTGCCTCGAATATTTCTTCGATTAGCTTTCAAATGTTTCATGACTGGATGTTTAGAAAGCTGTTCTGATACGAAATTCCACCACATGGGACGTTTAGCCCCTAGTGTCATCAAAATTTCGTCGAGTTCCTTTTTTGTCCGCATCTTTCTTGCTTTTTTATTTTGACCTCCGCCGCGATTTGCTTGATGCTTTGTAGTGTTTTTGTTTTTTAATTTAAGTTTGCGGACCTCTCGGAAAACTAGCTTCCGACTAATCTACGGGTCTAAAAATAACTTTAGTGAAATTTACATATCCCAAGGGCCAGAGTTGGCGTTTCCGTCTCTGTTCCATTATGGCTCTTGCATCAACATAACATCGTAATTTATTAGTGATTCATATATTTTTCAGTAGTTTATTGTATGCTGAATCTGGGGTCCCCAATGTTAATTCTGATCAATATATACACCTAAATATTTTATTTGACTTTTACGCTCAATTTTATGTATATTTTCACCTATTCTAGAAGATGAAATTACCACAAAGTTGGTCTTTGTTAAGTTAATAGGTAGTTTGTTGGTCATGCAACACTTAAAAACTAATTTTAATTCTAATGTTTCATATGGGTGTGAGAATCACTTATATCTTTCAATGTGTACCTCACGACTTACCCTCTACCCAAGTTATTATGGAGACGTTTTCAAATGACTGTTGAAAGTAATTTCGCGATTGCAATTTCTACGCGTGGTCATTGGTTCACTGAAAAATCTCGCGCCAGTTTATCAATCAATGAAAAGGAAAACTGAAACCAATCACTTCTTGCAACGCGCAATCTTTCCCGCGCTTTGAGCAAGTTACAGATACGTGGAATAGGCTTTTTTCGATGTATTAAAATTCAGCTTGATAGTGAGGTAGTGAGAACAAAGACAAAGGAAAGTGGATGATATGTAAATATTTTATTTGTCACATTAATTCTGACGCACATTAATTAATTTCATATTAATTCCGAACCAATGCAGATATTTGCAAACGGTAAATGGCGTTTTTGTTCTTTTATGGAATTCTATGTGATACACTCAGAAAATCAAGGGGTAAAAATTTGATCATAGTACCACTTAAAGCTTTTTGTGATTTATGACATTTAAATAAGTCATCTACAGACTTAAAAGGGTGCATGGAATAAATGTGGTGGCCAATTTACATTATCAACTCGTTGATAAAACCACATTTTTGTATAGTACTACTTCCCCACGGACGCAGCACCATAGTTTCTTTAGAAACTTACCCCTTCATTCATTTATTGATCATATAACTGGATTGGTGATAACGGTTTAGAAGTAAATGTAGAAGTTGAACGGTCGGTTTATTATCGTATCATCGGCCGGCTCCCCGGCTCCCATCGTCAAAACCTGAAATTATTGGTTATTTCACGTTGTTGTTCACACAGCACGGCAAAGAAATGGACTGAAATGCGTGCAGCACGTGCAGCACGATTATTTTCTTTCCGAAAACAATTAGATTCTTCTCTTTTTGCACTATCGTTACCATAGCCGTGCTGAGGCGCACGCGCAACATCAGTTTCCTTTGTTTAGCCGTCGATGCTTAAATTGCCTAATATCACAATGCCGGGGCCTGTTCACATGGAGTTGGGGGACCCCGGGTAGATGAGGGACCTTGCTTCGGTGGGGTAACCAATCTCTCCTTTTATCTTGATCGTGTTCACATGAGAGTTGGGGTACCTCAACAAGGCGGTAACCCGGATCGTGTAAAAGTTTTCTCCATGTGAATGCTGAAGCCTGACTGGGGTGACATCCATCTAGCAATTTTTGAGCTTAACGACCATGGCATAGCATTTGGAAACCTCACCCCAGTGCCCCGGGGACATAAATACCTTGTAGGCAGGGTACCTCACCTACCCGCAGTCCCCCACCTGCATGTGAACTGACCCTTAGTCGTACCAGTATCCTTAAATTGTTTAGTCTGGGAAGTAACCCTAACTTATAGGGATTACGTTGAGATACAATGTGACAATAGGGCTTTAATAATAAGATGTCAGTACACGGCTGAAGTCGTTCAATATTTTGCAGCTGGCAATAAAGACTTTTTATATTAATGCGGTATATTTACCCTTTTAAGATACCGTGACGGTCCGATTGTATGGACAGGGTCTTTATTATTTGTGTTATACTGGGAGCTATGATCAGTATATTACAGCCGCCGCTGCAGGAACAGGAATCTCTCTTGAGGTAAGAATTATCTTGAATGTGACCCATGAGAAATTGTGTTTGTTGAGTGCATGTCCGAAATATTAATTTAGCGCAATACTCTCTGAATTTAAAGCCAAATGATTGGTCTGAAAATCTCTCATCACCTTTTTCATCCAACCAGAACTTTGAACTTATGTCCAGAAATGGGCGTGATTAGATGCATGCCCAATTTTGACATCCAACATGAAGTGTCGAACTTTGCGGGGATTATATCCTTACGCATTGGTAGGCGACATTTCTTTCTTTGGAGATGACGCTCATGTAGCTGTTGCTTTTGAACTCGAACCATTCTTTGAAACTCCGAGCAGCGAGAGGTAACTTCGCCTTCATCCACCAAGTTTGTGCTAGGAATCCTTTCGAGACAGTCCCGTGTCTTTTTTCTCTTTTTAAAAAGAGCTCTTGACACCTCACTGTAGAAATGAACATTTCTCATCATTTGGTTACATGAAAAAAATTGCGCAGATCCGTTCAGCAGGGGACCATGTTGTAAAAAGAGGGTCAAGAGAGGAGGGTTGTGAAATATATGGGGACCAAGTGCACTTGATTGGCCGAAAATGGATGGCATCACACAAGGGGATTGGTTGAAAAGGATGACGTCACAGGGACCTAGAACCCTCACGGTAAAAAAAGAATGGAAACGAGACCATCTTTAATCATTTAAAACAAGACAAAAATATGTTTTTTTTACGAATGAAACGATTTAATAAAAAACAAAAGAGCTATTTACAATCGGAAACGTGGGAGGCGGCCTGGTGCCGAGCCTCATCCCAGTTTATCCAATTCGCATCCAAAGGTTGTTGAAAGCAAAAATACAAAAGTCAAACTAGTCCCAGTCTCTGAATGCGTCCTGTATTCACAAAGTAGGGAGGCCCGAGGACCCATGCATTCAATACAGAAATGCACAGTAGCACAAACAACCTTCTTTAGTATGTAAACATAAAAATCTTTCAGTTGTCATCATCATCATTATCATCATCATCATTTTGTTTTGGGATCTCTTCATCTTGGGATGGGACGCGGTTGGAACATCCTGTTCAATAAAAATTTCTTTCTCTCTACAGCCTCGTCTGTAACCTCTTCAACATCCATCGAATCCTCCTCCAGGAAGCAATGTCGGGTTTTTATAACGTCTTTGTGCACGGGATCATGCTTTAGACGTTCAAACCAGTGGAGATAGCGCAAGTAAAGTGGTAACAGGGCATTAAAAGCTCTGGCCTCAGCTATCGTTTCAGAGACACCCTCCTTCAAGAACTTGTTGACCTTTTTGTCATATAGGTTGAACTCAGAGACTGTTCCAGCTCTTGGCGCAGAGTTTCCCAGGGATCTTGGTCATCCAATTCGCGATCACTAACGTCTTCATCCTCAGACTCGATGACCATGTCCGAGCCCGAGTATTTTTCTTCCTCTTCGTCTCGGTTTCGCTCATCGTCTTCTTCACTTCTCTCTTCCGACGAGGGAGCATAGGTTGGTGCGTCCTTAAATATGTCCCCATTGTTGCGTCTCCCACGGGTTCCTCGTCTATGTGTTTCCAGCAACCTCGCCTCTCGTGACGGTCTCTCTTGTAAGCTCGACTAAACGGTTTGTGGCAGTAGCAGCAGAAATGACCTATACGCTCACCCAAAGAGATTGCTCGGAATGATCATCATGAGCTCGACGTCTGCTTTTATACTCATTGTGAGTCACGGAGCGAGTGACTCAGAATGAGTAACTATAAGTTACTCATCAGCCCTTGGAGTTACTCCCCCAAAATGGGTTACTGAGCGGTACTCGCAGTCACTCCCTCAATTTGAGTAATTCGGGGTTGCTAGGGGTTTCTCCCCCAATTTGAGTAATTCAGGTTTGCTTATGAGTTGCTCATTAGTTTCTCATTTTACTCATGGGTTGCTCTTGAGTTGCTCCTCGGTTGCTGATTTTACTCATGGGTTGCTCATGAGTTACTCATCGGTTGCTCATTTGCTCATGAGTTACTACTCATGGGTTGCTCGGAGTTACTCATCGGTTGCTCATTTGCTCATGAATTTCTCATTTTACTCATGGGTTGCTCGGGGTTACTCCCTCAATTTGAGCAACATGCGTTTCCTGGATCACTTGTTTGGTCTCCCTTGACTAAACAAAGCCGACTTTTTAGCGTTCTGTTCCTGAAGTTTGCACCGCCCCACACCGCATTTACGCAAAAATTTACCATGTTTTTATTTGGGATCAAGAAAAACACGAGCTTATTCCACGTAGTTCTTTTTATTATTTGATTCGAGACGATTCATAACACCCTATGTTCAATGAGGAGTCTTGGCTTATTCAGCAAGGGTTTTATTCGGTTCGAGGCGCGTGGACTCTGTCTCGTCCGTTGAGCAAAGTGGGATCTCTCTGCTCGTGTTTTTCTTGATCCCAAATATAAACATGGTCAATTTTTGCGCAAACGCGGTTTGGGGCGGTGCAAACTTCAGGAACTTCTATTGTAAATATTGTATATATGAAACCGTCTTCATCAGGAGAGTAGTTGCCCTTATGGGGATATACCCTCTCCACTTTTTTTTACTTTCATTTTTCAACATTTCAAATTCATAATTTTCTTGTGTGCTAAAGAGGGATGACTGCGTTCTGGGCTCGGTTTATAAAAGCCGATTAACGCTAATCCTAGATTAAAAATTAACCAAGGAGTTTATTTCTCTACCCCCAAATGCTGTTCAACGTTGATATTGTGCAAAACTTTATATTAGAAGAGGGCAATCTTGAAAAACAAAAATAAGCAAAAGAAACTGTCACCAAAAAGTTGAAAGCATGAAACAAAAGTTTACGCTAATCCTGGATTAAGTCAATCTGGTTTCGAACACTGACCGGGAGGGGCCTGGCTCTCTGTGACGCAATCTCTCTCTCGAGCGATGTGACGTCAATGTTTGAATATTGAATTTCCTGACCGCTATCTTTTTATCCAACATGGTTACGCAAAACCCACCAACCTGTTTCCTGAGGGTTTGCAGCAAGGGAGGTGTCTCGTGTCTGTGACGTCATCGTTTGAATTTTGAATTTCATGCCTATCATACGTTTGAATTTCCCGCAAAAATTTGAATCCACCAATCAGCACGTTCCAATTCCAACCGTCAAAAGGGACGCGAACGAGCCTACACCACTACTCGTGAGAACAAAAATCGGCAAGAATTTGTGACGCTGGAATTACCTGGTGATATATAACCTCGTCTAGTTCCTTTCCTTGACTTTGCGGAAACAATGATCAACCTCAAGAGTTGGACGATTGTGATCTTTGTGTTGAATTCGCACATTTCTTGTCGACTTTTATAACACTTGAAAGAAAAAAAAAACTAACTAACAAAACAACAATCCCATGTCTTGCCGTCATTTTGCCACAGACGCATCCAGTTGTTAGTAACACGCAAGGTAACTTGATCCCAGGCGGCCGCTGAAATCGATGTCACCGTTCGATTTTGCGATTTACTTTTGCAGCCAAAAGACCAATAGAAAAATTGAACGTAGCAAAAACCTCCCAAAATATTTTTCGCTGATGATAACTTTTTATGTTCGCTGCACAAAATTTATGTTGTTTTCGTGTCGCAAATTTTGTTGCTGATGGCAATCGTTTTTTCGGTCAGTATAAAATGCAGACTGCAGACTGCAGATTGGGTATAAAATGCAGACTGAGGCCTAAATTGTCGCATCGTTTGATACGCGATATATTTTCAATAATAGGGTCACGACAGTTCGAAGAAATAAACATAGCCTCACTTACCTTGGGGAAAAACAGCGAAAAGATCGTTAACGAAAACGGTAAGCAAAGCAAATTGTTTTCAGTGAACTTGCCCAAATAACCTCATTCTCGGGAGTATCATATTTGTATACGGCGTACTTGCCCCAGTCTTTCTCGTTGAACTTCGCCGTATGAGTCCCTGTAGATCGTTTTCACTGTCACGCACGTATTCTGTTTTGTCGTTGTCGTTCTCTTTCGCTCTCCTTTCGTTTGTGTTCTAGTCATAGGTCCTCCAGGCATCATGCAACCTTATCAGAGCTTCTAAAGTTATGCCAATAATTGCAATACAGAGAAAAAAGCTGCTCCAAACAATTTTAAAATAAAAACTCAGCTTTAAGTTTACATCCCTCCGATGATTGACTTGAATAAACTGCGTAGCCACCAGTGTGGACCACAGATATCATGATATGTCAAACTGGATTAAAACCATCGAAAAATGCAAAAGAAAACATTTTCCAAACCGCTTTCCACGTGAACACGAAAAGCGTTGACTATGTAAGAGCTATAGTTGACGTAGTATTGCCGTATAGCCGCGTCGAGCCACAGAAAGCGCGCGAAAAATGAAGCCTCGTTTATGTTAATAGGTGAGTTAACCTGGATTGAGCTTGCAATCCAATCGAAAACCCGTTTCTGGTCGGCGGTCAACTTCAAAGCACTTTTCATGACACGGATAAAAATAAAACGGAGAAATGAAACGCAGATTCCGACTGGGTTTGGCAACCCAGTAAAAATCAAAAAAAAAAAAAAAAACAACGATAGTCGTACTCTTTTAAACCTCAGGAAGACCAAACAGACTAAGAAATAAACACGGATTGATGAGGAAACAAGCACAGAATCCAGAATTCGTTAAGTTACTCTCGGCTAACGTTTGCCGTTAGCAGTCTGCGAAAGGCATTTTAGTTTCGAAAAAAGTCTTGCTATATTTATGGTAACTCGTCAAAAATCAGATGAAGGGAGAAATTTTGGTTGGATGAATGCCGAAATTTTACTATGCATTGAAACTGCTATTTACACTGAACTTGAGCCATATTCAAGCTGAGCATGAATTTTCTTCCGCTTTCATCGCAACTGTTTCATTTGGTTTTATGTCGATTGTGACATAAATATATGTTTATATAACGCAGTTCTTATTTCCTTTCTGCCTCCGATCACTGTTATCTCGACCTCATGCGAGAGACTTTGTAAAAGCCATCAATTGAAACATGCACGATGCCTGACTACATACTCTGAGAAAAAGGAAAGCAATGACCGGTTTTGTGATTTCAGATTAAGTCTGGTTTTGTTCATCAAATATTTTTTTCCGTGATTGCGGTCTAAACGGCAAATAAATCGCTTGATTGCCTGGTTACACCAAGCCGGAACTTGGGGGCAGT
>OX421452.1:35705684-35710684 GCA_949126865.1 Montipora capitata | reverse complement strand
TCTCGATAGTTAAAGTAAACTTTGAGTAGCAATCAAAGTTTGAAGAAAGGATACAATTCTATTCTCTATCGCTGCGCTCAGCCGAATAAAAAACATTCCCCATGTAAACACTAGAGACGATAGGAGGGAGACGACCAGCCATCTCCACCAGCCATTTTATTCACTGTTAGTCGTACCTTAAACAACCCTATCCGCCTAAGCGTGTCGCGAACCACAACCCACAAAAGGGAAGTCCGTTAGCGATACAGTATACATGGTAATTGTTACTATGACAATCGGGCGTTTGCAGACTAATTTAGAAGTGGTTAAGCAGGATACGAAAAACCGGTGAAAAAACCCCTGAGAGAAAAAGCCCGGAAACGTATTCTCCAAACCAATGCTAAACCACCTTAACCTGTGGAGTTTAAAGGTTGACAATAACACTATTACATTAAATATTATTTATAAGTATACCGATGTGCGAAAAAATTACCCCGAGCAAAGTTCTCAAGTGGCTGATTGTAATTGACGTCAAATGAAATCGGAGGAGTGGTTTAAATAGGCAAAAAGGTGCGAATGTCTAGCATAGCATGCGATGATGTGAGTACCCATGGGAAATTCATTTCTATACTCTATCGCTGCGCTCAGCCGAATAGAAAACATTTTCCATGTAAACACTAGAGACGATAAGAGGGAACCGAACAGTCATCTCAAAACACAAAGCAGGGGAGCGAGGAACGGTTGAACAGGATAATAACTAAATACCTATATTAAGACTGACAATCAACTGATGGTTAATGTCCTCACGACAATACAAATCTTTGGCCTTATCTGTCTTCCATCTACCGTGCTTCTTAACCATCCGATTGGGCAGATCATTATTGATGGCAGCGGAAGCTCCGCCGATTCTAAAGGAATGAAGGCCAAGTTTCGAAGTATCGAGCCCTATCGCTTTAAGCGTAAGTAATATAACTTCGCGAGCTCTCGTGTAGGAAAGCTTAGTGCTGGGTCGGAGAAAATCACCCTTAATCTTACTAAACCCCTAAGGACCTAAACACGAAATCCCTTGAAGTATCTTAAGTGCATGCTGTGCGGGCAAGGAGGCCTACCGGTCCTAGCGACCAATCTCGTACAACCTTCAGAGTACTGATCGGTCTTACCCTTAGGTATGTACAAGGAAAAGTACTGATCCTTAATATCTACGTCGCACCACTTTATATTAGAGATCTCGTCATAACGAAGAAAAGCCGAGAACGCAACTAAACAAAGACATTCATCCCTTGTATCGGACAAACAACCACCCGACGAGGCGAATTGAGATACCAACCTCTGAATGTGATCCGGCAAAATAGGCAACCTATTTCGATGTCAAATGGAAATAGAAACCCGCCTTTTGCAACCTTTGAGGACGAGTTTCAAGAACTTTGAATCACAAGGATTCGGCACTCTGCATGAATTATGGAAAGACTGAAGTTATGCGGGAAAACGAATAACCTGATTGTACCAAATTAAGAAGGTACAAAGCCACATGGGTCTTATCCGCCGGGAAGTACTTGCATTCCGGAAAGAGCAAAGTCCAGGCTTTCCGTTTCTTGAAACAAGAGAAATATATTTTTGCAGTGGAAAAAGCTCTGCTACTGGCGAGGACTGGAGGGATCTGTCTTGCTAAGGACCGCAGCTCCGGGCTAGAAAGACCTCTGAAATGATTTGTAAGGAAATAAGCAATAAAATGTGCCCCAAAAGTAGAAATGTTGTGAAAGAAGAATCAATTAACGAAAATGTGGAACAACCGTCGCCAACCGACGGTAATACGGCCAATACGCTCATGGCGAAATCAATAACGACTTTGTGCGTCGACGCCCGTGGCGGAATTAATAACAACTTTGTGCACCCTCGCACATGGCGGAATTAATAACGATTTTTCATCCTCACCCATGGTAGAATTAACAACAACTTTATGCACCACCGCCCATGGCAGAATTAATAACAACTTTGAGCATCCCCGCCCATGGCGGAATTTATAACAACTTTGTGCGACCCCCGCCCATGGCGGAATGACAACTGCGTAACAAGAAAAACTAGAACGCGGCCCCTTCGGGACAAAAATCCGCGATATATCTGCCAGTCGAAGCCGAAAAAACCTTCATGTAAACCAAATAATCACCCCTGTCGGACTTCAAACCCCGTTAGGGAGTACCAGCGGTAGTATGCGAATTGATTGATTGATTGATTGATTGATTGATTGAATGATTGATCAGTTTATTTACCCCTCTTGCAGCTACAGCTGAATTACAAGGGCACCAGCAACTATATTATTGATATTTATAAGCACAAAAATTGTTCATCCGTTCAGTCCTGGCAACTACTTTAACACTGCTATTTACAACAGAGCCAGAGCGAAGAGTATACCCATGGTGGGTTTCAGGGGGGATGGGTATTATGTTTGAAAGAAAACCTTTATCTCGGAAATTCTGCATTAACTTTTGGCATGATTTATCCCGCCTTTGACTGATCAAGGATCAGCAAGCCTGAACGGCTAAGGGAATCACGACTTGGCAAGTTTTGCGTCCGGATAATAAATTCTTTTGAGAGAGAAAACACACGTTCGAAAGGGTCAAGAACATTGCTACGAGGCGTTAAGCCGCACGACGAGAACCGAAGATCGAAACCTAAACGGAGAAACAATAGTATGTAATCTCGATGGAGCAAAAGTGCTTGAAGGATCGGTGAATTCGAGCACCTGCTTAACCGAAAAACGAGAGCCGAATCTCGAGAACAGAATGGGCCAGAAAACTGCCGAGAGCCACTTAGGAACTAATAAAACTCCGCCCGCTCTAGAAACCTCTAGGTGCAAAATGGTACGTGAAATCAAATACACCGGCGGAACGAGCCAATTGTTTTCAGCTGCCCAGCTTATGCTAAACGCATCCACACCTTCCGAACCTGGAAACCAAAATTTAGAGTAAAATCTAGGACACTTGGCTGTGTTCAAAGATGCAAAGCGGTCGACTGAGAAGGGTCCGAAAATTGAACTAGCGTAGTCGAAAATTTCGCGAGAAACACACCAGTCGTCATAATCTATAATCCTTCTCGTGCATGGAATCGGCAAACTCAATCATCGATCTTGGAATCCAAGCAACTTCAATGGAAATGTTGTGAAGAACACAAAACTGAAAAATTTACAATGCGAGATCGTGGAGACGAAGAGACGTGCTACACTTATGGGCGATTATATGGGCGTTAACGTTATCCGTGTACACCTAGACGGTTTTGCCTTGAATAAAGGATCTAATTATAAAGGACTTGAGTCCGTAGAGGATGGCTAATAATTCTCTGCTATTACTATTTTGCTTTGTCTGAATGGAGGAAAAGGCCTGAAAAAACAGCTCGAATTCTTGAGAATCCACGCGTAAAGCATGACCTCCTAACATTTCTCACGGTGATAAAACCTAATTCAAGGAGGTAGGAAACAGCTTCGAAAACAAAGCCAGGGTGGTTTTTGGCCGACCTGTTATTGCCTAAACGAATGCTAGGAGGTGTTGTCTCAAAAGGGATGAAATATCCATGCTTAATCACGCTCAAAACCCATTCTGGTGCTCCAATATCTATCCAAAATTGAATATGCGCTCGTAAGCGCCGTTTAACAGCTTTTAACAATAGGCGTCGCATTGTCCTGCTCGTACTCATGCAAATTTTGCCCGAAAAATTCGAGTAAATCATTGTTACACTTATCTGCCATTAGACCCTCCGTTTCCTCTTCAATAGAGCTATTGGTCAAGCTCCTGGACAATTCCCTGGAAACATCCGCGAACTGCGCGGGAACATCATGGGCGGGCGATGGTAATAGGGCGGAGAGGAACTCGTGGTTATGTTAAGGCGAACTGGACATTCACGCCACCAAAAACTGGAATTTCCGCCGAAATGACAGGATCCCCTCGGTTGGTCATGCTGCCTGAACTGTGACGACTGGTTGGAAAGTCTGAAGGGATTTCGCTGTCCCGGGAAGCGACCCGCGTATGAAGAATACTGGAAACCTCTGCTCTGAGACCGGTCCACATTACGTTTGTATTTGTTACGGCCGCGCTCGCGAAGCGCCTCCTTCTCTGCCGCGCGGATTTTCTTATCGTCTTCGGAGTTTAAGGCCACGGGGTTACTTTCGTAATGTTTTACCGTCAGCCAGCCGGCCTCGGAGGAGTTTGCGATGCGGATTTTGCGATTCCTTTCCTCCAAGAGACCAACGGCTTCTTGAATCAGGTCCTTGTCTTCAACGGAACTCATGGAAAGCGCGTTCTGCAACTTGTCGGGGACACCCGAATTAAACTTAAAGCTGAATTTTTCATTACCGGCTTTCTTGAAAGAGATGTCCGCACCTAGCTGCAATTGTGTCGATATCTGGTGAGTGGATTCTGCTGCCTGAGTGGCCTTGCGAAATTGCTCTGAAAGTTCGGTTTTATGCTGACTAAGCTGCTGTAATAAAAAAGTCTTAAATTGGTCGAGGTCCTCTCGAGTAGCCTCTTCGTCGGTCATAATTGGGAAAAACAGCGAAAGGAAAGACTTTGCCACCGAGCAAGATTCTCAAGTGGCTGATTGGCGTCAAGTGAATGATGTGAATCGAGGAGTGGTTTAAATAGGCAAAAAGGTGCGAATGCCTAGCATAGCATGCGATGATGCGAGTACCCATGGGAAATTCATGACAGTCCAGTCATTGAACATTACTAACAGCTGTACTAATGGGAATCGTTACATTTCTGGCTTAGCAGACATATTCTGTTACGTTTCTATCTTGTTAAAACTAGCCGAAAATTACAATGAATATAAGAAAGGTCAGTTCTGAGATGCTACGTTACATGTAAGCGTCAAAATTAATAGTTCACAGTCGAGGCTACTTGTCGTTAAAACAATTTTAAACCCACACATAGCGCACGCTTCTTAATAACAGCGGTTGCACAAGTAAAAGGAACAGCAACTCCTTCAATGTAATCACAATTTCGGGAAGTTTTATTTTCTTTTTAAGGGAATGT
>OX421452.1:35685684-35703184 GCA_949126865.1 Montipora capitata | reverse complement strand
TACAATCCAAAATAGGAAAATTTACAAGGAGCAGAAGGATGATGGATCTTTACAATTTTCAGGTAAAAACTATATTAAAACTATCTTAAGATATTAAAACTATATTTCCAGGTAAAAGACTATATTACATGCTAATCTAAGTTATAACATTTTTTAAAAAGGTATGTTTTCGTATAGGTCTTAGAACTTGGTAACGAGCTACTCTGTCTGATAATGTCGGGGAGAGAGTTCCATAAAACACCTATGGCCATAACTTACTAGCTTGACGGGTGGTATTTTTAGTAAATTTTTAGAGGAAGATCTCAGATTCCTAGTTGGTGCATAGGGCTCTAATAGTTCAGTAATGTAACTAGGAGCCTGGCCATTAAGCGCTTTATAGGTCAGAAGTAGTATCTTATAGTTAATGCGCTGTTTAACTGGAAGCCAGTGCAGCTGCTTTAGGACAGGCGTAATGTGGTCATATTTCTTGGTACGAGTAATAATGCGGGCTGCGGCATTCTGGACATTTTGTAAGCGATATATTAGAAAGGTGGGTAGCCTATACAATAGTGAGTTGGCGCTATCAAGCTTAGAGGTAATGAAAGCGTGGACCAGCTTTTCAGTGTCTGCTGGAGATAAACAGTCTCTTATCTTACTAATATTCCTGAGGTGGAAAAAACAGGCCTTGCAGGTATTGGTAACATGCTTATCTAGTGACATGTGCTCATCGAAGATAACTCCAATGTTCCTTGCAAAAGGGGATGGCTTGATCCGTTCACCAGACACATCGATGCATTCTATTGATGGGGGTGGGCGGTGTCGTGACCTTAGGACCAGTAACTCCCTTTTTCCTCTGTTCAGTTTAAGCTTCTTGCTTACCATCCACGAGTCGATTTCGGAGACACACGCTTCTATCTTAGCTATGGAACCGGCTTGTTCAGCGGGGGTGGGCTTAAATGAGAGATAAAGCTGAGTGTCGTCGGCGTAGAGATGCCGTCTAATTATGTCCCCGATGGGCGACGTGTATAGCAAGTACAGCATCGGCTCTAAAACTGATCCCTGGGGAACACCTTAGCGGAGTTCTTTCACTTTTGATTTGATTCCATCAATCATCAGAAACTGCTTCCGATCTTGAATATAGGATCGCAACCATTTTAGCGCATTTCCTTTCACACCGTAGCGTTTTGACATTCTTTCCAGTAGCAACTCATGGTCGACGGTGTCGAACGCTGCAGACATGCCCAACAGCAGCAGGACAACGCATTTCTGACTGTCTATTTCACAGAGAATGTCATTTTGCATCTTCAAAAGAGCAGTCTGTGCTGTGAAAGCATTTATAGGCTGACTGAAGATTCCTCCAGATCATTATCACGTAGGTAATCACTCAATTGACAAGCTACCGCCTTTTCAATTATCTTTGATACAACCTTCAGATTTGAGACAGGTCTGTTTTTGGATAATCCTCAGAATCTTGACGGTCTGCCTCTGTTTGGTTGCGATCCTTGTGTGCTCTATGCCAGGAAAAATCTCCATTTCTGTCTGTCTGTCCCGATGATGTCCCCGGAGTAGGCGGTTTTTATGTTAAGACCTGTTGACCGTGTAATACCAACTGCTGATAGATTTCCTAATGTTTTGACGTAGCGCTACCTGAAAGCCATTGATTTCATGCCCGGTGAATGATGACTGTCACACTTTATTGGGAGTTGAAAGATGTTAGGAATTCCCCTTTTTTATAGATTTCCCCTTTTTAGTAACTCCTCCTTTTAGAGATTACCCCTTTTAAGAGTTTCACACTTTTAGCAATTCGCCCTTTTAGAGATTCCCTACTTTAGTAATTGTCCCTTTTAGAGATTCCCTATTTTAGTAATTTAACCCTTTACAGATTCTCTATTTTTGTAATTCCTCCTTTTAAGGACTCCCTACTTTAGTAATTAACCCTTTTTAGAGATTCCCTACTTTAGTAATTCCACCCTTTTAGAGATACCCCCTCTTAGTAAATCGCCCTTTCAAAGATGCCCCTTTTTAGTAATTCCCCCTTTTAGAGATTCCCCTTTTAGTAATTCCCCCTTTTAGAGATTCCCTATTTTAGTAGTTCCCCCTTTTAGAGATTCCCTATTTTAAAAATTCCCTATTTTAAAAATTGCCCATTTTAGATACTCACTATTTTAGTAATTCCCCATTTTAGAGATTCCCTATTTTAGTAATTCCCCCTTTTAGAGATTCCCTATTTTAGTAGTTCCCCCTTTTAGAGATTCCCTATTTTAAAAATTCTCTATTTTAAAAATTCCTTTTTTTAAAAATTCCCCATTTTAGGTATTCACTATTTTAGCAATTCCCCATTTTGGAGACTCCCTATTTTAGTAATTCTCCCTTTTAGAGATTCCCTATTTTAGATATTCCCTATTTTAAAAATTCCCCCTTTTAGAGATTCCCTATTTAAAAAATTCCCCCTTTTAGAGATTCCCTATTTTAAAAATTCCCTATTTTAAAAATTCCCCCTTTTAGAGATTCCCTATTTTAAAAATTCCCCATTTTAGAGATTCCCTATTTTAAAAATTCCCTATTTTAAAAATTCCCCATTTTAGAGATTCCCTATTTTAAAAATTCCCTATTTTAAAAATTCCCCCTTTTAGAGATTCCCTATTTTAAAAATTCCCTATTTTAAAAATTCCCCATTTTAGAGATTCCCTATTTTAAAAATTCCCTATTTTAAAAATTCCCCATTTTAGAGATTCCCTATTTTAAAAATTCCCTATTTTAAAAATTCCCCATTTTAGAGATTCCCTATTTTAGTAATTCCCTGTTACCCGTTCCGGTTACCCGTTCCGATTCCCCGATTTAGGAACAAACAAGACGCTCTTTAAAGCGTTTACCAAAAATACCATGTTGCGGAGAAGTAGGGTGATACATTTTGGAAGAGTTAGAAACAAGCTGCAAGGATTGAGTAGACTAAAGCGATGTTCAAATTTGCTACGTACGGAACAAAAGAGGTGAATGTTTCTGCAGCCAATTGAAGTCTGGAGGGCTCATGACAACAGGTAACGTATTCAAATCAAATCAAATGAAATCAAGGACGTTCCCCATGTAAAATAAAAGGAAGTTAGAATACAATTCAAAATCTAAGAATTATTAAGAATTGGCTGGAAATTTACAAAATTTTACAAAACTTTCTAAGGTTGCTTCGAAAAATGCTAAAATCCCGTTCATCCACTTTCTCTTTGGGAAGAGTATTCCACTGTTTACTAATTCTAACAAAGAATGAATGGAAAAAACAGTTTACTCTAGCTAATGGCTGTCTTAATTTAAATGAATAGTTTGACCTTGTATTACCATAAGAATTAAATTCAAAATAATCGTTACAGTTAAAGTGCACCTAACCCCAAAATATTTTTTTCCCTAAAATAAATCTTTGCACCTGTTCAAAACGCATTGCGGCCATTTTTTCCTTTTTCTAACAAATCCTGCCATTTTATAGGCTTCGAAAGTTGCGAAAATCCAAGCATCTTTTGTTCACGACCGAGTCAGAATGGGAGTGGGTCTATTCCCGCTTTGACGTCACATACTGATTTACATTGCATTAACTCTTTGTAAAAATGCATGCAAAGTAGATTGTGACGTCAAAGCAGGAATAGACCCACTCCCCTTCTGACTCGGTCGTGAACAAAAGATGCTTGGATTTTCGCAACTTTCGAAGCCTATAAAATGGCAGGATTTGTTAGAAAAAGGAAAAAATGGCCGCAATGCGTTTCAAGCAGGTGCAAAGATTTCTTTTAGCGAGAAAAATATTTTGGGGTTAGGTGCACTTTAAGGGCATTAAGACCATGAATAGTCTTATAGCACTCTAACAAAGATAAATAAGACCTCCTTGATTGGAGACTGGACCACCCAAGCATTGCCAGTCTTTCTTCATACGAAGAGTCCCTATATTGAATCGGGAGAGCGTACTTTGAGGCCCTCCGTTGGACTCGTTCAAGAGCGTCAATGTTCTTCTGTAAATAGGGTGACCAGAGAGGAACAGCATATTCCGGGATAGGTATAACCAGGGCTTTGTACAGACGAGAAAAGACTTCTTTATTTCCTGGACCGACATTCCTTTTAACGAAACCCACAGTCTTGTTGGCTTTATTTACAACTTTTTGCGTTTGCGTATTCCAGGATAGAGTGGAAGTCAATGAGACCCCCAAATTAACCGTTTCGGTAACAGGCTGAAGCGTGCAACGTTAAGCGAGCTGTGAACATCGCTTGGTGTTCACAAATAAAATCAATAGGTCACCAAGCAAAAGTAATAATTTGATTTGGTACAGGTTGTCGGACCGGAAATAACGTTAATCTACACGACGCAGGGGTGACATACAAAGTGAAACCGGTGGGCCAAGGAAGAGTAAACCACACTAGCGTAGCGGGAGAGAAAACTTGTGAAAACCATTCTTGTATTTCATGTGGCTAAGTGAAATTTAGCCCTGCCTCCTCTTACCAGCAGCAAAGTTTCGAAATTAACTGTGTTGTGAATAATGCGGTGACCTCCCTCTAGGTAACTAACATGAAGACCGCGAAACAATTAGAAAATTGACAACCGCGGATGATGCTCGTAAGAAGATCATCTGAAAGAAAAGAAATTACGGGCATTTCCAACATACCACTGCTGACGATTTCATCATGTTTTCAACATGCAAGATTTACGTTAATTATCTTATTCATAACATTTCCAGAAGACTGAATCCAGCATTTTTACTTTTTAGCTGCTATTTAGCTTTCACTCAGATTGCGGGCTTGAGTTTCTAAATCGGCGAACGACTTCAAAAGTTTCACTCTGAAACCCCAACACAGCTCCCAAGGCTTTGGTTGCTCCACTGCATGTTATAAATCAGGATTTTCATCAAACTCTGTAAGAATTGAAGCGGTTTGAAGCCTCTCGCGCGCAGAGATCCCCTCCAACGACACTCGACACGTCACGGCTGTTTTGTTGTTGTTGTTGTTGTTGTTGTTGTTGTTGTTGTTGTTGTTGTTGTTGGGAAAAGTAGTTTCGTTATAGAAGGAGGTGAAATGTATTGCCTCAAGGGGTCAAGTGAATTGCTTTTGGCATTTTTCGTAATTGCCCATTTTGCTGCACCGAACAAAGTCAACCGAGATTATAACTCGGATGCCTTTCAGTATTCCGAGTAGTTACCCAATAACTCAATTTATTTTGACACATATGGCTACACTACCAATTTACAAAGATATTTGCAACAATTTAACGTTTCAGTCGGCTTATCTCCATATCACTGAGGTGTAAAAATTTCTTATTTAGCATCCTTCATTAGCATTTGTTTTCGTCATGTTTCCCCTTTGCGAGATTTTAGGTTCGTGTGTTTGCAAGTTTGTTTTGCATCTCCCCTGGGGGTTATCGCGCACAGCTCTTAACGAATGAAATCCCCGCGTCCTAATTCTATTGTGCATTTAATTTTGCTGTACCGAATAAAGTACTTTAATGCAAAGGAACAGCAAAAGCTATGTTATTAGCCACCTCTCTACAGAGGCTAAAAAGATTCTTTTATTTCTCAGTATTTTCAAGTCCAGAAACGACAAATATGCGGTGAATCGATTTTCTACGCGCATTTCCAACTTGATTTGTACTTAGCCTCAGTCTCCTCATTCGTAAAAGGTCAGCATTTTCGTGTTAGAACTTCCTTGAATCCAACATGAGCATGAAAATGAAACGTCCACTTTTTCTTTGCTATTGTGCACGCGGATCTGAATGGATTAAGAAATAAAAACAAGCCGGGATAATGAGAAATCGTGATTTCTTGGGAGACATTTGCACTTGAAGCAAACAGACTCAAACTGCTGATGCCAGGCCCCTAATCCCACCCGACCCACAATAAAATAATTGTCAAGGCAAATCACCGTCGGGACTCAACAGCAACGACGAAGCTCAACAAGGTCGAACCGAAAGCATACTTTGGCCCCTCTGGCAGCCGCTATACGGCCCATGTGTAACCTTGGAGCACAGCGGCTTACAGCCAGCTGGAAACAGCTGCATGCTGGTTTTTCCTGTTTTTTACAATATGCATATGGTAATCATGCACCCGTAGATTTTTTCAGATTTGGTGGGTGACGGGAACCTGCAATGGAGTCTTAAAATGTTGCCCTGGTTTTGAACGTTTTTCTGAAATCAGCGATAATTACGAGTTATGCGAGACCACATGTCCCAATAAATTTCATCCATGCCACGGTTGTAGGCGTTGATACCATGCTAATAGAGACCTTTATCAACGAATTTTTCGGGCAACACCGCGAACCTCAGGAAATCACGTGATCTTGTTGTTGCCGTCTCGTTTCCAGTCTACGGTTAGAATTTCAACTTCAAGAAAGCGTTTTATAGCCAGAGATCAATCCCCTTTGACCATATCGCTTATGTTGTTACATCTGTTTGCTATCCATTATGAACAATTTTGAAGATCAAATATAACTTATGGGAAGATTTTAGCTGTTTGATTTTAGAGCAGTTGCAGCAATGAAAAATCCAAGATGGCGGCGCCAATGTGCATAACAGGAACGGCTTGTTAAAGTTCAAAATCGAGCTAACCTCTAACGGCAAATGACTAACCGCAAACCGCAAAGAAAAGCCTTGTTTTTTCCTGAACTTACAACTGCGCACCTTTTCAAGAGGAAGTGCTCAATACGCGATCTTTCAATGACCTTCTTACCTTGTTCAAAAACCATCCAGGGGCATATCCACTATTGTCGTGCCTGATGGTAAGCTTGACAACATGTCCCAACTTTGGTGATACGACATTGAACGTGTCCACACTGAAAGCAATAAATAAACATCTATTTTATTGAACACGTTTATTGAAGGTAAAATTGTTGCTGATATGAGCTCTTACCTGCCCCTGTAGAATGCATCCCTGTTTGCAGCCAGTTCTACTTCTCCTGAGTTCCCCAACTCACCAAATAACTCGACAAACACTCTAGCAGCCGTCCCTGCCATATAGATATTTCCCGTGTACACGGTCACTACGTAGTTTTCAACTGCCAAATTAAGAACAGAATTGAGAAGATGTAGCGTATATACATAGCTGCATTGTTCTCTCAGAACATTTTACTAAAATTTAGGACAGTGCAGGTAAGGCTTGGGATATCTAGGTGGGTGTAACCGTTTAGTTAAGGAAAAAAAAGGTAGTTCATTCTCGTTTTAAAAGAAGACAGAGCTCAGTGTCATATACAGAAAAAAACATCTTAGCAGGTAAGTAACTGCTCTGTTCGCGATCATTCTTTCTGAGAAAAACGGAAACACCAGGCTATCGGTGAGCTTCACTGTCAATGAGCATCCGAGTATACGTACTGGCACTCGTCGAGGGTTGAACATTGGCCGGGCCAACATTTAGGACTTTTCGACAAGTGAAGAGAAAGGGATGCCTTTGTAATCACACCTGCAAATGGTTAAATTTCTTGGTCTTCTCTGCTGGGGATGATAGGTAGGTCCCTTTTCACGTTGACCGACATATTTTAGCGTTCTGGAGCACTAAGAAACCCACACTAGTTGCGAAGAGTTGAACTCAATCTCCTCGTATTCACTTTTCCATATCAAGCCTTGGTAGGTGAATGCTTAGAGATAGTGGCTCTTACAAGCTTTTTCTTTCTACATTCCAAACGTGATTGCAATAAAATATCTAATGGTGATATATGTTGAAAGGGGCTCAATCTGAAGGCTCTTCCACTGAGTCTTGGAATGTTGCGAGAGTTGGGGTTAAAATAACTCAATTGTTTTTTTGTCTTTCTATTGTTTTGAGGCCTCTGAAAACTTGAAGTAAAGAGTAATTTTCCCAACCATTATACTGACTCTCTACACACCATACGTGCCCTCCATAGAAGTGTGCATATACCTTGTTTGAGGGCCTCTGGACATCTGTATAACAGATTGATTTGCAGGACATCTACAGCAGATAGGGAGTTGGCATTTCCAAGTTGCATGCTGGGATCGGCTATGGATTGGATTGTATCACGTCCATTCTTACTGAACGCCTTGTTGGAATAATGCATGATGGATTGAAAGTCGTAGGGCTGGCCGAAAGAAGAGGCTGCTCCTTTAGTTAGGATTTCGAACTGTTTCACGTGTTCTGTATTAAAAAGAAAGTTGACCAAACATGAAACATTGGTCGGGCCAACCTGGTCCCACCTGGCCCTAAACATGAAACATTGGCAGGGCCGACCTGGTCCCACCCTGGTCAGAGTTTTTCTCTGTCCTTTTGTGGGCCCATTTCCATTAGTAGGGCTAACGCTCACATGGTTCATATGGGGTAGAAACCTAGCACTTCACATTACACTCTAATCAGTTAAGTCTATTTAAATATAAGTGCTTCACGGCCAACGTTTGCAAAAACATGATCTTTCGTTGTACTTGTGCATGTTCATTGCTGTGACTTTAAGATCTTCAGTTCCCACGGCGTGCTCCCGTCTGACCTTGTAGCTCAGTCGGTAGAGCAGCGGTGATCTAAACCGAAGGTCGTGGGTTCAATTCCCACCCTGGTCAGAGTTTTTCTCTGTCCTTTTGTGGGCCCATTTCCATTAGTATAGGGCCAACGCTCACATGTTCATATGGGGTAGAAACCTAGCACTTCACGTTACACTCTAATCAGTTAAGTCTGTTCAAATATGAGTGCATCACGGCCAACGTTTGCAAAAACGTAATCTTTCGTTGTACATGAAACATAAAGAGGTGATTAACCCCAGAACAGCATTTTTACTAAAAACATGGCGTTTCTATGCTGCAATACACATTATCATAAGTGGCAGTCATACAAAATTTGATGCTTATTATACTATTGCCAAGCCTAAAGATTCCGTTTCAATAGAACAAAGGGATGCCGTCTATTCTATCCCATAAATTGGTTATGAAAATGAATACACCGAATAAAGCAGCAAATGTCAATTTGGTACACTTTTAAAAGAGCAGCAAGAAACAGTTTGTGAAAAAAAAAAAAAAAGATATCCAGACAGAGTGACTGAAGAAACTGACTCAACGGTTTTAACGGCGTTAATTTCGCGCGAGAAAATCTCGGAGCCAGTTTGGTGAGGAAATCATGACCAGTATTTTTTTGTATCTTTTTTTTTTTGTGCCCTAAATTTGTTATCTTCGTCGCGCAAAGATAACTATTCCTACTTTATGTGAGGATATTAATGTCGTCATGGTTCGGACATGTCAGGCCCGGTTGACGCCGCTCTACTCATGTGCCGAACCTTGTTGAGTTATGTGCGACTTTGGAGCGACATAGACCTTTTTCATAAATGGCGGTCACATTTATAATTCTTTTGTCCACGTGCAAATTAGCCTACCAAGCCCCATTTTAAAGCAAGAATTCTTTTCAATTCACTGTATGGTATGGAGGCTTGGTAGGCTAATTTACACTTCGACAAAAAAATTATAAATTGACGGCCATTTATGAATAAGGTCTATTGGCGCAACATCTCATTCAGACGGCACACTGTGTGTCGAGCATAGAGAAAGGTCTCGGTCTGCCATAATTCAACTTTCAAGATGGTGGCTGTGAAGGGGAGGATAGCTCTGATTGGAGAAAACTTGTTAATTCTCTGACGCGTTTCGTCTAGCTAACGGAGACTTCTTCGGGGAGTTTTAGAATGATACATTAAAGACCTGTATTAAAGCCATATCTGATGGCAAATCTGTTTTAGCTAAAACCGTGGCCCCAAAACATCATTTCTCACGCCGCTTTCCCTCATATATCACAGTTGCGCCTGTTCCCTTTCGAAAATCCGGTCAAACCTCCCTGAAGAAGTCTACGTTAGCTAGACGAAACGCATTGGAGAATAAGCAAGTTTTACAGAGACAGGTCGTAGAGTGCTCCTCACTAATTATCTTTTTTAAATATTGTTAATTTTTTTTCTAAAAGAAGCAGCAATATTTGGTCAATCTTTCGCACAGTTTACACTCTTCTAGACCTTTTGCCGCCATTGTCTCTTTCTCGTGAAACTTACAAGCATATGCAGCAAGTTCTCGGAGGCCTTACTTATGGGAATATGTATAAATTATCATAATATATGGTTCGGCACATGAGAAGAACGCTGCATGAATCACATGCCGCTTCAGTGTCAAATAATGCGACAGACCCTGTCGAACTTAACGGTTTTGTCGCACCAAATTAAAACTGCTGAACCAAACTGATACAGACGCCGCTCTTTTGCCGTACTTAATTCCTCAGTTAGGTTCGGCACATGAGTGGAGCGGCGTTTGAACCGGGCCGCAGTCAATAATAAAATCTATTATATTAGTGCATTCTGCTCACACGCGAAGTCGTGCGGCCGTTGGTAAACGTCATTCATTCGTTTTTACAAGCGCCAAAAAAAGTGATCACCGTGACTAGCTGAGGTCGGGACTTTAACCGAAAATGCAAAGTACGTATCCCTAAAATAAAATCAGTTTGAAATGTCTCAGATTTGGATTTTTTTTCTCTGTGTAATAATCAAAACATTACATGCTGGCGCAGTCAGGTAATACCCTCTATATTAATCATTGGAGCAATGTCTTTCTTAGACTTTCCACCTTTAAACCAATCCACGGACAATGTTCTCCTTACGTCACAAATGCAGGAAGAAATGAAAAATAAAATTTTAAAAACCCGACGACAAGCTAGAGTGTTAAAATATCAGGATAAATTGAAAGTGGTGCATCCAAGTGATAAACTCGTGATTCGATACGTTTTACATAGCTGAAAATCACTCGAACATTTGTTGTTGTTGCATTTTTGCAAAGTCTTAATTAATCCACCAAGATATAGATGAACAGTGCGTGGAACCGTTTTAGCCATCGATTTGCATTAGTTCATAATTATACACATTACCATTCAGGATGTTTTTCCACAAGATTTTCACAAACTTGTCTCTATCTGGTCTCGTGTGTTCATGGAAGAATCCTAGCGCGTGCACGAGCTCATGAGTCACGCGACCTCTGTTTTTGCATCCTCTGCCAAGCAATAGCTGTTGTTTCCCTCGTTTTCGCCCAATGTAGGATTGGCAGTGGCTTCTGTATGTGAGCAACCAAATAAAGTGTTATCCGTTAGAGCGGTTTTCAAACGAGTGTCGTAAAACCAAAAGCAAAGTAATTGCTTTGGCCAATCAAAATAGACGGAGAGAATCCAGTAAATCAATCAAAACTCGAAGTAATTACACGTAGCCGACACAAAGCGCGGGAAAATGTGCGCGCGTGAGCCACGAGTGGTTTTGGTTTCACTTCTGATTGGTTGAAAAAGTGGCGCGAAAACTGAAAAAATCACTGAGTGAAGTAATGCAAAACCAAAGTAATTCGCTAAATAAATTACTTTTGACACTCTATGTGACCGTTATCATGAATCTAAAGCTGCACAGCTACGAAAGATGTCCATGACCGTGCGTAATAAAAAAGGCCCTTGCATTTTGCAATAAAAACTGTTGCACTATCAATAGGATAGTTTCGAATTGTGCAGCAACAAAAGAACAGAGTCGAGGTTTAGGCTAATAATTAGCATTTTAATTTGTTCAAAACAAAGGAAATCGCAAATTATTCCCCTTCGACTCTGTTCTTCATGCGGTTTGTTGCTGCACAATTCGAAACTAGCCTATTGATAAATACACATAGCTTACACATGGTACGGGTGGAATATTAAAAAAATGTATTTTTAAATTAAATTAAAATTATAATGAAATTTGAAATGATCTCGGATTCTATTGCTGCATGCTCCAAGGTTATTACAAACTGCAGCAACGGTTATTATAAAGTGAAACAGCGACAGCTTTCTTTATTGCAGACGGTGATGGATAGTTGCTAGAAAGTGCGACAGGTCTTTTGTTACCAATTGCATCAAGTGTCATTACAAAATGCGACAATCATTACAAACTGGGCATTAGACAACGTGAGTATTCTTAGTTTTCAAATGACGTCACGGCCTCCATGGTGGTGTCCTAAATAACAAAAAAAAACCTTCCCGGAATTGAACTCTATTACTATGCAAACGTTTTCTTTTGTTTTCGTTGAAAAACATGGCTACTGTTGATATGAGAGAAAACCAAGAATAGGGTATGTTTTTACGCGCGATTTCACCATCAAAAAGTGCACGGGAGAAAATGAACAAATATTATTGCAATTAAAAAGCAAGATGACACACCATAACACTAACCCAGTGTGGCCAAAACACCACGCATGCGCACAACCATTTCACCCGGTCAGACAAGAGCCTATGCGTAGGAGTTTTACCTCTCCCATACCACCCTCTTTGCGCATATCTTTCTCTTTTTAGAACGCCACGAGTTCTTCGGCTCTGCACTCACTGTTATAAATGGCCAATCAGAATAAAGTAATTGTCTAACGAAGACAAAAATAGCAAAAAGAATGTATGCAAATTGATGCAAATTAGAGTTTCCTGTAGAAGAGTTAGTTCTACAAATAGAAAGATACACGCAAAGGTTGACTCAAGGATAAAGTGCTTAATAATATGGAAGTTCCTATACTCATGGGTTCCTGACAAAGAGTATTATGGTATTTTCCGCTTCGGCCATTTGAGTGGGTAAAATGGTTGTGCACATGCGTGATGTGTTGGCTATCCTGTGTTGGTGTTATGATGGGTTACCTTGCTTCTTTTTTTTTTTTTTTTTTTTTTTCACTGGAGAAAGGGCGGCACTCGGAACTGGTTTGTGATAAGTGTGCAACGAGAGTCCGGTGATCCGCCTTGCCCGAGATTTCCATTTCCGTGTCATTCCGCACTATATTTTCCATATTTAAGTTTATTTTATTCAGTTAAAATACACCGCCGGGTCAGGGACTAATAACGATAACGATAATAATAATGTATTTGATGTAAGTAATTATAATAATACACACGGAACTGTGTCAATTAATTTTACTAAATACAGGAAGAGAATTGGGATGAAGTAATAAGGTTGAAAGTTTTTCAGAAAACAACATTACTTGGAAAAACAAGGATATTGAAAAACGTGTTTTATCTGTAAGGACACGAGAGAGAAGCCTGAGGCTCGCGGTGATTTGCTGTCACCAAACCTCACAGACAAACGACCATGCAGACTACACCACTTTGTCGAAGTTTGGAATGAATAAAAAAAAAATTTTAATAATGTTAATGATAAGAATAACCCAACCTACAACCTTGAAACCATCCTATCTCCTTTACTGTGCGAATCCGAAAACCGTTAACACTTTGATTTGATTTTGACTTTCCCATTGTGCAGCAACCAATCAGAAGCAACATGAAACCACAAATTAGTTACTGTTAGTGGTTGCGGTTTAGTCTTCTTGCGCATGATTGGCTTTTTACTTGAAACACAATAACATTTCAAAAATATTTCTAGTGTTCACGGTTTTAGGGTTTTCACGGCAACGTATTCCATCAATTATGAAGGGGTAGTTTCTAAAGAAACTGTGGTGCTACGTCGGTGGGGAAGTAGTATACAAAAATTTGGTTTTATCAACGGAGTTGATAATGTAAATTGGCCACCGTACGGAGATTCTAAAAGCTGACGTTTCGAGCGTTAGCCCTTCGTCAGAGCGAATCGGATTCGCTCTGACGAAGGGCTAACGCTCGAAACGTCAGCTTTTAGAATCTCTGTACGGTGGCCAATTTACATTATCAACTCCGTTGATAAAACCAAATTTTTGTATGCCATCAATTATGCTTACTTGCTGTCTTCATAGAACTCGATGTAATCGTCCTGATTTGTCCGCTCCACAAAGCGAATGCAGGTGTGTTTAGCAATGATATCAGTTGCCTCTCTTATCGTTTGTTTGTCTGCATCACCTGTAAATCCAGAAGTTAGATTTGCAATTACGGCTTGTGGCGAAAAAGCAAACGGCACCCGTAGCCTCCGATCAGTCTTGCCTTTGATAAACTCGAGTGACAGCTATTGATAATAGGGGTAAAATGAACGACGCTGCAATAATCTTAAAGTACAATAAAAGAAGAAAGTCACACACCTTAACAACCAACCGAGCTTACCACATTTGTTGTGTAGAGCTGCCACTTAAAGGAGTGTCTAAAACACCCACCTGGTATTTCGGCTGCGCCATGCTGGTAAGTCTCAGCAAGGCCGAAACAACTGTCCATGGCTGCCAATTCTTGGGTTTCACTCACGAAATCAACAGATGTTTTTCAACGAAATCAAAATCAAATGGCCGCCGTCTCATTGTTTGAGGACTCCAACATGGTGGTCGTGACGTCATGTGAAAACCAAGAATTGACCGGGTGAAATGGTTATGCGCATGCGTAATGTGTTGGCCACACCGGTTTGGTGTTGCTGCGAGTTACCTTGCTTCTTTTTCTTTTTTTTTTTGCAATAATTTTTGACCAAACACAATTTTTCGATTTAAAGCCTGCTCAAAAATACTTTTTCCTTGGCCATCTCAGTTTTATCAGAAATAATACACAAACAGCGGTGACAAATATCAGATATAGGCGCATTACGTTTTTCTTGACGTTTCGGAAGCTTCTTTGTTATATCTCTCAAATAGTACGCGCGCTGCGCTTGGCTGAATTAGCGAGCTGTATTTTACAATACGGCCCGCTGTACAGCCCGAGTTTTTGCCTGCCTCATCTTCAAAGCGAGTCTAAGTGCGAAGTTTTCGTTATGAAAATTAGTTTTCATTCATATGTAAAGTAGAACTAATTACCATTACAAAAACTTTGCACTTAGACTCGCTTTGAAGAGGAGGCAGACTTAAACTCGGAAATGGCCTATTGATGTCAGTTTTTCATGCGTCCGTCCTGTTATTGATCATGATGCGTCATAACATTGTCAAAGTAGCTGTGGATCCACGAGGCGATAGCAAAGTGGATCCGCAGACTACTTTGACAACTGACATCAATTTGTTTTTTACAATAGACCGTATTCATAAATGGCGGCCAATTTATAATTCTTTTGTCGAAGTGCAAATTAGCCTACCAAGCCTCGATACCATACAGTGAATTGAAAAGAATTCTTGCTCTAAAATGAGGCTTGGTGGGCTAATTTGCACGTGGACAAAATAATTATAAATATGACCGCCATTTATGAATAAGGTCTATACCAAAAAGGCAGAGGGGTCAAAATTAATTCAAAACACGAGAAGAAAACGAGACAAAAATGCGAGAAACTTCAATCTGACGCGAGCAATATCGCGTCATTATCGCATAAATTATAAATTTATGTATCTGTCCGCTTATTGACAAATGACAATAAAAACTAGCCAAAGAGCGCACGAGAACTTTTGCAGTCATTGTAAAAAAAGCATTATCTAGCAAAAATTTCAAAATGATCCAATTTAAACTGTGACCAGTTGATGTAACATGGTCCGCAAGAGCCGATGTATGAATGACCATTAATTAATGCTTTAAAAAGCCCAGTTTTTCTGTCATAACTGAGCATTTTAAAGCATTAATTAATGCCCATCATACGCCGGCTCTTGCGGACCATGTTACATCAACTGGTTACAGTTTAGAATGAGATTATTTTGAAATTTTAGCGAAAGGGCGATCTGATCAAAGATTTAAAGCCGACCTTAAATGAATAAACTAGCAAGTTTTTCATGTCGCTTCTGTAGCATAAAGTTGTAAAACTGTTTGGATTGTGACATTCAACTATTTCAAACAGCCAAGATTTAGTTTTTCGAATTTTGACACGGCAGTCTTTGTGGCAGTTGAACCTTCCGCTAGTTTGCCCGCGCGCCGGATTAACCTTTATGGTCCGTGCGCTTCGCGCTTGAGCCCTAAATCAACGGGAAAAAACTCGGTCCGTAACTTACAGTACGGACCGAGAAAACGAGGTTAGTAAGAGGTATGCATGCATGTTCAGAAGTGACGGTTAATACAAAATTGGAGTTTAAATATACACTATCACAAACTTATTAACTATTAAGTAACAATAGGGGTGACAAAAAAACACTAATGAACACAAAACTTTTTGCTGCTGACATAATCATTTAAAGAGCTACTATGATTAAAAGATCATTTCCTTCTTTTCTTCGAGCTTCAGATTTTGAAAGCGTGCACACTTTAACACCTGAGACCACCTGATTGGCAAAACTTTGAGCTTTGTGTTTTATCAATTTGCTCCTCATTTGCGTTATGCGTCTTTGCGTGATGCCTTTTTGCGTGATGCCTATTTGCGTTATGCCTATTCGCGTTATGGCTATTTGCAAGATGCCTATTTGCGTAATGGCTGTTTGCGCTATGGCTATTTGCAGAATCGGCTTGTTGCCTTTCAGCTTTGGACTGATGCATTCATGACTTGGACGATTTTATTTCAAATGCTGATCATTGACTTTTGTCATAGATATACCTCCATAAATTAGATTTCGGATTTCTTAAGTTTGCTGATATAATTGAGTTGTTTTTCATTCAGGTATATAGAGAGATATATATTTATTTTCAATTGTAAAGCGCTTATAGCTTTTTTTATTGTATAGGCGCTATATAAATAAAGAGAAGGACGAGTGATGTAATTAAGAACCCACATCTTTTCGAAATAGCTCATTAAGATATTTTCTAACACAGGTCCTAAAGATGAGCCCATTACAACGCCATTATTTTGATCGTAGTAACCGCCATCAAATATGAAATGGCTCTTCTTAGTGGCAAACTGGAGCAGACCCTTCAAGACGGAGCGAGGCATTGTCGGTGGATTGGGAAGGGCATAAAATTTGTCTAGACAAATTTGAATTGTCTCATCAAGTGGAGTGTTTGTGAACAAGGAACTGGAGTTTTGTATTAACCCGCGTCACTTCTGAAGATGTATGCAGAAGCATACGAAACGTCGAAGATGCGTTTATATCTGATATTTGTCACCGCTGTTTATATATTATTTCTGATAAAGCCTTTTCAGGCCAGGTGCCCATCGAGTCACAGCTTATCCCGGCGGTATACATAACATGAAGCAGTTTAAAATCCAAGTGAGGCCTTACACTACTGTAAAATTGATGTTAAAATCGTTAAAAACGTTTAGAATCCGAGCTTTCGCCGATCTACGGCATCATCAGGGATAAGAAAAAATATTCCGCGTAGGGCTTATATACAGATGTAAAGTGAAAACGTGTGAAAAGCGGGAGAATGTGGGTATAAAATGTCTAAGATAAATAAGGAGGTATGAATATGAATAAAAACGAGTGGTATGATCTAATGACCGAGTGTAAATAAGATATGCTAAGTAATTTCTAGAATAAAAGATCCGCGAATTCGCTGCATTCCTCTCGGGAGTTCATGGTAGGTTTGTACTTTCGTATGTAAAACGCTTCGAGCAGTCGTAAATTTGCAGGATCGTTTTCTAGCACAAATGAACAATGACAACTCCTCCGTGAAGAAACACCTCTCTCAGTGCCAAAGCAAAGTCTACAAAGGCATCGAAATTAAGAGTATTGTGCTAGAAAACGATCCTGCAAATTTACGACTGCTCGAAGCGTTTTACATACGAAAGTACAAACCTACCATGAACTCCCGAGAGGAATGCAGCGAATTCGCGGATCTTTTATTCTAGAAATTACTTAGCATATCTTATTTACACTCGG
>OX421452.1:35678184-35683184 GCA_949126865.1 Montipora capitata | reverse complement strand
CAACTACATCAGCATTCGCTTTTCCCTACCTGAAAAGTTTGGGGGATATTTAATGCACGCTGGATGAATAAGGATTCTTGTTCATTTTAAGTCCTGTCTATCAAAGTATTCTCCATTTTCGAATTCCCCATAATACACTTTGTTTGCCCCCCAAATTTTGCGTACACTATTGTTTTCAAATTCTCTTCGGAGCACTGCATAAGACGAAAACAATGTTGTCGCAATCGACCGTGACCCTGCACAATCTTTTGTTTCGTTTCGCACTTGTTTGCAAATTAGTAGCGCACAATTTAATCAAAGGATTTGATGGGTAATCTTCTCGAAAAAAAGGCGTGTTTTGTGCCAAAAATACGGACAAAAAGAAATGAAACAAAGGAACTTGTCAAGTTTTATAACCATCTCCATGCATTAACTATGATTAAAAGCTCCAATGAAACAGGACTAGGCCCCTTGAAAGTGAACCTCAAACGGTTTCGACGCTATCTCTGATTAGTCTTCAAGTACGATGCGTAGTGATTTTAACGTTTGCTCAAGCATAACTACAGCCTCCAGTTTACACGACAAAAGAGTTTATTCCTCGATGCTATAAACAAGTACAGAATAATAATAATAATAATAATAATAATAATAATAATAATAATAATAATAATAAATAAATTTGAAAATAAAACATCTACCTTGAAAATTTACATCTTTCAATATAAAGGCTCTCAGTTCTTTTAATTGTAAAATTCCGAGATGAAGGAATTCTCTTTACAATTGTGAGTAATCTCAAATATCCATAGAGTATACGCGCACCCTCGCTCTTCGTACATGATACATGCACGCACACGCACACGCACACGCGAGAAAAGCAAACTCCGTAAGAAGATCGCGTATGTACTCCACTAACAAAACGTTTGACAACATATATTGCAAATACATGGTGGGCAATCGTCTGTCATCGAACCTATGGCACGAGCAATAAAGTTATTCCCCCGATGGGAATATTTTAAATTCGCCTCTCTGGTTCGTGTTTATTGACACAACATTTCCGCGTTAATCTGACGCGGCTTTCACACGGAGTCTGCCAGCAGCCAAGGCAATGAGCAACAGCTTCCAACAAAGGGTTCCGTTCATCAAGCATCATCACACCTCTCCAAAGTTTATGTGACCAGTGGAAACTGCATGGGCCTGCGCTGCTTGCTGTCCTGTCAGCGGTGTGTCACAAACCAGACAACGGAGAGAGAACTGTGATAAGTTTGCAAATTGGCGTTTCTGAAAATTAAGAAAAAAAAAATTAAAGCAAATAAAAAGTCGATGTGAAGGGATCATTAGCTGCCTGTCTAGGTATGTGCTTGTCGACAGTAATTACGCGATTGCAATTGCTACGATTGGTGATTGGTTTAAAAATCTCGCGCCAGTTTATCAACCAATAAGAAAGAAAACCAAAAGCAATCGCGAATAGCACGCGCGATTTTTCCGGCGCTTTGAGCAAGTTACGTGGAATTGCTACGAATTTCGATTGGTTCATTGAGCTGCTTGCACCTTCTGTGATTGGTAGAAGTAAGTACTTTGGTATTTGGTAGAAGTACTTTGGTATTTGTTTCACGACACTCAATTGAAAACCACTATAACAATAACAATGACAACGACAGTGATATCAACAATGAACAAATCTGCAGAACCCAATACGACTCGCAAACTTTGCAGAAATCTGCTTTATTAGCCACAGCACAGTATAAGGTAAAGCTAAAGGTCCTTATTTTAACGAGGGTAACACTTGACAGTCAACTAGAGTTATTGATGAATTTGTGGCCCTCGGTGCGCACCTTTAACCTCCCTCCCGCCGCCATGTGAAAAAGCCCTATTATGTCCAAGGGATAAATTTAGAATCTCTTCTTGCACAAATCCCATAAGACACCTCTTTTTGATTAATCGTTGTTTGCAATTTCTTTCTGGGACATGAAGATGTCCCAAGATAAATAGAAAACATTGCCTATGCAATTTTTTTTTGGGAGTGAAGGGTAAAGAGGTGTATTAAGGGATTTGCGCAAGCAGACAATGGACCTTTGTCATATGGCGGCCATGCTGGTCAAAGACAAAAGAGTTCGTCCCCCAAGCCTCTTGATGTGCTTGGAAGCGACTTCAGTGGGTCCAAAACAAAAGTTTTGAGTCCCACGGGAATCAAAATGGCCGCCATGTGAAAAAAGCCGTATTATGACCACGGGCTAAATTTAGATATTATCATTGGTAGATGCCCATGTATGGTGGTGATGTGTTCTCTCCCCTCATCTTCCCTTCATAGTAACCTAGCCGGTGTAAAATGGGAAATCAACCGACTGTGTAACACGATGATAAATATTACACATGTAAAAACATTGTCAGAAAGTACTCACTTTGAAGCGCAGTAGTGACGTTGCAAATGTTTTAAAACTTCTACTCGGTTTATTATTCTAAATGCCCGTTTTAACGGTTTCAACATTTGATCAACGTTGTCGTTCAACAAAAGTTGAAAGGATGTTGGACAAATGTTGAACGCAAAAACACAGCTGTGCGGAGGCCGTTTAAACGGTTCAAACATTGCGCCAGCAAGAGAATCAACACTTTCGCAAATTTTGATTGCGAGAAACTAAGAACTAGAAACCAGTCTCTCTCGTCCAGATAAACGAAGCCATATACTGACTTTTGCGGCCTGGTGTGAGCATGCGTGTGTTCTACAATTGTTGAACAGAGTGTTCAAAGGGCTTCAACACTATTCAACATTTTCAAGAACAAAGGAAAAGTTGAATCGACGTTTAATGAAAGTTTGAACCTATATAAACTTGATTCAACACGCTGTCAACAACCTTTCGACATTTTTTACGCTTTCAACAATGCGTTGGACGACCTGTTCAAACCACTAACTAACTATGTTCAAACACACCGAATTTTTGGTTCAACAAAATGTTGAATGCATGTTGAAGCAAATGTTGAAACCGTTTAAGCGGGCCTTAATTAACAGGTTTTAAATTAAGGCTCGTGATTTTAAACTACTGCTCAACGCGTCAGCTGCTTGAAATATTTTACCACGATTTAAGTCTAATGACCAAGTCAAAAGATTTAAGAATAAGACGCCATTGAGATTGTATTAAAGGATAAGGCCTCACTGCCTTTTTCGTGCTGATTCCGTTGTTGTGAATTGCTAACCACTCCGCATGCACGCAGGAAAAGAAGAGAGTTATAAATCGAAAGGCCAAAAGAATCCTTGCTTACGTATAAAGTAAGGACAACAGGGATGATTAATAAAATGATTTATAAGGGAATAGGGCGCAAAATGAGCTGATGAAGAGAAGCGAATCACTAATGGCCAGTTCTGCCATTTATCAAGCCATTACCACGTCATTTATCAAGCGATTACCACGTCATTTGATGCCCTTTGAAAAGAACCAAGTCAAAAAAAGCGGTAGGGCGCACAATCCAGTTTATAGGGGAACCTGTGTTTAGATTTTGTTGCCTCTTTTGTGCATAGGGCATCGTTTTCTAATCAGTCAGTCAAGAACAAATATTGCAAGTGTATTGCATAATGAGTCGGGGGTGGTAGCGGAATACTGAATAACGAATAACAGCTTGAAGAAGCAATCTCTTATCATATGACCCGTACGGCCCCGCGCGCGCTTTCATTGCAAGACTATTGAGAAAATCCCCGTATGAGGGCCGTACGCGATGGCGCGAGCAGGACCGGAAAAAGCCGTCCGGCCCTGCTAGGATCGCGTACGGCCCTCATACGGGGATTTTCTCAATAGTCTTGCAATGAAAGCGCGCGCGCGAGATGCGAACTAAAACAACTTTTCGGTCAAAATGAGCGACGTAAGTGAACATTCCGAATTTTGTTACCCGAAAAAAAAAAAAAAAAAAAAAGGAAAAGCGCGGTCATATGATAAAATGCTCCGCTCGGTCCGTACGCCATGACCCCAGGCCAAATATTTTCCCGTCCAGCCCTTTCTCTCAGTCAATAAGTACACATTACCGACCGAGCTTTTTTCCCGTTCGATTCGCGCGCGAGTCATAAATCAACGGGAAAAATCGAGGATCCATAACTTTCAGTACGGACCAAAAAAAGAAGGTTAGTAAGATACTTATTTTATCTCTGAGGTAATCAGGAGTAAGTCAAGCGGAATAAGTTTAACTGGCATAAATCTTCTTGGCTTTTTGAAATAGTTGCTTGCAAGATTGCAACAGTTTTACAAGTTTACGAAACATAAATGACATGAAAAAAACGCTGAAGAATAATTTTTTGTTTCATCAAAAATTCAAATTTATTGGCGGGCCGTACGCCGTACCCGCTAAATTAGCCAGTCACAGCGTGCGTACTATCTGAGCAATAATTATAATAATCAGGATTATTTTCCAACTCAACTGTATTACATGTAGTTATTGCACAAAGAACGCACGAAACGAGTACAAATATTCCACGATACAGTTACCACCCCCATACAAGAACACTGATTTCAGGTTTCAGGCTGACCGTGTTCTTATTTAAGGGGTGCTTGGTAAGAAATCAGCCTGAAAGTGTTCTTAATAAAATGTTCTTACAATTGGTTTCACAAATACTTCAAATTGTACATTACTAGAGGTTTAATTGACATACAAGCCTTTTAAAAGTAGATTTTAAAGTTTGTAATGGTCCTAAACACCATAATTACTTTGATCACTTACTGTACTGTACTTTTTCCTAATTCTAATACCCTTTCCCTTTATATTAAGAACGTGTTTTATTTATCAAGCTGAATTTGTTCTTATTTATATGGTGCTTAATTGGCCAAATCTCAGCCCGATGTTTTTAATCCACTCGTTCTTGTATGGCGGTGTTTACTGTATTGTACAGTTAGTTATTTGTACGTATGGGTTATTGACCAAGCGTGAGGTCAAGATGGCTGGATATAGGCCAAGTTCTTTTTTTGCGTGTTTATGAACACGCAAAAAAAGAACGAGGCCAATATCCAGTCATCTTGACCGAACAAGCTTGGTCAATATAGGAT